>OZ005658.1:151769769-152224769 GCA_963930645.1 Salticus scenicus | reverse complement strand
AATACTATGTTACGATTTTGTACACAAGTTTAATTTATCAAGAAATATATATAGACCTGCTAACTATGCTAGTTTATCCGTAATGGTATTAAGCCCCGCCTTTTTTTCACACCAGAATAGTTGTAGAGGAAAAGTCTTCTTATTTAATCATGAGAACATATTGCTAGGCCAGTATCGACTTGGGCTCAAGATCAACGCTCAAAACGTCATTAATCACGCTTCCGACACAAAGAGCCAAATGTCTTGTCATCAGTTGTAGCCCTTTTTTTATCAGATTGCGCTGTTACCTCAAAGGAAAGCATGCAAAATTGACAAAGATGTCTACCCCAGGCCCTCAATTATCTCAGCAGGGGGTTAGATTCTATCCCCGTTCGAGGGCTTTGAGCTCCGGTGAGCTCGGCTCACCACATCAAAGGATTCTGAATAGAAAGCGCCCAATGAGCGCAAGTGGAAACCGGACTTAAATATTACTCTACAACTATTCTGGTGTAAAAAAAAAAAGCGGGGCTTATTACCATTACGGATAAACTAGCATCATTAGCAGGTGCATATATATATATATATATATATATATATATATTGTGTAAAAGTTTAATCGAATTTTTTAAATGTGTTATGTAGGTTTTTATTATAGCAAAATTAACAATTGGTTTAAACAACATAAACTGGTATTTTGAATATTTTAATGTTTTATTGTATTTTATTTGACGTTGCACATATGCAAAGAACACATTTTACCAATAATATTTAACTTTTTGCTCCGTTTATAGATTAACCCAGTACAAACTACACATGGATATTCTTAAATATTGAATATTTTTTATTTTTTTTCTGCCATTTTGTATGATTTTGCAGACAAATAATAATAATAATAATAATAATAATAATAAATAATAATAATAATAATAAAAGTAAAAGTAAAATACTAACAATATTTACTTTTGCTTCATAATTTGATTTGATTTTTTTTCCGCTTCCTTCGAATAATACAATCGGTAATAAAAGTGTCCGAACAATAGCAAAAATTCCCATGTAAAAAAAAGTACAGTTCACACGGTTTTGTTAAATAAATCCTTGTGGAATCCTGTTCTTAGTCAGCGTAAGAACATGATAAGGATTTATTTAACAAAACCGTATGAAGTGTACTTTTTTTACATAGAAATTTTTGCTAGTGTTCGGACACTTTTGTTACCGACTGTACACTTAAATATTCTTAAATCTTTTTTTTTTTTTTTTTTTTCTGCCATTTTGTATGATTTTGCAGACAATAAATATATAAACAAGTAAATTAAATTAAATTAAAATAAATACACAAAATAATAATAATAATAATAATAATAATAATAAAATACTAACAATATTTATTCCATAATTTGATTTCAAATTTTTTTCGCTTCTTTAACACAGTCTAACATGTGGGTAAATATTTTTGAAATAATAAATCTTGCGTTACAAAAGGTTAACCTAAGTTTGAACCTGGGTGAAGCAATAAGGCCGGTCAGACTTCGTGCGAGTAGTTCATAGGTAGAACAGTAACGCATGGGTCGGAGCGGTCACTTCTTGGAGTACCACTTTTTAATAGAAAAATTTAGTAATCGTTTGCAGTACTTATTTTCAATTGAATAAGTCGGAGATTGCTTTATAAAAATAGTAGTATTCCAAAAAGTGATTATAACGACTCTCTGTTAACGTGCAAAGCTGAACGAACACAAACCGAATCTTGCGAATAGTATATTTTTTTATTAGTTAATTGTTAAAAATTACTGGAAAACTAGCAACAATATTACTCTTAATGAACTGAGTGATAAAGAAAAATCAATAAATAAATCCAGAACACAAACTTTCTTGCACCCAGTTTAATGATGGGCTTTCAAACAAAAATGTAATATGTATATTTGTCAGAAAGTATATCTTATTTGTTCGTAATCTAATTGTAGAAGCATTTAGATTTGCTATGAATTAGATACATCTGGTCCAGCGGCGGCTCGTGCACCGAAAATTGGTGTATTTTACACTGTATTTTACACTGTATTCATTTATAGAATATAAATTTACTTTTAAATAAGTATTTTTAGTTAATTTTCGTTAAGACTATGCTTAGTAAAAATTATGATTAAAAATACTTAAATATTATTTTTGAGCTCTTCGCCTATTTTTGGTTCACGAGCCGCCACTGATCTGGTTAAGTTACGGAAAGTTAAACCACGATTAAAAAAAAAAAATCACTTTTAATTTTTATTATTTAAGTATTTCTTAATTGTAAATATCTATTAAAAGCTGTTATTTAAACATTATTTTATGAATAGAATTTTATCTAAAAATGGATACATACAAATGCATCCAAAAAATAAATAAATAAATAAAATAAATAAATAAATAAAAAATCAGTTATTCCAATATTCCAAATCCTATTGATTCGGAATCAAATAAAAAATTATTATTCTTTCTCATTATATCTCACTCACACTTTACCGGTTAAAGCATTAATTGACACTGCCAGTTTTTCATTTTATCAGTAATTGGCAGTGTTTGACACAGCTAGTTATTCATTTTACCAATTATTAGCACCCTATGCTCCAGTGTTTGACATAAAATGTTAATATGTATGTAAAATATGTATGTAAATGTATGTAAAATAATTAAATGTATGTAAAATAAATGATTTATTATTTTTCTTATTTATGTAAAATATGTATGTAAATGTATGTAAAATAATTAAATGTATGTAAAATAAATGATTTATTATTTTTCTTATTTATTAATTATTTCGGTATAGATCTCAATTACTGGAGCATGCCAATCACTGGAGCACCTACCCTATATATATATTAACCCAGAAGGTTGTTGTATAAAGGCGCAAACAATTTTCACAGCTTCATATGAGTTTTTTGAGACACTCATGTGGATTTTACGAAATTCATAAAAATTCATTTAAAAATTCATAATTATAAATGTATTGTGGCAAAAAGAACAGCTTTGTGACCGGATATATCCGTCAGCAGCTGTCAGATAGCTAGAAAGAATAGAAAAACTCAAAGTTTAATTGTTGATAACGATGAAAAATGCATTCTTTAACACGTTCGCTGCCGATCCCGCGCTAGCGCGTGATGTGACGTATTGTTTTACAGGTGAAAGTTTACTTTAAGCTGCCGCTTGGCGAAATTTCAAAAATCGCCAAGACGGCGCTGTTTCAAATAAAAATCACAAATAAAAGAATAAAACTTAGATCATACAATTACACCAAATATTGAAGTATAACCAAAGTACCACCAAGGTACCACGAAGTTGTGCACCAAAATGCGGTTAATCGATGTGCTCGAAGCGACAACACAGAGTCTGGGGCAACATTTATTTTAAAGTCATTTTTCTACGTTTTCAAAAATTGTATAAAGTAAATGATTTATAATAATTAATATTTTATTTATAGTCCTCATATGTTAGAAGTTAGAAATGAAAAAAATTCATCCGCAACTGAAAAATTATAGCAAATTTTGACGGTTCTCTATAATAATGGTACTCTGATCAGTTTACCCTCTGATCTATACCCCCTATCTCAAAATGCATGAGATTAAAAAATGTGCAAAATTTCATACTCTAGCAACCAGTATTGGCATGAAATTCAAAAATATGCCTCTAAAATTCAAATTTCCCTTCCGTGAAGGATGAAATTATGATGGTATGTTCCCAGACCACCTCGAGGGGTGAGTCCCAGACCGTTGCCACCCTGATAACACATTTTCTCCAAAAGGCATCCTCAGGATGTCCTGTGGATAAAAGGGAAATCCTATGGACCTCCTCAGGATGCTCTGCGGACAAGTGTGTTGTTGGGGCCTTTGCCCATCGTGCAGAATTAGTGCGACGTAAAACTCAATCAACGTTAAATTCCGACACTATTCAACCAGCCAAACAACACTAACGCAAACATCAGAAATATTCATATTTCAAAATTGGATTTTATATCACACTAGTGCTGCGCAAATGGCAACTGGTGATGGTCTGAATCTCACCCCTAGAAGTCGTCCGGAAGCATGCCATCGAAATTTTGATCATCCCGGAAGAATACTTCAAAATAGAATGCTTACTCTCTAATAAAACACGTATGCTCAATACGCGACAAAAGTGATGACGTCAGTGATTTATTATTTTATCTGCTCAGTACAAACGAAACTATTTGCTATGGAAATTTAACTTATTACCCATTAACTCCAGAGTTTGCTTGTGCCGAGCAGACTAATTTTCATACATTTGACGTCATACAGCATATTGACGTAACAAATAAAGGTGACACATAAACAAACAAAGGTAAACACAAAGCTTAAACACAAGCGCTACATCTGGCGATTTAGCGCTCTTGCGAAATACACCAAACATAATCGGCAGGTTAAAGAAAAAAACGCTGTTCCCATTATTAGTCACGTGAGATCGGCAGCGAACGTGTTAAGAAAGAATATTTAGTTTTGTTATTTTAATGTGGAATATTCTCGTTAAATCTACAAGATTTTAAATAGCTATAAATATTATATTATTATCTATAAATGTTTAATAACATTACTTACATGTGATATAACCAGGTAGCAATCTCGATGACTCCATATAAAAATGTTTTTCTTTACTATAAAAGTTTAAATTTCTTCTCAAATCTAGGTCATTTAATAAAATACAATCGAACTTCGTTAACGTGAACACTGTTAACGTAAATTACTTTTAACATGAACTGTTTTCACTATTCTTGTCAAAAAGGAAGATTAGTTTCTGAATTACTGATAGTATGAACTACTGATAACGTAAACAAATTTTTTATCCCCCTTGAGATTCACGTTAACGAGGTTCGACTGTATAAGGTAGATATTCTATTTTTATAAATGGATTTTGATTACCACTTGTTACTTACGTAGGATATCATAGGCATGTCCCAAGCGGCAGCTACCATGGCTTCATGTTCGCAGCTGAGATCAGGCCCTATGAACGCAGCAACTCCCTCCTCTTTCATCTGCGTCATCTTTCGAATTGGCCAAGGAGTATTTGCAGCACCAGAATCATAAGCAATGAACAATAAATTGTGATCTGGTAACAATTCAGGATCTTCATTTATCATATCCACCGCAAGAGGCACAGCACCAGCTATTTTTTTACCGAGTTCCTAAAATAAAATATAAATAATGTATAAATTTCTTTTATTTTAAAATATTATAACATCAAAATAAATATTATAACATCAAAGTACAAATAACTGTAACCAAAACACCATAATATGTATATTTTCTTCTCGTAATCTTATACGTAAATAATAAATATTAGAGAAAAATAATTTATTCAATTGGGTCTCTCATTAAATGATGCGGATCATAAAAGGAAAGGAAGAAAATAGTATTTGCATCATTTGAGCCACAAAACTCTGCGGATAATCAGTAAATAATTGCATTCAACTGCTATCCAATATCCGATGCTACAGTGATGGTCAGAATTTTAAAGACAACTGAAAATTTCACATTATATATATATGTATATATATATATATATATATCTGAAGTAAATAAAGTGAAATGTATACATAAATTGCTTTTTTATACTAGAAATCATTGTGGAATGTAAAACATTGGAAAATGCAAAATATGAAAGTTTTCCCATAATTGACGAAAAATATCATTATAAAAACTGGACAAAATTATAAGGAATGTTTTGGCCTGAAACATACTATTACTAAGTCATCTGCTCATTTTTCTCAAATCACTTTTATCAATCTTGACATCATGAAGTTTGATAGTTCATTCAGAACGTTCTTGGAAATTTTTATCCAGGTTTTTTGATGAAGGACATGGGATTCTTGCTTGTTTTAATACTGAATACAAAATTTGCATATTTCGTGTGCCATAACACACCCACAGATTTTCTATTTGATTTAGATTTGGGCTTCTAGTCGGCCAGACAAGTAGTTTCACGAAATTAGCACCAAACCAAGATTTTGAAGTTTGAGAATCATGTACTGAAACATTGTCCTGCTAAAACAAACAATCTCCACTCGTAATTAAAGATGTTTCTGGTAAAAGATTATCGCAAAATATATAAAATAACTCTCAAGATTCATTCTGCCCTGCAAGAATTTTTGGAGTCATCCCGTCAGTTGTGAAAGTTCCCCAGACCATTTATGAGCCCCCTAAAAATGGGCGTTTTGAAAAAAAAAAAAAAAAAAAACTTCTTTACAGAGACCCTACCAGAAGTACCGAAAACCATATGGTTTATTTAAATTAAACTTTTCCTCATCGGAAAAGATAACATCATCCCACTTTATCCCCATGGTAATGCATTTTTTGCCCCCCCCCCCCCCAGTCTCTTATGAACTTTTGCCAGAGGCGGTTGTGACATGCATTTTCCATAATGAAACTTTTTTCTTTTTCTTTTTTTTTTTTTTAAACGCCCGCCTTATTATGATTCTTTTATTCTGCAGAAACAGAAGGTGACCTGCATATCTTTGTCGTCCACATTTCCCGGGATTATATATATATATAAACGACCATTTTTGATCTATTCAGGTTTATCGCAATTTGGCGTGCAGTTAGTTCTGAACTTTTAATAGCAATTACTTTCTTTTTCTCAACTTTCAAAAATTTAGTACTTAGCTGTATGACTGCAAAAGTAGAATACGAGGTTCCCAATCGTTTGCTGAGTATTTATATCATCTGCGAGTGCCGTGTGTAGAAAAAAAGCATGCAAATTTTGCTTTTTAGAAGACACAAATACTTTTGTTCCTATAACTTTGTCCATATCACATGACTTTTGTCCATATCAAATACATTTTATAAAAATGAATTTCCCCTATATTTCTATAAAAACTAATAAAAAATTGCTTCATTTATCATTGGTTTCCAGCCATAAAAGTTACATAATTTTCGGCGAAATCTAGATAAAATTTGGCAAATTTTTCCTCGTCCTAGCAATTTTGACCACCACTGTAGTAGATAGCGAATCACCCGCTATTGACTTAACTCATATGCATAGCAAACAACCTCTGCGCTTTTTTTAATACACTTTAGGTGTGTAAAAATTTTTATTTTCTTTATTCAAAGAAAACTGCTATAGCAATTTATTAAAGATTTCTATTAAAATTTATTCGTAGCCCAAAATCATGAAAGTTTAAAGATTATGCTTACAACGTTTATAATATATCCTAATAGTATTAAAAGGAGCGTTGGCGCGGGATTATTAAAACAAGAAGAGCTACAACATCTAGAACGTCAAAGAGAAAAAATTGGAAAGCAAACAGCTGTTAAGGTAGCATTTAGCGGATTATCTTCAGTGCATAAAGAAATGAAAGAAAAGTGCTCTAGCATATAGGAAAAGAATCGAATTCTGATAAACCAATAAAATTACGCGGAATGCGGGGGATTGACCAATATTAATTTAAGAAACTCTAGTTGTGAAAAATGTAGAAGAAATTAAGAAAATGTGGACTGAATGTAAAATGTCCAGCAATCAGGCAAATGGGGTATAGCGAAATCACAACAATATTTTAAAGACTTTTATAGATGTAAAAAGCTTCAAAGAAATCGAGTTCATGAGTGGATTTATGCCCTCAAATTATTTTTATTTTGCTAAAACAAACGGGTACTAAATATTTTACGAAATAAATTAAAAAGTTTGCAAGTCTGCAGTAGGGATAGTGATAGAGAATAAAACATTCATTTTTTCTGTAATATCCTTATATTATTATTTTTATTACTATTATTTGTTAATTTTTGGTAAATAAGGGTTACGCGGAAGGCTGTTTTTATATGCTGGAATTTTATTTTTGTTTAGCAGATTTAATCGAATATTTCTGGATAGTACGTAGAATAATATAGACATCAATCAAACCCATTTCTGAGTTTGATAGAGGGAAAAATTGTAATACATAGTGATTGTGGATATTATTTAGAGAAATTGGTGTTCGTAGCGGCGATAATAAAACCACAATGATGCAACGCATTGTGGTATGTAAAAAAGACAATTTTACACATCGCATGCCACGTGTTGTCACGCATTGTCAAATCAAAATACGGCTATAAACAAGCATTGGGTGTAAAATAAGATAACAAACCCCAAAATATCAGAAAAATGGCCCTGGTTGCTGCTCAGAACCATATTTCTGACCGTTAATACGTATTGGGGTAGGGAAGGGAAGCAGTGTTGCCAGATCTGGCGGATTTTTAATTCAATAATCACCTATAATGTTTATCTGTAACGTTTGCCTAACACATCGCAGACTAATTGTCTATTATGTATATCAAATATCACTTTTAAAAATTATTGGTGATTATTGAATAAAAAATCCACCAGATCTGGCAACACTGAAGGGGAGAGTGAAATCAAAATCCGGTAAGACGCCTAACACAATGCCTTTTGAAGGGGAAAAAAAATATTTTCATTATATTTATTTTTCTCTTAGTTAATTGCGGAAATTTAATCTTTTAGAAAAGCGCAATTTTTCTTATGAAATAATGATGTTTAAAAAAAAAAAAAATAATAATAATAATAATTAAAAAAACGCTAGACTTGACAGGTACAGGTCTCAAACAATATCACTAATCAACTTTTAAAAATGATGATCAAATAAAAGAACAGAGAAATCAACCTTCCTCTTTTGACTGTTGTGTAAATAGAGGTTAGGACCTCTTAGAAAGACCACCACTGAGACCACTCCCCCCTTAGGCTAGGACCCTAGTGCAGTTAATAGTCCCATAGCCTCCTAAACTAGATGCCTGTCGCGTTGCTCGTAAACTTGGCAACAGTTGAAGCGGTAGACAGCGCCACCTGGTACAAATTTCGTGACTTTTTTATTCAATTGTCACCAATAATTTTAAGAAGTGGGTATATGACATATACAATCGACGTTTCTTTGATTATATTCGCCTTTCCTCTATATCAAATCCCACTTTTAAAAGTTATTGGTGGCTGTTGAATAAAATAGTCGCGCAATCTGTTCCCGGTGGCGCTGTCTACCGCTTCAACTGTTGCCAAGTTTAAGCGCAACGTGACAGGCATCTAGTTTAGGAGGCTATGATCGTCCTTACTGCCACAACACCAAACACCTCCTCTTCTGACCGAGTTGCAGGAATTTTTTATTGTTGTTTTCGTAACTTTTATCTGATCTCCGCATATATTTCTATACCTATTTGTCGCAAAGGTGTATGTTACCATATGGGCTTCAAAGATACCTTGAAACCCTAACTTGAAATCATTTAAAACAGATTAATTTTTAATTTGACAATTAGACCGTAACAAGGACTAACTAAGTAACAAAAGAATATATATTTCAAATATTTAATATAACATTTTGTTACGTACCTTAAATGAGCTTAGGAATCCAATGGTAATATTTGGCTTTGATGAATTAAGGATGGGTCTGGTGAAGTTTGACTTAAACTTTGTGAGATCAACGATTGTCCGGTGGGGTTCAGGATCCACGATGACCACTCCCACCACCAAAACACATATTAGCAAAGCCTCTGAAGCCATGAGCAACCAATGATGTTATTTTGTTTGAATATATTGTCGCCATTTTTAATCAAACTCATTTTCGATGATTTGCTGTCTGCTGATAACAAGATGATTGATTCTTTTAAGCTCCGTATGCAATGTTCATTTATTTATGAATTATAATGAATGTTAATAAAGTTCGATTTCTATTTCAGCTATTGAATAGCAGCAGCATTCTTTCCGATACTTGAACGAAAACAATGAATCTGAAACAGAGAGAAAAAAAAAATTATAATCGTTACGAAAAGTCAAATACAATTTTCCTGAATGATATACAGAAATTTAATAATTAGTACAAAAAGAAAAATGTGTTTTATTCGATGTAAAAATCAGTATATTTAGGATCTGTTTCCAGATTTTTTTAGGACCACTATTTCACATAAAAATTTTCATGTAATTATCATAGAGAAATATTTCAATATTCCTTAAAAATGGAAATTCCAAAATTAGAATGCAATCAATCCTAGTTTTTGTTTCTATTCTTTACTTTTCTTATCATAGTCGCCAACCGTTGCGGTATTTGAAACCGGTATCTTAATTTATATATATATATATATTGTACAGATTTTTTAGCAGTTTTCTATGAATAATTAAGGAGCAAAGTTCAATAAAAAATACCAATGTCAAAAAATCGTTACGGTTGGCAACTATGTCTTATTTATTTATTTTTCGTAAACCTATAAATTAGGTTTGAAAAACCTGGACATCTATTCTCCGACCAGACTATACCTCAATTCCGACTGTGGCAGTCGTTATTTTGATCACGTGACGTCACATTCCGACTTTTGATTTGACGACTGTCGTTGTTTAAGAACGGTCGCTACGGCAGTCGGATCGGAGAATAGGTACCCTGGTAACATTTTTAATTTATTGCAAATTATTGTTAGTACCTGATGTTTTTTCACCTCTTTGTTCATACAGAAATTTTCTCCAGTTCTTAATAACGATAAAATAGGCAGATAAAAGTTCTTTTAAAACAGTCGGGTAAAAAAAGGGTATTCACAACATTTCGGATTAACTTCTAAATGTTACCAGGTATGGTTATAACTTCAAGCAGCACCGAAACGTTTTTTGAACATCAAATAACCACTACAATAGTTCAAAGACAGGATTGAACCTGTCAGACACTAATATTCAAGGATGAAGTGTATTCTTTTTCTAACATAATTTTAAATTTTAATTATCTTCTATTTACAATTTTGTTTCAGTTTTATATTGATAAACTTAATAAGCCATTATTCCTTTTTTTCCCTGCAGTTTTGTTTCATTAAACGTTAATAAAAGAAAATTAATTAATTTAATATATTTTTAAAAGTTATTTTATTAATAAATTAAAATTTTACGTAAAATTGTTTTCATAATTATTGTTTAAAAGTAGCATGCTCGGCTACCACAATCCTTTCGTCTATATAATTCTATGTAACAGGGTTACTAGTTAACAAACATTATACTTCATAATTATGTTTTATATATTTAGTTGGGGCAATTTTCATCGACAGATGTTCAGGTATAGCTGTCTGTAAAATCGCACAAAGAAATACTGTTAAGTGATAACATTAATTTAAATATATATTTTTAAATGTTATTTTATTAATAAATTGAGTTTTTATGTCACCATGAAATTTTTTCGTTGCTACATTTTTTTAATTTAAACTATTCAAAAATAGTACTCTGTAGCCAGTGGCGGATTTAAGGGGTGGGGGCTAGGGGGATGAAGCCCCCCCCCCAAAAAAAAGCACTAACATTCCCAATTGGACGTTACAATTGTATAACACTTAGCTCCCCCCCCCCCCCCAAAAAAAAAAAAAAAAAAAAAAAAAAAGTCAAGTTCTGTATCCGCCACTGTCTGTAGCCTTCATACTACTATTTTCTGTAGCATTCTATATGATAGCGTTAATTATTAGTTAATATGCGCAAAAATGTAATAAACATTGTATCTTAAAATCAACATTTTATATATTCAATCTGGTGTAATTTTCACCAACCAGGAAATTTCCTAAAGTAATACGAAGCGACATATCGACCTATATACGCCCAATTTGCATCAGCATAGTTAATCGTAATACATATCTCAGATAGCAAGTTTGATGCATTCATGTAATATTGAATATTAGATTATTCCTTCCGTAAACAGGATTAAATTGCAGCATAGAAGCCTACTGGTCGGTAGGTATGCACTCAAATTGAATATCGATAGTTTTATATAATATTTATCTCCCATACTAAATTTGGTGCACTTATGCATACTTACCAACCATCTCATTATGAACCGTACAATTTTTAGTACCCGCCTTTTTTTTCACATCAATAATTTTTTAAAGTAATTTTAGTCTTATTTAATCACAACATTTGGAGAGGATAACTCTAAAAATATAGTGGTGTGAGAAAAGGGACGTTTTATCAGAATCAATTTAAATTAAGATTTAACTAAACATCAGGTAAAGTTAAAATCGAATAATTGTTTCGCGAAATACAGTGTCCACAAAATATAATATCAGAGTTGGCAATTTTTATAATTTATTTAGGTATATTTTTGGTTCCGCCTTTATTTCTCACCACTTTATTTGTAGAATACTTTTTTCCAGTATATAACTGCGATAAATGAAAAAAAAAAAAAAAAAAAAAAAAAAAAAAGCACTTAAAAAATAGTGTGGAAAAAGGTGGGACTAAAAAGTTTCCGAAATAAATTATAAAAGTTGGCATTACAGTAAAATACTTAATTTAACAATACCCCCAGGACAACCTCCAAAAATCTGATTTTGGGGAGCAGGAAAAACCTCAAAACATGTAATAATAGCAAAAACGCAGTTTCAAAAATTTTACACTACAGCAATACTTTCCCTACCATATATGGTAACAGAAAAAAAAAAAATTAGCTGACATTCATATAATTTATTTACCTAGTAATATTTATAATTTATTCCGAAGTACTGTTAGTCCCAACTTTTTTCCACACGACTTTGCTTTTAGAGAAATGTTTCTACTATGTTATTACGATGAAATAACCAGAAAAGGCTCCATAAAAATAGTGGTGTGAAAAAAAGATAGTTTTCAACGATACTCCTGAATAAGTTATAAATGTTACCAGACACGAATATACTATCACATACCTGCCAACATCCTAATTAATATTACGTAGTATTGTTAGTCCCGCCTCTTTTTTTTCACACCAGTATATTTTTAGAAAAATATTTTCCAAATGTAATTACGATTAAATAGGAAGAAAAATACTTTCTAAAATTACTCGTGTGTAAAAAAAGGTGGCACAAACAATACTACGGAATATTAACACTTTCACGACCGCATACTTTTGTCTTTTTGACAGTGGGCGTTATTCTCCCAAGTTACAATATTTCAGGACAAAATTTTCTGTATTCACATTTATATTACAAATGGATATAAATTATAATTAATTATACTCTATCTAATCAAGCTATTTGTATCCATAGTATATTGGTTGTACAAATGTGAATATTGGGTATATTCTTAAAAAATAAACAATATGCAATTTGAGAAAGAAACACCCACTGGTGGCGTTACAGATTTTCAAATGACGTGAATCTACGTCAGCGGTCGAGAAAGTGCTAATTATGATGTTGGCTGGTGTGTACTATCATTATCTTGCATATAATCATGCCTGCCAACATTCTAATTAATACTCGGTAAGGTCATTAATTACCTGCCCTTTTTTCTACATCACTTTATTAAGTAATTTTCTTGAAATGTAATTACAATTAAATAAGAACAAAAATACTTTAAAAAGTGATGATGGTAAAAAAAAGCGGGTACTGACAGTACTGTAGAATACTTATTAAGAATAATGGCATGCTCACATGTAACAGTTTTTTTTTTTTTTTTCGTCCAAAACCTTAACACAGAAAATCGAATATTTTCAGTAAGTTCTAATCGCAATAAATATCCTTTGATGCAACAAGAATTTTCCTTTTTCTCTTCTTTATTTCTTTTTTCTTAAAAAAAAAAAAAAAAAAAAGAATAAGAATAAGAAAACCGAATTGTTACTTTTCTATTTAGATAATGAAGAAGAATCGTGGAGGTATATCCTCAGCTTTGTAATACGAAGCTCTTTAGACCAAAAGGATTTTTATTAGAGAAGGTTAAATTGCCTGTGAAATTTATTAATGTGAGTATTATTTTACTAAATATAATCTTAAATATTCATAATTATTTGCATTTGAAGATCAAAATTAGAAGACCCTAGGGAAAAAAAAAACAGTTTTATAGTTCAAAAAGAAAATACTAGTATGTTAGATCAAATTATTCCTTACCAATTTTATAATTTTTTTACTTTCTCTTGCCCATACATATGATAGAGAAAGTATTGTTTTTGAATCAAATTTTCGAATTTGAGTTTTTTTTTGTATTTACACGTTTTAGGGCCCCTGAATCCGGTTTTTAGCGGTTGGTCTGTGCGTATGTTATCAGTATGTTATCAGATATCTCGCGAACAAATCGCAGCAGTAAAACCAAACTCGGTATTCTAAATCTGTATCATATAGTGATGTTTCATTAAACTTTTCATTGAGATTAAGCAAATGGTTCGTGTACAGGACTAAAAGAAATGAAATACATTATATCTATGGGGGAAATTGCAAGTAAGTAGAGTTTAACGTTTATAGACTGCACTAAACCAAATGAAAATGAAGATATATTTTTACAGGCATAAAAGCATGTTTCATGTGGAATATGGTATGAAAATCATTCACTGTTCATTTACAGGGCTACACAAAAGAATTAGATATAGTGGGATAATACTTGGAAATTCATGGAAGTGCATTTCTAGCTGTGCTATATGTAATTAATATAGGTTACAGGATTATATTTAAGTTCAATATGTGATTTGTATATAATATTTAGAAGATGTACAGGGTTGCAAATGATTAATCGAAAACATTCTTTTTTTACTGAATGTAATTAGTGGAAGTGCTTTACTATAATATTTTACCATGTTCAGGAAAACTGCCCAGAAATTAAATCAAATTCCTCATAACCATGTGGTAAATAAAGTATTTTTAAAACTAAATATTTGTCGTTGCTTTTTGGTATATTGACATGTTTTGAGGTTCCCTGAATACTGAAGTCATGTTTTTAATGTTTAATCTTTGATTATCACTTTTATCAGAATAACTTAAAAACAAAAAAATTCGCGCAATTCAAATATTGTATTTTGAAGTTAATATAAGGTTGTTACTTGAAACATTTTATCAAAATTTATAACTTTCAAGGAATGATATTGTCTAAATATATTTGAAATGAGCATTTAAATTTATTAAAACCTTTTGAATTCTCTTTAAATGTAAGTAGAGTATTAAAAAGTGGGTTGAGGGAGGCGGTAGCCCCCTCATACGGAATGATTTGTCAAATGAAGCTTTTCCGATGCCTATTTTAAATGGTTTTTAACGAAGGTTTATTTAACAGTATTCATTATCTTATCCCTTAATGTCCGATTTGCCTTTATGGTATTGAATTTTAGGGTAAGGGAAAGTCGTGTGAGTGCCACACCAGATTATTTTAATTGTTAAAGTAATCAAGAACATTCAAAATTATTTACGTTCAAAAGAAAATTGGAAATTTTTTAGGATACATAAGAAAACTAGTTGTTTTTAACACGCTTTTATTAGCTTCACCTGTATGTATGTTTGTATGTATAATGTATGTTTGTAACCGCTCTGGGAGCAAACAAAAAATCTATATTGTAAAAAAAGACTTTCCCTACGTGAACGCTGTGGCTGTGAGGTAAAGCTCCGCACTACGAACCTGAAGGTCTAGTGTTCGAGCCCAATCAGGGGAGATTTTTTTAAAAATGGTTTTTGTTTAATTCTAAATTATTTTAATTAAAGATTTAAATGTATGCAAATATTATGGTGTGTCACTCACACGATTTTCTCTTACCCTGCATTTTAATACTAAGATAGATATTTTGTGCATTTTAGTTCCCATTTCTGTAAAAACATGTTCTTTAATTTTTTAAAAGTATAATATTATTGTAATTTAGAAATATATTGTCTGAGAATAGGAAATCATGAGCCACCACAATATTAAAAAAATTCTGAAGTGGCTTGTACATTTTAGTAATAATTGAACAAGTTTGAAATAGTGAACATTTCAGTAAATAATCAAAAGAGAAAATATGATTGTGTGTTTTAATATTTGTAATATATATGAATCAGTGGTCAGAATTATATTCAGATTCTTTTATGTGATCTATAATGAATATAAATGCTAGTTAAGCACGATCTTTCTAGTAACAACTATTTAGCAGTAAAATTCTAAGACACATTATAAGACACTAATAGAGGGCGTTGCCTAGCCTTTGTGAGCTCAATGTTGCCGAATTTAGGAACATTTTTATTCAATATTTACAACTAGTTTTTAATTGTAACGATTTCCTAAACACTTCGAAAATTAATAGTCTATTATATAAATAAAATATCACTGCTCAAAATTATTGATGATTATTGAATAAAAAAGTTCCTAATTTTGACAACACTGTTTGTATTAATCCTTTTCATATAAAATACACGTGCATCAAAAAGGTGGCTCATCACTTATTTGTAGAAGTTATGATTCAATTCAGCAAATGCCTTACATTAAGTTAGTGGCAGACCGTACGATGAACTTAATGTTCTTCAAAAATCGGCATTTCCCAACCGAGTGAGTGGTGAGTGGTTATTATTACGCCATTGAATTAAATTCAAAATATACACAGTGATATTTTTTTTATATGACATTAATTTCAAATTGAGATTTAAAATAATAATAATAATAATAATAATATAATCAACATCATATAATCAATCCCAGCATGACGTAATATATGAAAATTATTTTGTGATTTCCTAAAAGATCTATTTGTAATTATGATGTAATACAGGGATGGAACACAGGCGCAGAATTCATACCACTATCAATGTAAGAAAATTTTCTACGTCTTAAATCAACGATATTATAGGTAGAGAAATTTCTTAAACAGATTCCGGTATGAATTCTGCGCCCGTGTTCCATCCCTGTGTAATACGCACACTATTTCTGTAAGTGATCATATATTAGAAAACAATATTACATATACGAGATTTTTTTAAAAAACAATTTGTCATTATTTAAACGATTTTCAAATAATTTGTTTCCCTAGACCGTAATATATATGAAATGTACTTTGTAACCCTGAAAAGCCCGTGTTCTCATGAATATCTATGCATTTCGTGCGATGGTGACCTATAGTATACTTACCAATTTTCAGCTCAATCGGATAATGCATTAATTTATTTCACATGCAGTATTTAAAACACACATAAATATATACACATTCAGACATCATCGTAAAAATAACAAAAATGAATTTAACAAATCTCAAAATGCATAGACACGCCGAAATCGCATATTCAAGTTTTTTCGTGATTTGATTTAAACAAAAGTTTTTTAAATTTTAAGAACAGAAATGTAGAAGGGTAGTGAATGGGAGAAAAAGTAACAATCAATGTAGTCCAAAGCATATTTTAATGGATTTTCTATCTAAAACATTTAGAATTAAATTTTCATAAATGGTAAACTCAACAAGATAAATAAAATAGTATAAATATGTTTCTTTAAGAACTAGAAATACCTTTTATGAAGTTCACGCCAAAGCTTTTCGGCTGGCGCACAGTGGACCGAAGTATAGGCAGTGGCGAACACAGGAAGGTTATGGTATTATTATTATCATCTATGTATGATGTTTCTTGTCACATTTCGATTTAAATATGTATATATGTATGATACTAAAAGCGATTCTATGTTTTTTTTTTAAACCTTTATAAGGCCACAGGAATATTTTTCCCACCAAATTCGTTATCATTGTATTCAACTGGCACCATTTTTTTTTTTTTTTTTTTTTTTTTTTTTTAATAATAATTCCTGTGTATCATTTCTCCAGAAAAATATCAGTATAAATATTATTTTATAATATTGGTGCGGAAAAAAAAAATAGTAATTTGTGGCAATTCTGCTTATGCTAATACAATGGCATAGGTGCCAAATCTCCCGTTTTTCAAGGGAGACTTCAAACAAGAAAATTTTTAAAGCTGTTTTCAGTAATATTAATCGTCAAAAATATATATAACATATTCCATTTAAAAATATTGGTGTCAATTTTGATTTAAAAGTTAAAAAGGTTGGCAGCTCTGCAATGGGTTGTGCGAAGTTTGCTATTAACTAAGAGAATAATGTGTCAAAATTAAAATTAATTATTTCTAATCAGCTAAATGAATTTTTTTCTTTACATAAATTTTTATTCGTGAAATTAGTTTAATGTGCCATTTGAGAAAAACTTGCATTATAAAGGGGTTAAACGGCATCATATTTTTCTGCTGCAAACAGGTATTTAGAAACATACCTGATAAAGAAACAAATGTTGCAAAAAAGAAGATAATAAAAGGAAATAAATAAAAATGCCGTGAAGAAAATCTATATTTATAACACAATTAATTTAGCACACAATGTTAAATATATCATAACATTACTGCTTCTTTTTTCTTTCTTTTTTAGTATTTCAATAGAAAACTCATGCCAAGCATTTACTGACAAACTCTATGAAAAATTCACATTTGTCTTTATTTTTATTGCACAGAAACTTTTACTTTAAATCGTAATATCAGGGATGGAACACGGGCGCAGAATTCATACCACTATGAAAGTAAGAAAAATGTCTACCTCTTAAATCAACGATATTATAGGTATAGAAATTTCTTAAACAGATTCCGGTGTGAATTCTGCGCCCGTGTTCCATCCCTGTAATATGGGATTATAATATTTAATTTTAACATTTAGTAATTTAACATTAAACATTTATTTAATTTTAGCATTTTATGACATATCACAGCAACGATTTACATCCTCCCCCTTTTTTTTTTGAGTCCAACGGTACTTTTCAGTACCTTTAAAGTAAAATTAATTATTTTATTAAATATTTAAAAAAATAAGAAATAATTTCAGATTTATTGAATCTATTTTAATCATCTAATTTCTATAATATTTTCACTATAAAAATTTAAGTATATATTCTGTCATTAATGAATACAGTTATTCAGATAAATTTCTCGATTGATAATTTGGGGGTAAACAGAATAAAAATTTATTTTTCTCTAAAAGTGGCGATTTGTGGCGAAAATCCTTTTCACAGATTAAAATGTATACTTTTGGGAGTAGTAAAATGTGTTTGAAATTTTGGACAAAAAAAGTTACACAACTTATAAATTTAATTTTGTTGTTAATAAAAATTTAAATATATTTTCTGTCATTAATGAATACAGTTATTCAGATAAATTTCTCGATTGATAATTTGGGGGTAAACAGAATAAAAATTTATTTTTCTCTAAAAGTGGCGATTTGTGGCGAAAATCCTTTTCACAGATTAAAATGTATACTTTTGGGAGTAGTAAAATGTGTTTGAAATTTTGGACAAAAAAAGTTACACAACTTATAAATTTAATTTTGTTGTTAATTTTATATTCACACTTCATGCGTGAATCACAACATAAAAAACCAACAAAATGTTGGCAGAAGTACCTTAAACTTTTATTAGGACATTATTAAAAGTATTTTTATTAAGTATTTTTTCATAGTTATCTTAAGTGCCACTTGATGGCCATTCAAATAAAGTCACTGAAATTCATCAGAAAATCTTATCGCTGAAAGTTTTCGTTTTGAACTTATTTATATATAATAAAACTTCGTGTAATTGAAGAAACCATATATTTGTATTTTTTAGACACTCTTTTAAATTATTTCACTGCAAAATATCAGTTATTTAGAGATTGATTTTTGGGCCTATGTTCGTATTTTAACATTCTTTGATCCACTGTGGCGCCCCAATCGTCATCTGAGCTTCCAATATGCGGAAATGTGGATTCTCTTTTCTTGAGTCTTCAGCTTAGCGCCGCCTTTGGTCGGTGTTTCTCTTAGGCTCCATGTCATTAACTTGTAAATCTTTTTCACTACTTTTGTCTTATCTACTCAAGCTGAAAATTCAATAAAAAACAAACTACACTTCTTCATGAAATTCCCGGTGATGGCTGGGATCATGGAAGAAAAACTTTGGCGTGAATTTCAAAAAAGATATTTCTAGTTTTTAATTAAATTTAACTAAGAACATCTTCAATTAAATTTGTAATTTAAGAACAATTATAATTACAAATGGAATCTTTAAAAAAAAAGAAAGAAAGAAAGAAAGAAAGAAAAAAAAAAAATGGAAGAACATTAAATATCCTAGAGAACATAAATAAATTTAGTTATATAAATTATCAATAGATGGCGCGTCGAATAAAAAAATTATCTTTATCAAAATGTTCAAGGAATCTTGCTATTAACTAGCGTGAGAACTTTTTTTGGTACTCAAATTCATCACTTCCGTTGTGCTATTTCAGTTTCATGTACTCTGGCTCCGATTCTTTGACAAGGTAGCTACGGAACAATTTTTATTCTTTCAAAGAAAACCGAAGAAATTTAGAGACAGTGTTGCTAAATTAAGCGACTTTTTTATTCAATACCTACCACTAAATTTTAATTGTAATGGTTGCCTAATCATTTGGAAGATTAATTATCTATGATGTATATAAAATAAGATTCCTCAAAATTATTGATGATTATTGAATTAAAAAAAAAAAAAAAAAAATCCCTGAACTTGGCAATACTGTTTAGAGAGCAAAATATATCTATCTATCTGCGCTTTAACTTTTTTACAAAAAAATTGCAAAAGAAAGAAATTTGATTACAATATTGGGATTGGTGACAGACAACCACATGCTTTAGCAAATGGATTTTACAAATTCAATAACTTTATTTGGCATGACAGAAAATAATTTATGATTGCTTTTCTTCTCCGATGATTGTAAACTCTAAATCCTCTAGAATATGCTTAAATATATTTTTGTTACAAAAACATTCAGTTTTAATGAGGAAATATATCGCATTATAATTTATGATTATAATACTTAATGCAATTTAAGAGCTTAGTAACATTTTTGAATATAGCAATTTTTAAAATTATGACTTAAGTAGCTTAATTCGATACATCTGTAAAAATGTATCAAATTTATTGTCCGTTGGCTTAATAGTCCAGGCAATGACCGCATTTGACTTTACCTGGACAAAATCATGGTAGTTCTGGATATTGGCACAATTTATGTATTAAAATCGCTGAATCTTAATTTTATATTTTCCACTAAAATTTTCTTGTGACTTCCCTTCCCTATCTTAAAAATGTTCAAATAATTTATATATATATATATATATATATATATATATATATATAAATAATAGATAACGTAATAAAATTTAATCTTAAAATTTAGCAATTAATAGAACTAAAACAATAACAGCACACTAAAATATAGAACTGAATTTAACATAGAGGAAAGAATGACACAAAAAGTTGCGATATAGATAAGGAACCAATGAGTTACCATATTAACTAAAAATACTTACGCCGACCTGAAGGATAATAAAAAGGACCATTAAATTTGTGAAAGAGAAAAAAGATAATAAACCACATAATCAATTGGATATAAATGCTTAAAATTAGAAGTATACTTATCAAGGGGCGCATACTTCATAAAGCAGAGAAAGCTGCAATGATTTCGTAAAACGATATTGCTAATCATAGCAATTTATATCATCTCACGCCCCGATCAATGCAGCAAAAAAAACCATAAAGAATGAGAAAAAAGTGAAAAATTAAATTAAAACAAAGGATAAATAAATATTAATTAAAATCTTAAAGGAAACCAAATTAATAACATGAAATAAGCAGAGTAACCACATGGAAAACAGTTAACACAAACTGGAAAAATGGTTGATGCCAAAACCTAAATTGAAGTTAAAATAATAGCTCGACAGATATCGATTAATCGAAAATACTTCAGAACAATTACATTAAAGATAAAATACACAGAGTAAATATTAAATGATAATGTTAAAATTAATACTAGTAGAGTTAAATTAAATCGTACCAAAAATATTAATAATTAAATCGTTTAAGATAAGGACTGAAGAATGAAGGTTAAAGACTACTAAGTACAAGCGCCATCTTTCGGTTAGCTATAATAACATTAAGTCAGTTATATAAGATGTATTGACTGAAAGATTAAGATAATTTAGAAGTATTAACAGCAAGATTAAGATAATTTTTAAGATTTTTATTTAAGATGTAGTGACTGAAAGATTAAGATAATTTAGAAGTATTAACAGCAAGATTAAGATAATTTTTAAGATTTTTATTTTGAAGTCAAATTATTAAGTGTTAAGTTTTAAGAAGACATAATTACAAGCAATAATGCCAAAGAGCACAACTATAAGGATAAGCATTATAATGCGGTCATCATATATATATATATATATATATATATATATATATATACATATATATATATTTGTTTAAAAGCTTTTTTTAAGGGGGGGGAGAACAGATATTCTGAAAGTAGACATAATTTACAACAAAACAAGTAATTAAATTTTACATACGATAACATGAGAGGGAAGGTAATAAAGTGGGCTTATTATAATTCCATACATCTACTTTACTCCGATGTTTATCGCTAACATTATCCTCGCAGCGTTAGATCATTTTGTAGCTAAAATTCCAAACACTTTTTTTCGACACCTCTCTTCCTGTTTCTTTTTCTATCAAACAATTAAGATAACTGCTCAATAAACTAAAATTGTCAGATTCCCCAGAAACTAAATAATTTTCAAAAATAATTCAACTAATTACTTTCTTCTATATTCAATAGAAGAAAGTATTGGATTCGTAAAAATTTTTGACCTCGGTTTTTTGATGGAGTTACATGTTTTGAGAGCTGTAGAACACGATTTGACCATTTTTAGAAAATGTTTGTCTGTCCGTCTGTCTGTCTGTCTGTCTGTCTGTCTGTGTGTGTGTGTGACAAAATTTTGTGGCAACTGTATCTCAGGAACTACTGCACAGAATTTCATACAAATTGGTATGTAGTTGCACCTTGACATAAATGAGTGCCTATCAACTTTTGGTAAAATTTTTCTTACAGGTTGCGTTGCCATCGCGCTTTTTCTAAATTTTTAACATGGTGATATAGGGCAAAATTTTGTATAAATGTGCATAAAGAAAATTATTATTTAGTAATCATTATGAAATTTACAAGAATTATTTATAATAGAGATAGTCAACTGGGAAATTTTTTTTGTTTGTGTAGGAGCCTCGCCACCCCCCCTGGGGGGGAAGTCCTCCCTCGAGGGTAGAAAATTTTTATGATGGGTATCTTTCAAAAGAGCTCGCCAATACCTTTAAAACGAATGGTTGAACCATCGATCTGCGATAATTTAAAATAAAGTTATCGATTTTTTTCATTTTTAACATTTTTTTTTTTTTTTATGTTTTAAATTTTAATTTAATTTTTTTTAATATTGACAATAAAATTGACTTTTTTGGATATTTAGTGTTATACTACTTCGCTAATATGGAAATCGTCTGCATTATCATGGAAGGTAATTTTTTTAAATAATAATTTTAATAAATTATTTTTACTGAGTGAATTTGTATAGGAAAGTATAGAAGAAAGTCATGTGGTGGCCACAACATACTAGTTTTTGCCTTTTAATTGTACCCAGAAAAAGGATAAGATGTGACATATTTCATAATTTTTTATATTTACAGAAAAAATAAATAGCAATTTTCTGAAAACCGAATTTTTTTCTGAGAGATTTATAGTTATATCTCTAAATATATCGATGACGAAACAGAGTTATTTTATGTTATATTATAATGATTATTTATGGAAAAATAATATAATATTATACTTCTATAGAAGATAAGAACAGTTTTATTGGTAAACAATGAGGAAATTCTAGACGTATCAAGTATAATAGTAGGAATGTGACACAAATTCCTCTTTATCAACGAAGTTATTACCCAAGTTACTTAACTGGAATAAGAAAAAATATATAAAATACCTACTTTATATCTGTTTGTTCGAAAGAATTATCTTCTTTTTTAGTTTCAAAGCATATTTTTTCATTCCTTTTCCTTTGAGGACATTCTGAGATTATTGTGTCGAATATTTTTATATAAATTCCTTCAAGTGAATCTTGATTTTACAATGAATCCAAGTTACATTAAGGTACATGTAGATGCTAGAGTTAGTAGTTAGAGCCTAAAGTGTTTTTCACTGTAAGGTACAATTAAAACATGTTAATTGTGAAATATGTTTAATGTTTATGTGTGATTTTAGAAGAACGATGATTATAAATTCTTACAAATGCGTCTGGCGTAATATTTATAGGCAAGCTGTTATTTTTATCTTTAATTAAGTATGGAATAATTTGAATTTAAAGTTTATACAATTTGTTCTTTTAAGAAGAATTTGACACTGCACTCCTATGAAAACTTACAAAAGTTTTATAAACTACATATAATGACTGCGATACTTATTTTAATTACATTATTATAAACTTCATATAATGCAGTTTTAGTTAACTGCTATGAGAAAACTCTTTGAGAAGCAAAGTAATTATGATAATTTTATATTTAAACCCGCCAGAATTTACAACCAAAGTTAGAAGAAAAATAATCGGGTGTGTCACTCACACGACTTTCTCTTAACCTGCATTTTAATATTATAAAGATAGACTGTGCATGTTAAGTCATAAGATGAATAACGTAAGAAAACAAAGTTCAATGTAAGTTAAAAAATAATCCAACATAGGTTTAGGAAAATGTTTATTTGACATATAATTATTTGTGTGGGGGGCTACTGCTTCCCCTCAACCCCCTTTCAGTTATAGTGCTTACAATTATTATTTATTATTTTTTTTTTTAATCAAGGCTGTTGTTAATTTGCCTTCAAACTTGCCAACCTTGATGAAATTTTAAAGTGGCAACCTAATACGAATTTCAAAATACCAACGTTGAACTTCTTGCAGTTATTTCTTTTTAAGTTAAGCTGATAACAGATATGCCTACAGATAATCCGTTAAAAGTTGGACTTTCGTAATCAGAGCGCCTCAAAACGTGATATTATACAAAAAAACAGAGTTGAAAACAGAAATTTAAAAGACATTTTGTTTACAGTATGGGCGCAGTGTTGCCAGATTGCGCGACTTTTTTATTCAACAGTCACCAATAATTTTGAGAAGTGATATTTAATGTACATAATCCACGATTAATCATCTATAATGTAAATCAAACGTCATTACTCAAAATTATTGGTTACTATTCAATAAAAAAGTCGCGCAATCTGGCAATAGTGTATGGGCATGAAAAATTAATTTTCCTTACTGAACAGTGTTCGTCGATATAGTAAAAAGTAGCAAAGCAGTTACATAAATCATATATTTAATAAAAAGAACGTTTAGCATAGGTCGCTAAACATTATGGGTAACTCTGTACATTGTCTATAAAATATATGCGCATCACATTGTGTCCTTAAATTTAATTTTATACGAAAAACATTTAACACAAAATGAAATAAACGTCCAATGCATATTGAAAAATGCATATTGAAAAAATTTAAATCCATTTTTTTAAGACAGTCTATATATATGTTACATTGTACTTATAAAAAATTTCCCCATAGACATAATGTATTTGAATTCTCTTGGATGTCCCTCTTGGATGTCCTGTACATGAATCATTTGCTTGATCTAAAAAAAAAGTTTAGTGTAGCATCGTTATATGTTACAGACTTAGAATGCCGAGTTTGAAACTTCTACTACTATTTGTTCTTGAGATACACTGTTAAGATACACACACACACAGACCAACCGTTAAAAACGTGATTTTCAGATTCAGGGAATCCTAAAACGTGCAATTATAACAAACATTCAATCCCAAAAATTTGACCAAAAGCAGTACTTTCTCTAATATACATATGGTGAAGAGAAAGTTAAAAAATGAATTACGTTCGCTAAGTTATAAAAGCAGTATTTTGTTAAATATTAATAAAATTCTGGGATGAGTTTTTACATTTGGGAATTAAAACTAGGTGTATTATTTGTCACCGTCTTTGAAAGAGTAAACAAGTATAACTAAACAAATGTGATACAATTTCCTATTAATTAACCTTTTTATTATCTAAATTAGTTAGCTAAGAATAAGAAAACTATATAAAATTTTCATATTTGTTTGTCTGAAAAAATTTCCTTTTAAATTTTAAAATAATTTTTTATTCTCTTTTGCGTCTAAGTACGGTCTGAAATTATGTCTATTACTTTTATGTAAATCTATTGTAAAATAAATATGCGGTTCAGTGGTATTATCATTTTAAGAACATAAAGAATCAAAATTGATATGCCGGAGTGCTTTGAAACAAGAGAATGAATAAAATAGAACGATGCATACTTTTTCTGATAGTTTAATAATTATAGTAAAATAAAAATTCTATTTACAGTTAAATACATTATTTACAAAAAGGAAATAATACTTAATGGAACATAATTCCCAAATCTAATTAACTCTCATATTGAGAGATCGAAAATTCTATCTTCGAACACAGTCGAAGCATCCAAAAATCTAAAAACTAAACTTACTGGCTGTTGCCAAAATCTATTAACAAAATATATGTTCTTTTTTCTTTCACTGGCGACGCAGCGCCGTCTAAAGGGAATTGATTTTACTACACACTCCCCGCCGTGAACTCTTACAGAGTTCACAAATCAAAATCTCATTAAATTAAAAATAAATCTTAAATCCGAACAACTTCTGATAATCATAAATTGTTCAAATTTCTAAGTATTCAATTAGTACTAAATCACATAATAATTTTTTCCTTTTTTAAATATAAACAATTATCTAATATTAAATACAAAGGTAAACAATATTTAAAATACTATAACTAAATCAATAAAAGATCAAATCAAAATATTAAATTGAAATATCAATATTAAACATAAAGCAAACACATTATTATTTAAACAATTAACTCTTAGTTATCAAATATAAACAAACTTAAATAAAAAGATAATAACACATGCAAAAATTAAAATACAGATACTAAATAATACTAATTAAAGTTTCAAAAGAAAAAAAAAAAAAAAAAAGAGAAAAGTCTTTTTTTTTCAGCCATAAAGTCTCAAACCACCTCTAAGGGATACAAATGTTGAATAGTTCTTTTCAAAATACCACCACCTGTTCGTACTTCATAAGATCGAACTTGACCATCCCTTCCGACGATTGTTTTTTGGATTATACCAAGTTTCCACAAAAGTTTGTTTTTTGAATCATCACCAATTAACACTACAACTCCTACTTTCAGTTCAGGTTGTGCAGTAGGATTCTTTGAAGCATGCGCCGTCTTCAAATCCAATAGGTATTGGCTTTTCCATCTATTCCACAACTGCTTTAACAACAGTGATTGGTATCTTTTACGTCTTAAGGCAGATATTTTGTTTGAAGCACCTTCAATAATGTCAGCAAAATTCACTGGGTAGGTGATTTCTTTACCAAAATTTAAAAAGTGCATAGGAGTTAAGGGGTTCGGTTCTCCAGATTCACTATACACGTAAGTTAAGGGGCGTAAGTTGAGCACTGTTTCTACTTCTATAAGGAGAGTAGACATTTCATCATAATTCAAGAGGGCTTTGCCGATGACTTTACGCAGACAGTCTTTGACGGATCTAACTAATCGTTCGTAGAACCCGCCCCACCACGGGGCTCTTTCTACTATATTTTTCCATATGATTCTTTCATTCGCAAAAAATTTTAAAAGTGAATCATCAGAAAGAATTTGATACAAATTTTCTAGCTCTTGTTTCGAACGCTTGAACGTTTTGGCGTTATCCGAATATATAACTTTACAGTTTCCTCTTCTCACTAAGAAACGTCTGAAGGCCAACAAAAAGGAATCAGTTGACATGTCGTGTACAAGTTCTAAGTGTAACGCTCTGATTACTGCACAAGTGAACAACACTATATAAGATTTTTCAATTTCTTTAGCATTTTTAATGTAGAGAGGCCCAGCAAAGTCAATGCCACATATGGAGAAAGGGGGCGACTCTGTTATTCTGTCACGGGGTAGTGGAACAGTGATCTGATCTGTTGGTCCGGAAAGGTATTTCTTACATATAATGCATTTATTCAGGACACTTTTAACTAACTGGCGACCTTTGGGAATCCAATATTTAGACCGTATTTTTGACAATGTTCCAGATACTCCTCCATGCATTATTTTTTCATGTTCATTTCTTATAATCAAGGTAGTCAACCACGACTGTTTGGGGAGAATTATGGGATGTTTTTCTTCTAGCTGTAAATCACTAAACTGTAATCTCCCGCCGAGCCGCATCATTTTTTCATCATCTAGATAAGGAGTTAAGTTGCTAAGGGGAGAATTTTTATCAATAATTTCTTCATTTATTAGCGAGTGAAATTCATTTTTAAAATACAACTTTTGTTCATTCGATATCAAATGTTTCTCAGCTTCTATTAGTTCTTCGGTTGTCAATGTACTGTTAAGTTCTGGAATTTTTTTGATCCTCTTAATAAATCTTTTTACCCAAGCTGTAACTCTGATTAATTTTTCTAAACTGCTGTATTTTCTGATATCAATGGGGTTTTCTAGTTGTTCTGTCATGCAATTGAAAAGGAGTGTTTCTTTTATCTTTTTTCTATATTCTAAGCTTCCTACATCTAGCTTTTGTTTATCATCAGGCTTAGGCCAAAGTTCGGGGGGTGAACTGAGCCATTCAGGCCCATTTAACCACAATCTATCATTAATTAATTTTATGATCTTTGCACCTCTGGATACAAGGTCGGCAGGATTAGACGAACCGGGACAGTGCCTCCAATTTCAAGGAGATGTCAATTCACGAATATCTTGTACTCTATTCTGCACAAACGGCTTAAACTTTTCTGGAGAGCCTCTAATAAAAAAAAAAAGCGATCATTGAGTCTGTCCAGTAAAACGTGGGCATATCTAATTTCAGAGCTCTCAAAATATTATGACCTAGTTTAGCTGCCAACAATGCAGCTGTGAGTTCAAGTTTAGGTAGCGTGAGATTTTTCAAAGGCGCTACTCTATTTTTGGAAGCAACGAATATCGTTTTGCATTTTTCATTCGAGATTTCTTTAATTCTAAAATAGGCAGCAGTGCCAAATGCTTTGATACTAGCATCTGAGAAAACATGTAGTTGCAAATCACCGATGTTAAATTCTGGAAAATCAGAAAAATAATATCTCGGCACAGAAAATTTAGAAAGATGAGTTACTTCATTACACCAGTCTTTCCATATTTTTTTCAAATCTTCAGGTAATGTGTCATCCCAATCAAGACCAGTCTTCCAGATCATCTGCATAAGGCATTTAACTCTTAAAGTGTAGGGCCCTAGGAAACCGATAGGGTCATAAATTTTGCCTAGTACTTGTAAAACAAAGCTGTTAGTATTTATCTGTTTAGAAACGAGGTTTATTAAATCCCTACAATCAAAATAGAGAGTGTCTTTCAAGTTATTCCACCCTAAACCCAAAACTTTATTAGGGGGATCATTTTCTTCAAATACTTTAGAATCCTTGCTAATAACATTTTTTTGTACCCAAAATTCATGTAAATGTGTCGAATTTGTATGAAATTTGTGAAGTTGCATACTCGCATCTTTAAAGATACTAAGTGAGTCTAGATTTGTAGTTAAAGCCTTCTCTACTGATGGGTGGCTTCCTATTATGTCATCTACATAAATGTTTTCATTTAAAAAACTAACAGTCTCCCTATGTGTGTCGCTAAAATTTTTCAAATGATGTTTTATAGTCGCAGCTAATAAGAAAGGACTACAATTAAGTCCAAACAAAACTCTAGTGAATCTAAAAACCTTTAGGGGAGAGGTGCCTTCGTGAAGACTTTCTGTAAACAAAAATCGTGTTACGTCTCTATGTTCCTCGTCTATCAAAATTTGTAAAAAAGCTTGTTTCATGTTCGCAGTAAAGGCTACGGGATGAAATCTAAATCTAGACAAAATGTCAAAAATATCTTCATAAAGATTAGGTCCAATATGTAGACAATTATTAAGAGAAAGATTATTGTAATCATGTGAAGACGCATCAAACACGATTCGTAATTTACTTGTTGTACGATCTGTTTTTATTACCGCTCTATGTGGTAAATAAAAGGTTGTAGAATTTTCCTCCAAATCCGTACCGGTGTCTATAATCCCCTCTCTCCTGTATAATCCTGTAAAACATTGTTTTATTCAAAAAATAAATTTGGGTTTCTACAAAATTTGTACTTAAGTCTCGAAAATCTATTTTCAGCGATTTCAAAATTATTTCGTAATTGTGATTTACTAATTTTTCAATGGAATTTAACTTTATATCGTTTATTTTCATACTTAATTTCCGATTCAAAATTTTTCATAATTTTATTTTCGGAAAGGTCAAATTTTTCTTTCGGATTAATAAGACCCGAATTTTCCAAATTCCAAAAATTTTCTATTTGTTTTGAGAAAAAATTTTCTTCTACTATGATACTCATGGTTAATGATTCAAGAGAATCGCTTTTAATTCCCTGTAAAACCCAACCGAACACAGTTTTTACTGCTACTAAATTTTTATTAATGCGTCTAATATTACCTAACACAATATCATAATAATAATCGACTCTTATCAAAAGTGTAATGTTTTCTTTACTATTAGGTATATCAGCTAATTCTAAATTCTGAAAATTATCATTTTTCGTGATTTTCTCCAATTCAGGGGGAGGGTGAATGAACGATCCAGAAATTTCATACGTAACTAACGCTTCAATTTGAATATTATGATCAGGTTTATTTTTATTCACGAGCTTTAATTTAACTATGTCATAGGTTTTTTCTATCGGTGTTTTACTTCCAAATGTGTATACCCTCAATTTTTCATTTCTAATCACTTTTAAATTTAGTTCATTAGCAATAGAACGACATAAAAATGTTCTACTAGAAGCTGAATCAAGAAGCAAACGGATCGTTTTCTTTTTCGTTTTATTTTTAATATTTACGGAACAAGTTTGTAACAAAATTTTATTTTCCTGATTCATAGAAGAAACAGTAGAAACTATTTCCTGTTTGGATTCTGAACCAGAAGGAACATTTATTTTGTCCTGAGGTTTATGTTTAGATTTGTAACAGAGAGTTATATTATGTTTATAACCACATATTCTGCATTTAATGTCGCTATGGCATTTTGCGATACGGTGCTTTTGTTCCAATCACAAAAAGCAACGGCCCTGAGATTTCCAAATATTCTTCTTCTTTTCAATATCGAACGTGAAACAATTTTCTGACGCATGATTCTTTTTACAAAAAATGCATCTCATCTGTTTATTTTCTACCGCAGTAGTAGTGATTAATTCATGCGCAGACGATAATCTGCTGCCGTCTCGATTACTCAATTTGTTACTTTTTATTTGTTTGTTTGTTTTATTTTTTGTAGATAATGTTCTTTCCCGCGAAATTATTTCCGTTTGTATGAAATCTAATAGTTCTTGAATTTTAATTCCATGTAAGTTAGATGCGTGTTTTCTCTTGAATTCTAAATTTAAATCGGACGGTAGTGTCTTTAGAATTACTGCGATTAACATAGCACTATAATTATTCTCATCAACTTCTAACGACGATAATGATCTAATATTTATCTCGATTTCTTCATGTAATTTTTTTAATCTAAAAATATCTGTGGATTTATAAACGGGTGCTAAATTTAACAAATTGTTCATGTGGTGGTTAATTATCATATCGCGTTATCCGAATCTTTGTTTAAGAATTTCTACGGCTTTGTCATAATTTTGTTCTGAAATCTCTAACCCGTGTATGGAATTTAAAGCTGTCGAAGTTAAATAACTTTTTAAATAATTAAATTTCTCTACCTTTGACAAAGCTTCATTGTCATGAATAGTAACTTGAAAAGTATTCCAAAAACTCATAAATTGGGACAATTCACCGCCAAATTTTTGAATGATTAATTTTGGTAATTTAACAAATTTGTTATTCTCACTTAACGGTGTACTTCTATTCTGTAATGTACTTGAAAAATTTGAATTCACACCACTATTTTCGACTGAATTTACTTTTATTTTCTTTTTTGCTCGAAAAATAGCGGTCGCGATTTTATCCTGATATTCACAACATACGTTTTTTTCATTTTCATATTCTGTTAAAGGAATTAGTTTTTCTATTTCCCTATCGGCTTCCTGTAGAAGCCCATTTTTTATAGTTAGTTGATTAAGAGCTTCTTCTAAGTTTTCAACATTTAAATGTTCTTCTTTTAAATTTAATTCTATACTGCTCGCTAACTTTGTCACACTTGTTCGAAGAATTTTTCTATTAACTTTATGCTTCTCCAACTCCATTGTAAATTTTCATAAAATTTCTTACCTTGAGCCGTCTTCGCTCTAAGAGCTAATCTAATATCATGAAGGCACAAATATTAATTTTAATAATCGAATTTAACACAAGCATCGTTACTTTCAAAAACAACATTCTCTTGCCGGCACAGATGCACCAAAAATGTAAAATAAATATGCGGTTCAGTGGTATTATCATTTTAAGAACATAAAGAATCAAAATTGATATGCCGGATTGCTTTGAAACAAGAGAATGAATAAAATAGAACGATGCATACTTTTTCTGATAGTTTAGTAATTATAATAAAATAAAAATTCTATTTACAGTTAAATACATTATTTACAAAAAGGAAATACTTAATGGAACATAATTCCCAAATCTAATTAACTCTCATATTGAGAGATCGAAAATTCTATCTTCGAACACAGTCGAAGCATCCAAAAATCTAAAAACTAAACTTACTGGCTGTTGCCAAAATCTATTAACAAAATATATGTTCTTTTTTCTTTCACTGGCGACGCAGCGCCGTCTAAAGGGAATTGATTTTACTATACTATTCAAGTGGAATTTAGTTTTGCATAAATCCATGTTCTACTATCTAAGTTGCAAGTTAACTCTTTGAAACATGGTGGTTTATACCATTTATTTTTTGTTCCCAACAGCTCAGATTTATTCCGACTCTTTTTTCTATAAAATTTTAATCTTAAAATCGAATCTATAATAAATCACAATTTAATACTTCCATTTCCAAATTTCATAGATGTAAGAGCTATTACTACTTTCTGTTTTTCGACCATATATAAAACAAATTAATTATGCTTATTTAATATCAACTGCCACAAAAAAATACAATTGAAGTTTAATTAAAAGATATAAGCTATTTTTCTACAGCTTCGTTTTAATATATAAATCGTGTAAAAAGCGAAATATTACAATAATGATAAAAATAACTTATTTCTTTCAATCTAATTTTGATTGTAATTTCCGGTAGCAGTCAATATTAAATAAACATTATTACTTTGTGTTTTATAGAGTTTAAAAAATAGAAAATTATATCTATATATGTACTATATATTCAAGGTTTTCATTTTAGCTCTCAATTGTTATTGAAGTTCGAATATTCTATTTAAAGATTATATTAAATAAAATATTCTATATTTTAAAAACCATTGTTTTCAGTTTTAATGGTATTCTCCACTACCTAAATATACATAATTTTGGGCTTATGAGTAAAACAAAAAACTCTGCATTAAAGGATTAAGTAGATGCTGTAGGTAGGGCTTAAGTCTTTAAGCCCTTAAGCCTTAAGCCCTCTTTGTCACTTCAAGATGCCATTAAAATACAATAATTGTTATATAATTTTAATGCTTCATTTATGATTTTAATAGAACAATTCATATAAATCCCAATAGACTCAGTAGACATGTTTTTTATTCGACAATTAATTTATCCAGGACTCGCAACATTCTCAAAATTTTACACTCACTTTATTATATTGCCCTCATAATTTTAAAGCAATACTTTTAATCATAATAGTTTAGCATTAAAACAATCAAATTATTTTTATGCGAGGGCTGCTCTTCAGTTTAGGAACAATTTCATGCTACATTCTAATTGAAAATTGGAACAAAACATTTAATTATTTAATTTGACAATTAAAACATTTTAGATTACTTACAATTAGCTTAAAATGTTTACTTATTGTACTAAATAAATTATTTAATACATCACAATTTATTCGTGATGAGAAAATTCAAGATTTAACAAGTATAATAGTATAAACATCTTCCAAATTCTTTTTCATCATGCTTTTCATTATCCATATTGCTTAGCTAGAAATAACAAAAATATGTAGAATGTCTACTTCACATTTCTTTGTCTGAAAAAATACTACAAATAGAGTCGAAATGTTTTTTTTTTTTTTTTGTTTTTTTTTTTTTTTACTTTCCGAACATACGTATGCAAGGAAAGTATTGTAATCATGTCAAAAATCTGAATTCGAGATTTTTGTGTTTCTATATGTTTTGAGGTCTCCTGAATCCGTTTTCACTATTTTTACGATGATATGTGTGTGTATGTGTATGTGAATGCGGTTTTTGACTCCCCCCACTTGATAGCTGACATTCCGCTTTTAAACGAGACAATCCCTTTTTACTGGGGATTTTAAAAAGATATTCCCTAATAAACCCACAAATTTTCCCTTCTTCTGGTCCTCGCTTTGAATGCAAAATGCGGAAATTTTATATTTAATTTATTAAAAAAAAATTGGATCATCTGGGTTCTCCCATGTCTATAATTAAGAAAACAATAATTTATATTTGGATATGTTATTTTATACCGGAGATATAAATAATTTTAGGTGGACCTCGCAATGAATGCAAAATTACGGGGACCTAACTTGGTAGGGTAAACCGGTATATATGTGTGTGTATGTATGTGTGTGAGTGAACACGCTAGCGTCTAAACGCTTTGCTGGAATGAGCTGTAAGTTGGTACGCATATTGCAAGTCACCGTAGCACGAACCCTATAGATTTTCATGAATCTAGCACTTATAGTTTTTTTTACACGGACACAAAGAAAAATTCTTTATCATTATGACCTGGGACCAAATTTAAAAAGTGCGATAGCGTCTAAACGCCTTATTAAACTGAGCAAACAATTTATATACACATTATAGGTAATAGTTGCATGAACTGCATAGATTTTGGTGAATCTAGCACTTCTAGTGTTTTTACAGGGGCATAACAAGAAATTCTGTATCATTATGGCCTATGGGGTAAAATTATTTAAAGTGCGATAGCATCTAAATGCCTTATCTGTTGGAGTGTAAAATTTATATACAAGTTATAGGCCACCATCACACAAAATTTATAGATTTTGGTGACCCTATCACGTAACGAGTTTTACAGGGACACAAATCAAAATTGTTAATCATTAAGACCAACAGGCTTAAATTATTTAAAGTGCGACAGCGATAAAACGCCTTATTCAAATGAACTGAAAATTTATATATATGTAGTACGTCACCGTCACACGAACTTTATGAGCTTTAGAGAATCTAGCACTTATGGTTATTTTAGGGACAAAATGCAAATTTCTTTATTATTGTGATTGTGGCATATGGGCTCAAACTTTAAAGTACGATAGCGTCTAAATGCCTTATCCAATGGAGCTGAAAATTTATATAAATTTTAAGTCATTACATTAATATAAGTCACTGTTGCACTAACTATAAACATTTTGATGAATCTAGCATTTGTAGGTTTTTACAGGGACACAACAGAATATTCTTTATTATTATGATCTAAGTGTTCGGTAAAATAGCGTTAAATTAAACATCATGTACTATATAAAGAAAAATACTGAAACTCCCTGTTATAATTTTCTCTCTTTTGTTTATTTAACGACTCCTTTTACTTTACTTTATCTATAGAACCATTAATTACTCAATGTTCGAAAAGTCGAGTGGAGTCACTCCAGATTTTTCTTCTTTTAAGTTACAAATTAAACATAATAATAGTCAAATAAGTTTCATGATTTATTTGTGATTTCTGTAAAACAGTTTATATAATTTCCCGCAGACGCAACAGACATAATTTTTTTACTTTGACTTTTATTTTTAATATTATTTGTATTTTGAGTTTATACATCTTGTCAGTTTAGGAACAGATTTTATATGCCCACTGAAACCTACAAAAGCTTCGAAATCTACAAATAATTAGCTTATAATGCTTACTTACTGCATTATTTAAATTGATTACTGCATTAAAAACTTCATATAATGTAAATTCATATAGTTCTGATGAACAAAGTTAAGACTTAACAAGTACAGTAAACTCTCGTACAACGCGGGTGCATGTTTGCCTCATGAAAATTACAATTTTATTCTTTAACACCACTAATTTTATATCGAAGCAACTGCTTTATGCAAAAAAAAAAAAAAAAAAAAAAAAAAAAAAAAAAACTAAATCTAAAACTGAACCAATACATTGGTATTCTAAAAATTGTGTGGTGTTAAAAAATTAAACTGTTTTATTTACTTGCCATTTCTGCCACCGTGTTGTACGAGACATTACTGTACAATATTGCAATTGAACCCACATTTCTCTTTGTCAAATAATTTATATATTATCCAACTTATTTAGCTAGGAACAAAAAAAATCTCGAGTGATTTCATGAGACTTTCGGAATATTTAGAAACATACTTGCCAACATACTAATTAATATTTCGTAGTGTTTTTAGCTCCGCCTTCTTTTCCACACCATTATCTTTTTACAGTATTTTTCTACTTATTTAATCGTAACTGCATTTGGAGACTATTACCCTAAAAATTTATTGGTGCGAAAAAAAGGGCGGGGCTAACAATACTACGGAATATTAATTAAGATGTTGACAAGCATGTTTAGAAATTAATGGTCGTTTAAACAAATATAAATATGAGAAGTCATTGAACAAAAAATAAAAGAAATCATAATAAGATGTTTCAGTATTTCTTCCCAAGTTGTATGTTGTTTAATGGATCGTAATGTATCCAGATTTTTCTGCGTATCCCTAGAGAAGAAACATTAATGGCAAGCGCACAATATGAAACACTGATATCTACGTAAAAAAAAAAAAAAAAACTATAAGCCTATACTACACTCAGGGATGGAACACGGGCGCAGTATTCATACCACTATCAATGTAAGAAAATTTTCTACTTCTTAAATCAACGATATTATAGGTAGTAAAATTTCTTAAACAGATTCCGGTATGAATTCTGCGCCCGTGTTCCATCCCTGTACACTTATGAAAATCTATACAGTTCTTGGAATAACAATTTATAACATGCCTCCAATGTATACTTTAATCGAATGTTGACTTTAAATGCACTGTAGCCTATAATAAACTTTCGCGACCCTTGTTTTTGTCTTTTTGACAGTAAGGTCCTCCTGTGGGCGCTATTCTTCCAGGTTGCAATATTTCAAAACAAAATTTTCTATATTAAGATTCGTATTACAAATGGATGTACAGTCGGGGAAAAAAAAAAAAAAAAAAAACGCAGCACTCGACGTAACTTCGTTGCTAATAGATGTAGAAAAATGTAATAGGTATCATTCGACGGGGAATTGTGAGTAGTTTCAGAAAATGAACTGAAATTTTGAATTGGGGGTCGTCTACATATTAAAACGCGCACCAACTTTGATTTTTTCAATGGTAATGCCCCATTTTTATTTTATATTTGAATTCCTGGGATCGCGACGACGCGAAAAAGTATATTGGTTGTATATTTTACTTATTTTCTCATAGAGTTATAAACGTTCAAATTTGTAGGTGCTAATGTTAAATTCATATTTCAAACTTTTATTAATATCTTCACAAAAAATAACTTGATCGATATAATTCTTTTTTTACGAGATACAGTGAAGAAACCTAAACATAATCCATCATTACTTTTGATTCTGAAAAATATTTTTAATTTTGAAAAATATTAATAAATTCATATTCATAAAAATTATGAATTATGACCTATATTAATTTTTACATAAAATGAATCCCGATGCTGAAAAATATGGGTGTACAAATTTGCAGCTCATTCCAGTTATTAGTTTTCGAGATATAAATAAATCTTTCTTGTGGAGTGGTTTAGGGTGCCGTCTCTTATAAAGTTTTGTATGAGATAACGAATCAAATCTTAAAAAATAACAAGGAAAATTAAACAAAATATGTTTATTTTTCATTTACGGGTCAAATTATATAACAACAACGTCAAACGCAAAGAAATGAAATAAAAATGATTATTTTTAGACATTAGTGTTAGCATCAAGAATTCCTGTTTTCTAAAGAAGACAGGCCCTGCCTTCATCGTTCTTCAAAACAAAACAATGCAGAAAAGAAAAGTGAATGTGACATTGAGTTTTCGTGTTAAACCCACTATTTTAGGTTGACAAAAATATGCACAAGTGGTATTTACTTCATCGATTACAGGTGATAAATTTTGAATCTTTTAAACGAACACTAGAAGAAAAAAAATAACTAAATAGGCGGGGTTTATTAGTAGTTTATTGTAGATAAATAAAATTCAAAATTCGACAGTTTTCTCAAAAAGTGCATTTAATTTCCTGTTGAATGGTGCCTATTAAATTTTTCTGCGTCAATTAATAATGAAATTACAGCGAGTGCTGCGATTTTTTTACCACGACTGTACATTATAATTAGACTCTTTCTAATCAAAGTATTTATATCCATAGTATATTGGTTGTACAAATATGAATATTGTGTTTATGTTTAAGAAATAAATGACATACAAATTGCAATAGAAACGCCCACTGGCGGAGTTACAGATTTTGAAATTACGTGAATCTACGTCAGCGGTCGCGAAAGTTTTAATGAAGATACTTTGTGTCCCTTTCAAAAAACCAGGGCTCGCAGCGTTCCTAAAACTTTAAGTCTCTTTTATCAAATTATCACCACTTAATTAGACAATACATTTTCAAATAATATTTTAGCATTAATAACGCAATTCGAGGACAATTTCTTATTGGCGATATTAGTGGCAGTATAATAAAATGCGAGTAAAATTTAAGGAACTTTGTGAGGCGTGAAGGTGTGCGTTTCGCATTCTTCAAAATTTTTACAAATGGTGCAAAGATAACCTATAACATACTTGCCAGCATTCTAATTAATATTCCGTAGTGTTGTTAACCCCGCCTTCTTTTTCACACCAGTATCATTTTAGAGTATTTTTCTTCTTATTTAATCGTAATTCCATTTGGAGAATATTACTCTAAATATTTACTGGTGTGAAAAAAAGGGCGTGAATAACAACACTGGAATATTAACTAGGATGCTGGCAAGTATGCCTATAACATGCCTAACAACTTTTAGCTCAATCGAATAAATCATTGATGCCATGCTTTAAATAATTTCAGCGAAATAATTCCAGTCCATAAAGAATAACAATAAGATTTCTTTTTTCTCCTGTGAAAGAACTGTGCCCTACACACATAAAAATCTAAACAGTCTATGTGACGATAACCTACAGTATACATACTAATTTTCGTTTCAATCAAATAAATCGTAGGAATAAGAAAAGTAGCGTATAGTTTCAAATTCACAAGTATATATTTTATAACTTAAAAGTATATAGTTAATATTTTTAAATACTTTCTTTTATTTACATTTGAGTACATTCTGAGGTTATTTGAGCAGGGTGGTTACAGACCCGCCTTGTTTTCCTGATTCTTCCACCAGAATATTTATATGATAATTTGTAGTTGATTAATGGTGCAAACATACTGTTAAAAATTCCAAACGAAAAATATTGGTGGAAGAATCAGGACAAAAATGTGCTCTGTTGAGCGAATATTTTGATACAAATCCTTTCAAGTAAAGCTTGGTTTTGCATTACATTGAAGTTCTTATAAACATGCAAGTTACGTAGATGCTAACTATAGAACAGAAAAGTTCTCAAACGTTGAGGTAAAACTGAAAAAGTGATAGTGAAATATATTTTAAGCTTTATTTGTGATTTTAATAAAACAACGTATGTAACTACATATAGGTGCAATTAAACTTAACTTTAAATAAATTTTTTAAAAACTTTTATTTATAGTTTATGCAACTATAATTTTCGAAAAAAAAAATATATATAATATATATTATATTCAAACGGAAACTTACTTACAAATAATGAGGAATTCCAAGATTTATCAAGTATAATAGCATAAATGTGGCAGTAATTTCTTCCTGTCTACCGGTTTAGTACCAATGTTGCTTAGCAACAAATAAGAAAAGTATATAAAGTGCCTATTTTATAAATCGTTTGTCTGCTCTGGAAGATTTTTCTTTTTTAGTCATTAATCAGTTTTATTTTCTTTAATGCTTAAGTATACTCTAAGGTTATTATGTTGTTTCATTTTAATATAAAACCAGAAAAATCACCTCTCTCTTTTTTTTTTCAGTACTACTGCTTTTCTATATTAATTTTTATTTGATTCAAATATATAAAAAAAATAATACAAAAGGTTGCGATTAAAAAATAGTAGTGGAATGATCCAGTGCACAACTAATAGTACTGTTACAAAGTTGCCAGCATTTTAATTTATTCCGGAGCACTTTTAGCCCCACCTTTATTACATACCACTTTTATTTAAAAAGTAATTTTTAGTACGGCAGGACTATTTTCTTCAATCTGGCATTTTGCATCGTTACCAATTTATTATAGTGTTCCACTTTGAAAATGCCTGCCAATATCCGATTTTACCATTTAATTTTTTACTTTATCTTAAAATAGTTTGTGAAATCCGTAAAAACTTTTATACATATTTTTGTCTTCACTCCCCATTTGTGAGAATCGAACTCATAACCTTCGGGTTTGTAGTTGTGTACTCTGGCCACAGAGTTAATGGGTCTTGGCTGAATGTTTCCTGATTATTTAGACTAGTGTTTTCAGTTTTTTTTTTTTTTCATCGGTGAGAATTGAACTGACAACCTTCAAGCTGGTAGTTGTGTACTCTGACCACAGAGCCAACGGGTCTCGGCTGAATATTTCCGATTATTTAAACTAGTGTTTTCAGATTTTTTTTTTTTTTTTTTTTTTTTTTGAAAAGGTTTTAAATTACAAATATAAGTAATCCTGTCGTACTAAATTAAATACTGTCATATACAGAATTTCATCCATAGTTTCAATGCTCATCGAGACAGTCACCACTGCAGTACAGATTTTATTTCGTATATTATCGCAGTTATATATTTGAGTAAGATATTCTATAAATAAAGTGGTGCGAAATAAAGGCGGAGCTTAAGATGCTCCGGAATAAATTAAAATGTTGGCAACTATGCGTTTTTGAGGTTCATATTGACCCGCCCTTTTTTCTTTGAATCTTCCAACAGTATTCACAAACAATAATATTTTTCTTCAATATGTAAACTTATGGTGAACAATGCTACTTTAACCCCTTGCCAGCACAATTTATTCGCAGGGTGACAATAGTTTCCGTCTCAAAAAGGAGTACCTACACCAGTATTCTTTATCAATAATTTCTATCACAATAAGAAAGATGCCAACATCTTAATTTATTCCGGGGTATTTTTAGCCCCGTCTTTATTTCGTACCACTTTAGTTATTCAAAATTTTTCTGCAATATATAATTTCGATAAATTAAGAAAGAATTATTTTAAAAACTATGTGGTATGGCATAAAGGCGGGGCAAAAAAAACCCTCCGGAATAAATTAAAATATTGGTATCCATGCAATGAATTACTGCACAAATATGACAGAAATTATAGATAAAGAATACTGGTGTCAGTGTTCCGTCTTTCGTCGGAAATTCTTGCACATTTGTTTGTTCACCTGTCAAAGCTGAGCTCGGGATAAGCTGGGAAGGGGTTAAATTAGAGGCTGGAGATTCAGGAAAAATAAATGAAACATACGAATAATGTATTTAAACCATTTTTAGAAAGAAACATGCTTAAAAGAAGTCTGAATCATACATCATTTTTCAAGGCATTCTAAAAACCTATACGCAAATAAGATCGCTATCAAATAGACGGATCAAATTTATAAACAGATTGTATCTTTGTTGGAAATATCACCCGTTTCTATATTGGTGTTCGTCTGTTTCCTTGAATCTACAATAAATATGGTCATCGCTAACAATATTTCACTAAATTTATTTGAGTAAATGAAAATTCGTTAATGCAGAATTACATGATTTTCATTATATAATTCTTCTTCTTTTTCTTCTTATTATTATGCGTGCACATGTGTTATTGTTTAGAAAAAAAAAAGAGCTTGAGATTAAAATATTCTTACAGTGAATTTGACTGACTAACATCTTATATCTTGCAACATACTTCTTAAAAAAAAAAAAAAAAAAAAGACAAGATGTAAGTATTTTAGCATGCACAAAAAAGTTTTGCGCTAATGCGAAACGATCATTCCAATCATTTAATGAATGAGAAATATGAATCACCTACTATCTCTAAGGAAACAAAAAATTAAGAAACATATGTCAGAATATCTTCTTTTTATTATTATTATAATTATATGTGCAAGTCTATTTATTTTAAAAATAGTGCTTGAAATTAAAAAAAATTCCTCCATTGAAATTCTTGAAAAAAATCTTATATATTGTAACACAGTATTATATTTATATATATACAGAGCTGCCAACCTAATCCGGCAAATTGTTTGTACCGCCCCTTTTTCTACACCAATATATATTTAGAGTATTTGTCTTCTTAATTCATCGTAAATATATTTGAAGAGAATTACTCTAAATATTAAGTGGTGTAGAAAAAGGGGCGTTACTAACAATTTGCCGGATTAGGTTGGCAGCTCTGTATATATTAAATACCAAAATGAAAGCATTTAGAAAGCCCAAAAATCTCTGCATCAATGCGAATCATATTTTGAAACAACCACAAAATATTTGTTCCCCAATATCAAAATTAATGTAAACTAATCTAAAGAAAACGTTAATTTATAGAAAGTGAAACTTTATTATTTTTTTTTTTTCCTCAGATAAATACAAAATACAAAATTTTATTTAAAGAATATGCTACTATTACATTCTTCACACAACATTTAAGCAATTTTATTGAATGTAGTAAATATATAAAGACTTATAAAGATTAATAGTGCAATGTTTAGATTGAGAAAAACAAGTGGAAAGTTTTATTTTCTTGCACTATTTGCCTGAAGACTATTTTCGTTTTAGTTTCAAAGCTTAGACTTTCTTTTTATTGTTATGCCAGATTATTTGTCTGTAACAGTAGATTTATCTTCACTTATAGCATTACTTTATTTACATGAATGCCTGTTATCACGAAATTAAGTAAACAAAACAACTATAGTACGCATGAAAGCCATTATAAAAAACTCAGACGCAGATTACATGAACTAAACTGAAATTCCCGTAAAAGCTATTGGCTGAATTGTAAAAAAAAATATTAAATAAAAAGTTTTCAGTTATTTCTGTCGTTGATAAAATTCGTCCAGCAATGCTTAAGTGCTTTTTTCCCCCTATACAATAGCAAAATTTGAGCTTTATCAAGTGCAAAAATATATTTACTGAATGAGAAAAAGTTTCTTTGTATTGTTCGAATTGTCCAGCTTGATATGAAATAAATACATGAAATATTTATTTTTAAATGTAGTATTAGTCGGAAAGACATTTTGTTTAGTTGCAAAGTACACCAAATAACACTGCAGTTGCTTCATGAGTCTACCAATATATATAAGTTTACTAAGCAATTTTGTAGGATTATTTCTACAATATAAATAATTATAATAATAAAAATAAAAATAGAGTAAACAACATTTATAAACATGGCCGTATCCAATATGCGGTTTAGGGGTTCAACCCCTCCCCCCCCCCCAATCCAAAAATTGAAAATTTATGGATTTTATTATTATATATCATTTTTAATACTTAAAGTTATATGCTAAAGCTTATTGTTTTCTAACTATAACCTTGGCAATTGGGGGTGTCTTGCATGTATTCATAGTTGCCAATATTTTAATTTATTCCGGAGTATATTTAGCCCCGCCTCTATTTCACACCACTTAATTTACAGACTAGTTTTCTCTCTTTTTTTTTTTTTTTTTTTTAATAAATATATAACCATAGCCTCCTAAACTCGATGCCTTCCGCGTGGCTCGGAGACTTGGCGGTAGATAGTGCCATCTGGTACATATTGCACGAATTTTTTATTCAACAGCTACCAAAAATTTTTAAAAGTGAGATTTGATATACATAAAAGGCGAATGGTATCGAAGAAACGTCGATTATATACATCATATCTTAAAATTATTAGTGGCAGTTGAATAAAAAAGTTCTTAATCTGTATTAGGTAGTGCTGTCTACCACTTGAGCTGTTGCTAAGTTTCCGAGCCACGCGAAAGGCATCTAGTTTAGGAGGCTATGAAATAACTGTATAATAAAAGAAGAAAAAAAAAGTAGTACGAAATAAAGGCGGGGTTAAAAATGCTCTGGAATAAATTAAAATGTTAGCATCTCTGATAAGATATGTGGTACGATGGGCTACGGAAACTCAGATAAACTCTAACGTCTATGAAAGAATTTTAATATTTGTTTAAAACGAAAAAAAATTAGTCTAAATAAAGGTTCTGTTTAATCTCATCAGTAAAATCCGTATAAAACTCACTGCATCAAATAGAGAAACTGCCTCACTGTTAAAATTTAATTTTTCTACATAAATCAACAATATTTATTTCCTAAATATAGATTTTTCTTTGTTTGTTTGTTTTACTGTCTTCTGTACAAGTATTGGATTAGTAAAAATTTTCGACTTCTGTTTTCTATGGTTTTATAAGTTTTAAGACGTTCTGAACACGGTTTGGCTATATTCAGGATTAGTCTATCTCTTTTTCTGTGAGTTATGTCTCTGTGTCTATGTGAGCTGAAAAAACTTTTGCCAGTTTTAGATAAATTCATAAAAATTTATATTTAGTTGCACCTTCACACTTATTGGAATTCATATGGTATGTATTTCGACCAATAAGTAGCACTGCTGTGCTGAAATGACTCCTTTTCACCGAATGTATATATCTTAGCTTCTACTATGTATAATTGCACAACACTTAATATGTGAGGAAAATGTTGATTCAGTCTAGTTTAAATCGAGCAATCTGCAGCTTTTTATCAATGCATTGCAGAGTTACCAACATTTTAATTCGTTACGGAGTATTTTTAGCTTCGCCTTTATTTCATACTGCCTTTATTTTAACACTTTCGCGACCGCTGACGTAGATTCACGTCATTTGAAAATCAGCAACTCCGCCAGTGGGCGTTTCTTTCGCAATTTCTGTGTTATTTATTCCTTAAGAATATACCCAATATTTATATTTTTACAATCAAATATACTATGAATACAAATACTTTGATTGAAAGAACTATGATTATAATGTATATCCATTTTTAATATAAATGTTAATACAATACAGAAAATATTGTTTGGAATATTGTAACTTAGGAGATTAACGCCCACAGGCGGATAGTACTGTCAAAAAGACAAAAGCATGCTATTGGGAAAGTGTTAAGAGTAGCTTTTTCTTATTTTGTCATAATTATAATTGGAGAAATGTATTCTATAAATAAAGTGGGGTGAAATAAAGGCGGGGCTAAAAATACTCCGGATTAAATAAAGATGTTGGCAACTAAGGCAATGTTACATCATAGCCTCCTAAACTAGATACCTGTCGCGTGGCTCGGAAGCTTGGTAACAGTTAGAGCAGTAGACAGCGCCACCTAGTACAGATTGCGCGACTTTTTTATTAAACAGCCACCAAAAATTTTTTTAAGTGGGATTTGATATATTTAAAAAATCGAATAGGATCGATTAAACATCTATTTTGTATATCATTAGTTTAGGAGGCTATGGTTACATGTTTGAGAGAAGTCTTCATATTAGATTATGAGATTCTATTGCGAATTATAAATCAAACTTGATATATGAAATAGTTATAATGAATAATAATGCTGATTTAGTTAGAGTGTATACTGGCTTACAGGTGTACGCATTTCTTTTTATATTTACCATTCACCGGAAAAAAGAATATATATTATTACATCTTCATTGCATTACTTAATTACTTTATTTGTACACTTCGAGTAAATTCAAGACTTATCAAACGTTGCAAAGTTCTATTATGTATAACAAAGAATTCTTTTCGCTTAATCCGTCCATTGATTCAGTTAATTATCTTGGAATAGTAGATGAAGAATTTTCTTGAATAACGTTTCTACGTGATGGTTATTCTTTTATTTAAACCAGTTTCTTACTTTCAGGTTTTATGGTACTGTGAGACAACGATTAAATTCAGAAAATGTTTACCTATTTTTGTAATAATATTGAACATGTATAGAACATACATTTTTATTAAATTTTTCTTTGAAAACTTGAGGAACAATTCTTCTATTCTAATATTATTGATGAATTTTGGTGGCTTTTGCATACTTGCCTACCATCTCAATAAGACTTTCGTGACCGCTGACGTAGATTTAGGTCATTTGGAAATCTGTAACACCTCCAGTGGGCGTATCTATTGCAATTTGTATGTTGCTATATTTCTTAAGAATATTCCTTATATTCATATTTGTACAAACAATATACTATGGATACAAATACGTTCACTAAAAAGACTATAATTATTATGTATATTCATATATAATATAAATATGGATACAGAAAAGCTTGCTTTGAAATAATTTAGCTTGAAAAAATAACGCCCAAAGGCATACTATCAAAAAGACAAAAATATGCGGTCGCGAAAGTGTTAATAATCAAAAGATTTTTAGAACCCCCCTTTTTCTTTTTACACCAGTCTCATTTGAGAGTAATATAAACTTGTTTGATTATAACTAATTTTGGAGATAATAACTCTAAAAATAAAGTAGTGTATAAAAAGGGGCGTGTACTAAAAATCTTCAGATTAATAATTAAGATGTTGACAGGTATGCTTTTGGTTTTAAATAGGAAAAAAATTCTTGTCCCTCAAAGGATTAATGGGTTGGCGATTCTTTGGCGTTTCTGACGAAGTAATTTAGTCGGGTTTTAATATTAATGGGTTGGGTTTTGAAAACTAAAAAGAAACATTTTCTCTATTAAAATAAATAAATGAATAAAATATTTTATTTAAAATTTTGAGCATATGAAAAAACAACTTTTAAACAATATTTTATAAAAATGTATAGTAAAAATTTTGGAAAATGCAGCTGGTGAGACGTAGTTTCCAGAGATCCTTCAGAAAAACGGTGGACACGATTTTTCAAAACTAATGCACGGATCTTATTCATATTTTGCAGTAAGATTGGTTCTATTGAAATTTTATTTATTTATTTTTTTTTTCCGACTGAGTGAAAATAATGCCTGGACCGGGACTCGAACCCCGGATCATTGACTTACAAGGTCAAGGCTCTACCAATTGAGCTATCCAGGTCGACATCCCGGTCAGCATTACTCACTCAGACAACCCTTTAGGCAGAAATAATATGATTTTCTTCCACAGTTAATTGTGTGATTTTATTAAAAAAAAAAAAGATTGGTTCTATTATACATCAAAAGATAATAATAGATGGGTAATAGATTTTTCTTTTTACTTTCTCTTACACTTACGGTAGAGAAAATGTTGTTTTAGGATCAAATTTTCGAAAACGAGTTTTTGTTATATTTACATAGTCTGAGGTCGCCTGAATACGAAAATCATGTTTTTAGCGAATGGTCTGTGTGTCTGTGTTTGTGTTGTCAGCATATCTCAAGTACAAATAGTAGCAGAAATTCCAAACTCGGTATTCTTAATGTGTATCATATAGGGATGCTACACTAAGCTTTTCGTTGAGAGGAAACAAACGGTTCGTGTACAGAGACACTCAAAAGTATTCAAATACATTACGTCTAAGGGGGAAATTGCAGGTAAGTAGAGTTTAACATCTATAGAATGCACTAAACCAAATGATAAAAAAAAATTGTAATAGAGATAGTCAACTGAGAAAATTTTTTTGTGTATGTAGGAGCCTCGCTTTGCCCCCTGGGGGGGGGAAGTCCCCCTCTAGGGGAGGAAATTTTCCTGATGGGTATCATTCAAAAGAGCTCGCCAATACCTTTAAAACGAATGGTTGAACCATCGATCTGGGATATTTTAAAAATAAAGTTATCGATTTTTTTCATTTTTAACAAAAAAAAAAAAAAAAAGTAATATTAAGTATAAATTAGACTCTTTTTTTTTAAATTTTGAGTGTTATACCACTTCTCTAATATGGAAATCGTCTGCATTATCATGGAAGATAATTTTTTTAAATAATAATTTTAATAAATTATTTTTACTGAGAGGAATTTGTATAGGAAAATATGAAGAAAGTCATGTGGTGGCCACATCACACTAGTTATTTGTTGTTAGTGGATGTACTTTACTAATAATATTTTACCATTTCCAGGAAAGCTGTTCGGGAATTGAAATAAATTCTTCATAGAGATATGGTAAATAATGTATGTTTTAAGCTAAATATTCATCGCTTGTTTTTTGTATATTTTCACGTTTTGCAGCTTCCTGATTACCGTAGTCAAGTTTTTTAACGTTTGATCTTTGTCTGTGTCTCTTAGAGTAACTTAAAAACGAATAATTTTAGAAGATCCAAATGTTGGTTAATATAAGTTTGCTACTGGAAAAGTTTGATCAAGATTGATAAGTTTCAATGAATGTTGCATGTGAAAATTGTCTTTATAATTTTAAGTGAACTTTTAATTTTAATAACAGAATTAAATTCTATATAAATGTAGGTGCGTTAATGAAACGGGGGAGCCCCCCTCACACAGAACTAATTATCATATAAAACTCTTCCGAATCCTAATTTGAATTGTTTAACATAGGTTTACATAACAGTACTCGTTATCTTACCTCTTAATCTCCATCCTGTATAGTATTAAATTTCAAGGCAAGAGAACGTTGTGTGAGTGACACACCAGATTATTTTTGATTACAGTTAATTTTACAACTGCTATACGTGCAAAATGTACCGAAAATCTACTAAAAGTTCAAATTTTAATTTATTTTTTAATTAAATTTAAATTAATTTATATTTTTGTTCTTTACAAAACCTTCGTTCAAGCCCTAGTCAATTTTATTTTGAGGAAGTGTGGAAAAATTCAATAAGATCGGTGCATTACTTATCGAGAAATCGTGTTTACCGCTACTCTGAAGTGTTTCGGAAAAACAACACTCCCCCCTCCCCCCTTCTTTCTGAATTTTCGAAATTTGAAATCTTTATAAGTATGATCATATAGATGCCAATATTTTTATTTATTCCGGAGTATTTTTAGCCCCGCCTTTATTCTGTACCACTTTATTTATAGAAAATTTTTTTCCAATATATAACTTCGATAAAATACGAAAAAATTATCCTTAAAAAAATAAGAGGTATAAAAAAAAGGCGGGGCTAAAAATACTCCGGAATAAATTAAAATGTTAGCATCTATGTGATCATGGCAAGATCATCAGAAAAAGAATACACACATAGCTGCCAATCTAATCCAGAGTAATGTTTGTACCCTCCCCTTTTACCACATTTGCATTTCTAATAGTAACTCTCTTTAAATGTGTTTATGATGAAATAAGATTAAAAGTATTCTAAAAAATGATAAAACGACTGGTGTGAGAAAAAAAAAAAAAAAAAAGGCGGGTACTAACAACCCTCCGGTTTATTATTTAAGATCTTGGCATTTCTGTATATATATAATATTTGTAACACTATATATTATTATTTAACATACAGTTAAGCCTGGCTTATCCGAGGAAATGTGGATAAAGGGTACCTGAGATAATGGAAAATTCGGATAGCACGGTCTGTGTCGTAAACGAGGGGAAAACATACAGTGAAGTTTAACTGTAACGGTTGTTTAACACTTTCGCGACCGCATGTTTTTGTCTTTTTGACAGTAAGCTCCGCCTGCGGGCGTTATTCTTGTGTATTACATTATTTTAAATCAATATTTTCTGTATTCATATTCATAATATAAATGGATATACATTACATTTGTATTCTTTCTACTCAAAGTATTTGTAACGATAATACATTGATTGTACGAATGTGAATAATGGATGTATTGTTAAGAAATAATGTAACCTACGTAACCTTAAGAAACTCCCACTGGCGGAGTTAAGGATTTTCAAATGACGTGATTTCATGTCAGCGGTCGTGAAAGGGTTAATAACCTCGAAGGTTATTCGTCCATTATGTTCGTCAAATATCACTCCTCAAAATTATTGGTGATCGTTGAATAAAAGAGTCCCTAAGTTTGGCAACACTTTTTAGAATGTTAGGGCTTGCAAAGGGTCAAGTTAAACGATTTCTATTAACCAACTAAAAATTATTTTCTTTCTCCCATATTTTTATTCTTGTCATAATCACTAAAATATTATACATCACTTTTTATAAAGCAGCACTTTATTTTGGCAGATGTAATATCACACACTTTGCGTCAACAATTAGTATTGAAGGCTACTGGAATACATGATGGCCATTTTCTTTATATATAAAGATACAACACAACTACGCAAACAGATATTGAGCGTTTTGATATGGAAATATCTGTTTCGGAGAAAGAAGGAAAATAGCTGACATTAATGCAACATTATAGATAAGTGTAGGGCAATCCAGTGAAGTTAATTTAATGGTGTTCTACTTAGGATATATACAGAAATGGTCTCACAATCCCGATCGGAATAATTTTTAGTAAATCTTGCATATAAATATGCGTAATTTATGTTTTTTTGCGTCATAAAAGTGATTCTTTTTAATAACTATGACTTTAATGAAACTAATGTCTCATTTCCCTGTAGCATCAAATTAAAATAACAATTTATAAATGATTACAAAAAGAAAAAAAAAATCAGTTAATTTTTACACAAAATTGAATTCTTTTTAAAGCAGAATTATTATTACTCGTACATAATTTACAATTTATTTCTTATGTTTTGTTTAAAAAATAAAATATCTAAAATTAAAACAAAATTGATCTTTGGAAATTTGAATGTTGGGAAGTAATAAGTGACAGAATACATTACGTTATAAACGCCACAACAGAAAGTGTAAATAAGCTCAGTTTCGTAAAATAATTTTCCCTGTCTCTGTACACGAGCCACAATAATTATATATACAATAAGCAATAAAGTTAATTCTAGCGAGATAAATAAATTAGAGTTCTGTTTCAATCAACGAGATAAATAAATTAGAGTGCTGATTCAATGGATGAAGGATTAGCTTTCCGTGGTTTAAAATGAATCACGTGAAATGCTTCAATAGGTTGCTATGTTTGGCCCTTTACCGCTATTTTGGCATTTAAAATATCAGTTCGACAAATTATCATTATTATTAGGTAACATGACAGTCCTATGACTGAAATAAATTGTTTTTACAATAATTTTGCACATATTTCCCATTTTAATAAATAATAAAATACCTTTTTTTTCATCGTTTCCGAACAAAGTTTAAAAGTGTTTATTAAGGAAAAATTAAACTTTTAAAGAACTAAATTTAACAACAAATAATAATTTGTTAACTATTTTTAAGCATTTTGTAGGTTAAATTTCAACTAGATTTAGAACAAAAGAATATTAAACTACGTAAGTAAACAAAAACTTTCGCGGGTATGACTTTTGCGAAGAACAATCTCCAAACCGTTGCCATAGAAATTTACTGAAAATAAGCTGTTACCAAGGGAACCAACGCATAGAGGGTTCATGTCACATGACTCATGCTGGATCATGTCAGGGTCACCATTTATAACTCTACTTTATTTATCTCGTTGGTTTCAATGAATAAAGGATTAGCTTTCCGTAGTTCAACATGAATCACATGATATGAACCAATAGAGTGCTATGTTTGGCCCTTTATCGCTATTTTGGCATTTAAAGTTTCAATCGACAAATTATTATTATTATTAGGTATCCCAACAGTCCTATAACCGAAATAAATTGATTTTAAAATAATTTTTCACATACTTCACTTTATAATAAATAATAAAATACTTTTTTTTTTCATCATTTCCCAACAAAGTTTAAAAGTATTTATAAAGAAAAATTAAACTTTTAAAAGAGCTAAATTTAACAACAAATAACAACTTATCAACTATTTTTAAACATTTTGTCGGTTAAATTTTGACTACACGAAATAAAAAAGAAGTAATATAAAAACTAAAATGATTATGAACAAAAAAATACAAAATTGCATAAGTAAACAAAAATATTGGCGGTTACGACTTTCGCCAATTACAATTTCCAAACCGTTGTCAGAGAAATTTATTGAAAATAAGCTGTTACCAAGGACACCAACGTATACATGGTTCATGTCACATGACTCATGTTGGACCCTGTCAGGGTTACCATTTATCACTCTATTTCATTTATCTCGTTGGTTAATTCACTACACTTAACTCCTAAATATTTGTAAAAAATTTTAAGTCAATATAAAAAAATATTCCTTTAACCCAATATTCTGACACTAATGCAAAGTTATCGATAAGTGTAGGGCAATTCAGTGTAATTAATTTAATGGTGACGTCACTTAGAAAATATACAGAAATGACCTTACTATCGCGCTTGGAATAACTGTTGGTAAATCTTGTATATAAATATAAATTATTTATGATTGTTGAGTCATAAAAGAGATTATTTTTATTTTAATTATGAATTTAATAAAACAGTTGCTTATTGAGATTATTAGATAATTATATTTTATCTATTAAATATTCAGTTACTAAAATTACAAAAAATGTTAATGTAATAGTTTCTACACCCATGCTGTAGAAATTATTTTTTTCTGCTTACTCATTTACCATAATAACTTTAAACATATCGTGCAGTTAGAAATTGTTAATAATCCGTGCGCAACGCTTGATATTTCGTTATTGTTTTATATATATTGCGTTTTTATTTGGACAAAGTAAACAAACGTATCTGCGGAAAAACGAACTGTATAATATACACAATTATTTTTAGCCAACTAAAAAAGTATTCTCTTTGTTTTTATACTTATTATTATCACTAAAACGTCATAAATCACTTTTATGACGTAGTGGTACATTTTTGGAACGAAAATGTCACACTTTGGGTAAACACTTAATATTGAAGCATACATGAGTCCAGTAATTCTTCATATAAAGTAATAATGTATCTACCCCAAAAAAACGTGGAATATTTTGTGTTATTGAAATATTAGTCTCTGAGAAAGAAAAAAAAAATAGTTGACACTGATACTGCGTTATGGATATGTGTAATGCAATCTAGTATAGTTAATTTAATGATGTGCCACTTAGGGAAAATACAAAAAAGATCTTACTATTGAGAAGGGATACATTTTTCGTATGTTATGTGTAAGAAAATGCATAAAGCATTTTCTTATCATTTGAAAAATTATTAATTTAAAGAAAGAATTTCTTATTTAAACTAAAGGGTATATGTGAGATATAAAATCTTTACGTTTAAATTATTTAAATATTTACCTGAACTCGACCCGAAAACTATATGAAGATTACTAATTCATTTTAAAAAATACTGCAAACATTTTTTAATTATAAAATAAGGTAAATTTATTGAACTTTAAACATACAAAAACATGCTTCAAGTTAAGTGTTAGTAGTTTATTATTTAATGCTTATATTAAAAAAAAAAGTGAAGAAAAATATGTAATAATGCAATGAACTATTTCTTGCTTATCTAAATATCAGTCTAAAATTGTTCAAAAGGAGAAAAAATATATATATATACATAGGTTTGTGGTATCACGATCGCCAATGATTTATGTAACGTATGAACAAATATCCTGAAAGTGTACACAATAATCTAGAAACAAGCACATCTATTCTCTCTTTCTCTCTCTGTATGAATATATATATATACGCTGAAAATCCAGGAAATTTGTTACATCTGTCTAATATTGCGTAGGACCTCAACGTAGAAGGTTGTAACATGACATGGAATTGGCTCGAATAATATCTTAATCTATATTCGCGGCAATTCACCGCATGAATTCTGTAAGACAGCCCATAGAAATCGACAGGAATGATAGTTGATGGATTCTTTTCTAACAGCACGTTGCAAGGCATCACAGACATGTTTAATAATGCTCATATTTGGTGATGTATGTGGCCAGTGTACATATCTATAGTCAGAAACGTTTTCCTGGAGCTTGTCGGTAGCACCACTCGACGTGTGGGGTATTGCATCGTAATGTTGGAATTGTACAAGTCAGTCAGAATGCATAATGGACATTAATAAGTGTAAATGATTGGACCGGATGCTTTCATGTGACAGTCGTCTCTAAACGTATCAGGTGTTCCATATCATGCAACTGCATACTGCTTATATCATCGCAGAGGGTCCTCAAGCTTGAACAATCGCTTATTATGCTTGGTCTGTGAATTCATGAGGTTTCCTCCATGATCATTTACATCGATCCGCCCTATACAATTAAAGACAACACTTGCCAGCCAGGCAATGTTTCCAGTCATCAACAGTCCAATAACGCGGTTGGTGGTCTTAAGTAAAACTTAAAACTTTGTGCCGTGAAGTCGGTTACAGTATACAAGAGGGATATGGCTCTGAAAGTCCAAATAAACGATTTTGGGTTGACCAATTTGTGCGCTGGCACTTGCTGATGCCTCTGCTTTGAAATCCGAGGCAATTGCAGGAATTGATGCACATCAATCTGTCTCATTCTGTCACGTCTGTCGCTGCCTCATATATGTCAAAAATTTTATGTTTTACCTGATACCCGGTATTCACTGTTCACTCATGAAATGGTCGCAAAAAAAAAAAAAAAATAGATAAATAAAAAAAAAAATAAAAAATCATTGCTACCTTTGAGATGCAAGTCCCATCTTTTGAACTGTCTTTTACGCTACATTCAAAGTCACTTAAATCTTGATAATCTAACATTATACCAGTTAAAAAATATTAAGAAAGCAAGCAAGCAAAAAAAAAAAAAAAAAAAAAAAAAAAAAGGTAAAAAATTCGTGTGGAACAACCATACACTGACATGAAGTGAAATATATACTTGTATTAAAATATGATACAGAAAAAAACACACGAAAAAGTTTCGAGGGAGCTTTATTTCTTTAAAACGATGGAAAGAACATGAAAAGAATCTTCAGGGCAACAATTTGGTTGCATGTAGATGAAAAAAAAAAAAAAAGTAAGATTCGGGAAGGATGCAAGTGGATGCGTGTGGCCCCTCGAAAAGGTAAGAGTACTGTGTACCTGTGTTTAGTATGGATGCGAAGGGGTTATTGATAAGACCTTGGGGATTACTGTTCCACTCTACAAAAATAGCAATCTTCAAGTCCCGGACGGTAAACGGGGGCCTTTTGTTGCTGCTGTGCATCGTCCGAGTATGTCCCAAACATGCTCTATCGGTTTTATGTCAGGACAGCATGCCGGCTATTCCATACACTGTATCTGTACTGTTTCAGCTTCAACCATGTTCTCCACAAGACGAGTTGTATGAAGTCTGACATTATGATATATTAAAAGAAATGAATCACCAATGCCAGCAACGTAAGATACGTCATGCTGCTTCAGTATCTCGTTTGAATCCATCAAATTGTCATTTCGAACGATAAATAGGTCCGTACGTCACCCTGTGCTGATTTCACCTTATTCTATCACCATCTCTCATCTGTACAGTATCTTTGCATGAAAGAATGTGGTATTATATCGTGTGTCCCTTTTCCTCTAAACCAAAATACGTCCGTGTGTCTCGAAATACATTACATTTTCTAAAAACTGTCAAATCGTATTCAAGACATCTCAAAAAGGGTAAATTCTTTGAAAACCCGAAGTCGAATCTTTTCACGAATCCAATATCCTCTTCTTATATAATAGAATATAATAAAAGCAAAAGTAAGAATGCAAGTATAAAAAATGAACACGAAAAAAAGAAAATTTCGAGGAAAATACTCTTAAAATATTAAATTATCGTAAAAATCATTGCACCTCTTAATAATTAAGCTCTAATTCTTCAATATATTAATTTAAAACGCTGCAAAGGAATTAGTAAGTTTCTTATTTGTTTAAAAATCTAATCAAGTTAATTAATAATTGACTTTTTTTAACGTCAGCAGTCGCATTAACTGGAAATAATAAAGAACAATATTGTCGTATTTTTAATATTAAATAATAAAATAGAAACGCAAGCATCTTCTTGAAACTTTTCTTAATCTAAATGGAATTTATAGGAGAAAACTATCGTAGATGACCTTAATCCTTCTTTATGGGAGATTTTATGTGTATTCAAAGTACTTTATATGTAATACAAAGTAGGTGTATGATAAAGTATTCACAAAATAAGTGATACTTTCAAAGCCGATATAGGAAGTAGCAATTTTTAGCAATACAAAATATGTAACAGATATTTTTATTTTCTTCAAAAATTATTAAAATAAAAAAAAATATTGGCATCATAAAAATTTTCGACATCTGGTTCTCAATACGTTTGCATGTTTTGTGAAGTCCAGAATATATTCTATCATTTTTGGTAAATGTTTGTTTGTGCGTATGCGACAAAATCTTTATGGCAACTCTAAAACTAAAGCACAAAATTCCACAAAAGTTTATATTTAGTTGTACCATGGCATAAATTGACGCCCCAACTTTTGGTGCAAATTGTCCAACTGGTAATGATTTCTGCTGCGAATTCCTCCGCTTACGGAAAGGCTATATCTCAATATCTACTGTATATAAATGCTCCAAACTTGACATCTGAGATAATCATTAAGAAAATTAATTCTGACTTAATTTGTGTCTGCATAGTAACCACCAACAAGTAGTGTTGCTGTTATTCAAATTTTGTGATTTTCCACATTACTATATGGTTAAATTTACTAATTTACATAACAACTATTGGTTAAATTTACATAAGCGGCATATGCAAGTTCTTTGTAGTGTGAAGCTATTAAATAGCATGTTGGTATGTGTTTCGATACAACTCATACAAATACTAGAAGAATCATTGGAGCATGTACTCTTCTTCAGCAAAGTATAAGCAGAAACCTTTTGAATAGCACGTTGGCATCTCATGTTTGAGGTTGTACTTTCTGATGCATTCAATACGTGTTTGGGACATCGATCAGAAATACTAGTAGAGTACAGATTCCCTATACTGACTATTTAGAAAAATCTCTCGAGCACCACTACGGTTTTTGCGGCTTCTTTTGGCGATAATCACTTTCTTGGCAACTGGTACTTGGGATTTTGCATTTTTTAAATGGTTTGTTCCTCTTACCACCAAAACTCCAAAGAAAAGTCAAACAGAACAGATTTCAATTAATAATAAAGATTAGATTACTTGTTTTCCCTTTCAGCTAGCGTAGGTTGCGGTTTATGTTTATTTTACACCCACTCGAAATATAAAACAGCGATAACAACTTCCCTTGGTGGAAGTGGAATGTCTGTTTGATGGTAGAAATGCTGGTTTGGGGAATGAATTAATGGTATGGTAGGGATGTGATGTTAGAAGGCAAAAGGTTACTAGTTCAGGGTCTACTCTATTATCTCGTCGATGGTTTTGAACAATCTTTCGAGTCTGAAATCCTTTACTTTAAAGATGAAATAGGATAAGGGAGGATTTTTATGGCGTAGATATTGCTGATAGTGCATAGGTGGTAGTGCACAGGTTACACGTGGACCGTAGGCCTTGAATGGATTACTCAAAGTGACGAAGGGATCTTTTTAATGCTGTTATATAGAATGATGTAGACTTTTTTTTCTTTTTCTTTTTCCTTTCTTTTTCTTTTATTATTATTATTATTATTATTTTTGATGGCCATAATATGCTAGTTTGTGAAATATTCCTGAATTTAAATAAAATATAAATGAATAAAATATATATAAGTAACTATATTTTTCGATATAATTAAAATTTAATTACTTTTGAAAAAAAATTCCAACCCAGCAATATAGTTTTTCATCAACAATCCATTCAGAGAACGAATGTGTCGTCTTGTTGCAAAACCGTCCAACTTCCTGAAATCGGATTTTTTTTCCCCAGTTTTTTAAGTTTTAAGTAAATTTTTTCATCTGGAAACAACAACAATAACAACAACAACAACAACAACAAAAACTTGTCAAAGCCGGACAAATCTTTGTGTTATGCGTTTGAACATCAACTATGTGTTTTAAAACGGTCATATCCTAATGCTAGTAATTTAAAAAACCGATTATCTCTATATCCGCTAGAAGAAGTGTCCCCTAATCAATCATATAACATAGGATTTTGCCGGCTTTCGTATGGTTTCGTGTTTCTAGACGGTGGAAATGTTTACATAAAAAAAAAAAAATTGAAAAATACTATTTTATTTTTTTACAAGGAATTTCATACTACTTTCCTTCAAACTATTTTAATCACCATGCTAATATAATTTTAAAGTTTGTAACCTAATCTCTTATTCCTCCATTACCAGGTCACCAAACACTTATTATGTTAGTTTCATCTACTTTGTACATGCTTAGTAAACTCACTTTATTTTATAATAGCATGGATAAAAACATTTGTGCTAATGCCCTTCTAAATTGAAACGTTAAATTTAAATTTAGAGCTATGTATTGTTTGACCAGGGCTCCAAAAATTTGATAAAAGCTGGTCACTAGTAAAATTTTCTGGTAGGTAGTAAAAGATATTTCCACCCACCCGATTTTTTTTTTTTTTTTTTAATTTAGTTGAATGTACAAATTAAAATTCTATGCATAAAAACAAAATACGCACTAGCACAGAATGATATATCAGGAAACACCTGTTTTAGTTTAACATCATGAAGCCAGTTTTATTATTTACACTAAATTGATACAAGATGGGCATCAATACATCATTACACTGGAACAATGATCCAGCATCGGGTTGCAAAGAACGTGCAAAGAGGAGCAGTGTACACCAATTCTCTAAAATGGTGTACTAATTTGACACCGAGTTGTAAAACATACACGGAGAAAAGTGGTGTAAATCCCCTAATGGTGTATTGATACAACAGAGTGTCTCAAAAAGTGGTGACAAAATTAATTAAAACTGTGAAAGTTAGTCTGCATCGGGGTGTGGAATCGGAGCCTGATTCTGAGAACTATTTTTTCATAAAAAAAAAAAAGTTGAGTTTCTTAAAGTTGAAAACATAATCGCCAGTTAAAATATTTTAGTCGCCAATGGCGACCAGGCGACCGTATTTCACGAGCCCTGGACATAATAGTCCAGTCAATAGGTATGTAAAAAAGGGCTTACCTAGCAAAAGGTGGGGTAGAAGATTTTTCTTTTTTAATTTGTGCATATTAGTGTCAATATGTAAAAAACAATTTATCCAACATGGTCGACCCCGGGAGAATTTTTGTCGGCTGAAAAACCTCCAAAATTTACTACTTTTTTGGCTTTTTTTGAAATATCTCAGAAATGGCTGAATTTAGCGATATTTTTCTATTATAAAGTTTAAATAGGATTAAATTTCCTACAATTTTCTTTATTACAACTTTTTTGTAGTACTAATAGCAAGCGCGTTACAGCCTCTTGAAAGTCGGCATTTTTTCTCAAGCTAATAAAATACAACTCAAAAAAATGGGTCGGTGCATGAACATTTAATAGAAAACGGGAAAAAATCAGCTGTCTGACCTTAGGAAAGGATATCTGCTTCGTAGCAAAGGAGGTAAAAAAAAGAACCCCCACCCCCCCCCACACACACAAAGCTCTCCCTTTCCTCCCGCCTCTTCCCATCTTGTAGTACGCTGCCTCGGCTGAGCATCTACCTATGTTATTCAGTTCAGTTCGAATGTGTGAACATACTGTTTCAACCATCGAGCAGATATACTAGTAGAGGGCGAATCCCTATTCTTTTCTACGGAAGAAAACGTGTCCAACATGTTATTTCATTGAGCTAATTTTTTTCGCTACTTATCGCTTTCTTGGCAATAGTTTTTTTTCCAATAAAAAACATTTTTTAGGTTGTAAATACCAAAGATTATTTACATCATTAGATATTATTTGTCAAATATATTATAAGAGTTATGTATTTATTATTATTATTTCTAGCCTGTCTTTGTAGCGGCAAACCTCTACGGAGCTAAGTGAGTTTGGCGAGAATTCACGCTTGGCGCCCACTGTGGCTTGACGCTATGCGCTTACGCACTACGAGGAAAGATCACAAACCACGCGGGCGCAATACCTCTATGATTCGGCTTTCGGCTAACACAATACCTTAGTAGTTCACATGCACAGGAGAAAGGAGAAATCTCAAAGTTATTGTCACGTGACACTTCTCGATGATGTTGGGCACGCAAAGGGGTTGCCATTTCGCTCTCTACCTAAATTAAAGCTCGATGGTTTCAACCCATGAGCGTTCTCTATTACAATAACCGGAGTGTTTGTTTTATTTACGAAATCAGTTTGAATAAAGGTGAAATAAAGATTCTGAAGGAGAAAGGTATACAAAAAATCTGCAAAAGTGCAATGCAAAACGTCAAAATGAAGAATATCGGTGTTTTTTTAAGAACCTACAACACGAAGAATTATTTACAACATGTAAGAATTCACAATGCTTGTCACAAATGATACACCAATGAGCGAATGATTGTAATATATGTACGTCGTCATACAACTGGTGATGGAGCTGGTCCAAACTGTGCGTCTACATATCTTCCATCAAGAACTGAAGGTTTCAGTTTTAAAGATCAGTGTTTCTTGTGTGGAGAAGGGGATATTTGAAGATTTCTTTAAAAAACAGGAACAACTCCCTGAGCATGAAAGAAATTTTATCCACCATGCTATGAAACTGGGTGTGAAAGAAACAGTTGTAAATGGTGCCGAAAATCATGGGGATGAGTGAAGAAAAAAAGTACTTGAATGCATCGGAAATGTAAAAGGTTTAGTTGCTGTAGATGCTTGGTATCACAGGTTTTGTCAGCAAAAACTGCATTGGAGGCCTAAAAGTGAGATGAAACGAGGATACTATCCAGCAAGTAACGCTGATGAGGCAATGGAATCAATTTACTCCTACCCTGAAAACGACTTGGAGGAGTGCCAGTCTCATTAAGTATTTGATGAATAAAATAGAGGGTGATTTTCGTCCTGGCATCAGAACGGTTACATCACGCCTTTGCAAAAAATATGGTGAAGATGTTTTAATAGCCGAAACTGCCAACAAGAAAGCAGTTGTTTACTTTCAAAATATTGGCTATAAAATAGTCAGTGAAACTAGTATAGTAACAAGGACTCTTATCCTCAACAGGAAAATGTATTAATTTCATCATTGGATGAGACTGAAGAAGATCATAAGCTATTCTAAGAGCTTTTGTAATTACTGCAAGAGGGAGAGGAACAATTTCAGGCCTTAATTCTTGACACACCTTCCTTCTACCGCTGATGACTATTGAAATTTAAGAACACGGGCTTTCAAAACAACCACGAAGAAAATAAACATGTATATTATACATTAATGTAATTTTCTTTTTTTGTTTCAAGGCTAAATGATCTACCTATAATTTATATATAAAGTTAAATTTCTACAATTTAGTTTTGTAATGTAATTATTTGCTAATGTTCTTCAAACAAGTTTGCCTATTTATGAAGTTCATTTAAAATTAAGATTGTATATTGTTATTATCCTCAATATTAATATAGCAGTAATTAATGTTTTTTACAACATTACGTATTATATCTAAAAATCATTAATGTTTTATAATTTAATAAATAGTAGAATTAAAATATTTATGTATCAATGCATTGAGTTTTTGCTTATTAGCACCCTAATATTTATTCATTTACATTTATATACAAATGTTTTTTTTTTTTTTCTTTGTATGTGTTTGTGTGTGTATTTGTATTATGTGTTGCAGTGGTAGAATACTATATATCGGCAGTTATTGGAGTCTGATGATGACTAATGTTGTCAGGCCAGAATTGTCAGTGCGTGGTCGGGGGGGGGGGTTGTTAGTAAAAAGGGGAAGGGAAAAATAAAAGGGTGATCGCCAATTTACCTGGCTAACATATTTAATTCTTTCCAAAAATCACGATTATTGTAACAAGGTATATGTTAAGAGAAAAATCAAGAAAATAAAACAGTATTTCTTACGATGTATATTGTAAAAATATACATCTAGCATGTGTATTTCCGTATTACGTTTTTGATCACCAAATCCAAAAATCCCAAGAACGACAGATATCAGAGCTATATCATTAAAAGTTGTTAAGCTTTCTGTAAATAAAGCTTATAATACTAATAATTACTGTACATTATTTATAAGGAGTAATGCGCTTTTTTTTTACGAAGTTCAGAAAACTGTTTATTTTCAAGAAGCTGTTACGCGCTTGCTATTAGTTCTACAAAAAAGTTATAATGAAGAAAATTGTAGGAAATTTAATCTTCTTTAAACTTTACAATAGAAACATATCTCTAAATTCAGCCATTTCTGAGATATTTCGGGAAAAGCCAAAAAACTAGTAAATTTTCGAGGTTTTTCAGCCGACAAAAATTCTCCCGGGGCCGACCATGTTGGATAACTCGTATTTTGCATATTAGTACTAATATGTACAAATTAAAAAAATAAAATCTTCTACCCCACCTTTTGCAAGGTACATTGTATTTATTGACTGGACTATAATAATAAACACAGCCAAAATTATAGAGTTATTTTTTTCCGAACGATCAAAAGTTCTTTTACTTATTTATTAATTTATTTATTTTTCAAATTTTATTTCTTTCACAAAAAAATGAAAAATAAACTTTTTTTGCGTACTTTATACGCAAAATGAAGACGCTTTCGATATGCATGCTGATGACTTTTCTTTGTTTCCAAAAGAACATTTTCCTCTAAAAAAGTTTAACGATATTGTTAGTAAACGCAAATCATCTTAAAAGAGAAATAATTGACGTTAACACAACAATATATGTAACAGAAGAGTATAAAAGAGCACTTTATTTAATTTTGGACGAATTTTCGATGGAAAATGTCAATTTACATTGACAGGCAGGGTAGAATGCAACTTGAAAACCTCTCTATGAAATGGTTTTAGTTTTGAATAAACAGATACGAAAATGCTTTTTGATTATTAAATGCATTTAAATAGATTAGGAACTTTTAATTATGACGCTAGTTTTATAAGAAAGTGTACACATATGAAAATTCGAAATTTCTTTTTAGTATAATCTCTCTTTATCAAGAACTTGCATTTAAAATAATACTACTCTGAGAACAACAAGGAAAACAAAAATAATAAGCAGTACGCTGTGGATATCACAAAACTTTCTTCTATACATTCTGTATAGAACATTAGCGCTACTTACTGGTTAACATGCACAAAAGTTTAACCAACTAAAATTCTCAGAACTAACAATTTACAGCTGCATCTCGGGAAATTTTCATAAATCGATGCGGAGATGTATCAATCTGGGAAATCGCAGAAAGTGATAGCAGAGACAAATGTCGACTGGTATACGCCTAATTGAATCCAGATATATTTCATAATATATATCTCACATACCAGTTCTGGTGCATTTATGTAAAAAAAAAAAAAAAAAAAAAAAAAGATAAAGCATGCCAGTTAACAGAAATTTATCGAGAAACTAAAATTGAAATTTTTTTATGAATCGAATACCTTCTTCTTATATATGCCGAAGACAGTAATAATAATTGCCGAAACGTCAGTGGAGGCCTTCTGTTGAGACTCAAAACGGTTTTGGGCTGTGTCTGTGTGTCTGTCTGTCTGTCTGTCGCGCGATAGCGGCCGCAAAAATAGCGTTATTGACTTGAAATTTGGTACACATGTTCATGAGCCCCACGAAATCAGCTGTATAGTTTTTGGTATGTATTCCATTTGTAGTTCGTATACAAGGACACGCCAAAGTTTTTCTTATCATTACGGCCTATGGGAGGAATTTGTATGTATCGCGATAGCGGCCACAAAAATCACGCTATTGACTTGCAATTTGGTACACGTGTTCATGAGCCCCACGAAATCAGCTGTGTGGTTTTGGGTGTGTATTCCTTTTGTAATTCGTGTACAGGGACACGCCAAAGTTTTGCTTACCATTACGGTCTACGGAAGGAATTTGTATGTACCGCGACAGTGGCCACAAAAATCACGCTATTGACATGCAATTTGGTACACATGTTCATGACCCCAACGGAATCAGCTGTATAGTTTTAGGTGTGTATTCCATATGTAGTTCGTATACAGGGACACGCCAAAATGTTTCTATCATTACGGCTTATGGGAAGAATCTGTATGTACCGCGATAGCGGCCACAATAATCACGCTATTGATTTGCAATTTGGTACACGTGTTCATGATCCCCACGAAATCATCTGTATTGTTTTGGGTGTGTATTCCATTTGTAATTCGTGTACAGGGACACGCCAAAGTTTTTCTTACCATTACGACCTACGGGAGGAATTTGTATGTACCGCGATAGCGGCCACAAAAATCCCGCTATTGACATGCAATTTGGTACACATGTTCACGAACATAACGAAATCAGCTGTATAGTTTTAGGTGTGTATTCCATTTGTAGTTCGTGTACAGGGACATGCCAAAGTATATCTATCATTACGGCTTATGGGAAGAATTTGTATTTACCGCGATAGCCACCGCAAAAATCAAGCTATTGACTTCCAATTTTTGCCGAAACGTCAATGGAGGCCCTGTGTTGAGACTCAAAAGGATTTTGGGTGCCGTCTGTCTGTCTGTCTGTCGTGTGATAGCGTCCGCAAGAATCACGCTATTGACTTGAAATTTGGTACACATGTTCATGATCCCCACGAAATTAGCTGTATAGTTTTGAGTATGCATTCCATTTGTAGTTCGCGTACAAAGACACGCCAAAGTTTTTCTTATCATTACGGCCTATGGGAAGAATTTGTATGTACCGCGATAGCGGCCCCAAAAATCACACTAATCACTGCAAATTTGGTACACATGTTCATGAGCTCAACAGAAATAACTGTATAGTGTTAGGCGTGTATTCCATTTGTCGTTCGTGTACAGGGACACGCCAAAGTGTTTCTTATCATAACGATCTATGGGAAGAATTTGTATGTACCGCAAGAGCGGCCGCAAAAATCCTTCGATTGACTTGCAAATTGGCGCACACTTTCCAGCTTTGCATATAAGTAGCTGTATAATTTTTATTGCTATATTGTTTATAAACTGTGTAAAGGGACACACCAAAATTCTTAACATTACGGCGTATGGGGTGAATTTCGTTTAAACGTATTTTAATATCATTACTTTGGAATCAAGAAAAGGAAACTAGCGTACGTGAGTAAGATGCTTAAACTTATGTTGTTTGAAGAAAATATGTGCTTTTAAGCTTTCTAATTAATGTACAGAACCTTACAAAAGTGTTCTGACAATGTCACGGTGTCATCCAAACGATGTTAAATTTGGAACAATTATTAATTTTAAATGCAAAATAAGCTGAATAGTTTTTGCTGGTGTATACAATGTTTATGGTTCGTTTACAGAGACACACAAAAAAATTTCGTAACATTGGAGCCTATGGACAAATTTTTATTTAAGCGCACACTTTAATGCGTTTATGCTGAATTGAAATTAATAAAATTAACATACATTATAAAGATGCTTAAAATCATGTTTACTCTTAAAAAAGGGTATGTACCGACTAAATAATTAATGGGACCACACAAAATAACTACGAGTATGTACTGTAATCATCCAAATAATGTCAAATTAGTTTGAAAAATTAATGAGTTATAATTAATTAGGTTTATTCTTATTATTGGCGTTTATAATGACTGTGACTACTTTTCCGGAATACATAAAAGAATTTCGTACTATTACGGTCTATAGTCGGTATTTCTTAAGCGTATTTTAAAATGGTTACACTACACCCCATCAAATATAATGAAATTTTATTAGAATTTTAAAAGTATTAAAAAATTCTTTAGCCAACACCACTTGGTCATCTGCAAATTGTAGGGTAAATATTTTTGTCCGATTTATATGAATTCCCATTGGTTTGCATTTTTTCCCCCAGGTTTTAAGTGCTTTCTCTATATAAATTTTGAAAATATAAAAATATAAACAAATTATATACGAACATATAAAAATTGCAAAATATATATAATTACATTTATATTTTAATCTTATAATTCGAACAAGTATGCTTCATCAATAGAATCGAGAGAAAACTAAATGGCAAAAAATTGATTGTTGCAAAATACTGAAGTTTTGTTAATCCTTTAATAACAGCTATATCGCAAAAAGTGCTTTTGTGTAATTTTGCGTAATCTTAGTAAGTCATGAAGAACAAAGAAACATCTTTGCGTAAGTTGTTACAAGCCATATTTTGCATTAGAGATATATGTCAGCGGGAAAAAAGTAGGTGACGTTAATGGTGCATTATAAACATTCAAAGATCAGGTTTTAAGTGCTTTCTCTATATAAATTTTGAAAATATAAAAATATAAAAAATTATATATGAACATATAAAAATTGCAAAATATATATAATTACATTTATATTTTAATCTTATAATTTGAACAAGTATGCTTCATCAATAGAATCGAGAGAAAACTAAATAGCAAAAAATTGATTGTTGCAAAATACTGAAGTTTTGTTAATCCTTAAATAACAACGATATAGCAAAAAGTGCTTTTGTGTAATTTTGCGTAATCTTAGTAAGTCATGAAGAACAAAGAAACATCTTTGCGTAAGTTGTTACAAGCCATATATTGCATTAGAGATATATGTCACCGGGAAAAAAGTAGGTGGCGTTAATGGTGCATTATAAACATTCAAAGATCAGGTTTTAAGTGCTTTCTCTATATAAATTTTGAAAATATAAAAATATAAAAAATTATATACGAACATATAAAAATTGCAATATATATATAATTACATTTATATTTTAATCTTATAATTTGAACAAGTATGCTTCATCAATCGAATCGAGAGAAAACTAAATAGCAAAAAATTGATTGTTGCAAAATACTGAAGTTTTGTTAATCCTTAAATAACAACGATATCGCAAAGAGTGCTTTTGTGTAATTTTGCGTAATCTTAGTAAGCTCTGAAGAAAAAAGAAGCATCTTTACTTAAGTTGTTACAAGCCATATTTTGCATTAGAAATATATGTCACCGGGAAAAAAGTAGGTGACGTTAATGGTGCATTATAAACATTCAAAGATCACGCAAGCAGCCGTTTTGCAATACTGTGAAAACTTGTACTTTTCTGTTATTCGGATAAAGAGAATCTTTATAAAATAAATACAATCTGCTCTTTTTACAAATGTAAGTTTGTATCAGAAGACATTATTAACGCATTTTGTATAATTTGTGTGTTTAAATATTGTGTGTGTATTTCATATAAACTTTAAAACTGACTAATTAATTAGCAATATTTTTAACACTTTTTTACAAAGTTGAAAACAGTTTATGACTTCGGTTTGACTGTCTGATTACTTGTCCGTCTGCTCTCTAACACTCGTAAATATTCATGAAATTTCTTGAAATTGATATATGTTATTCAAGTTCATTATGGAATATTCCCTATCGAAAATACGATAAATACCACCATTGATTGGTTTACAGGGACGCCCGAAAGAATTTCAAAGCATTGTGTTCTATAAGAGGTACAGTAGTTAACAAAAGTGTCCGACATTTCTAGATAAAAAAAGTACACTTAATACTGTTTTTTTTTTTAAATAAAACCTTGTCGAATTCTGTTCTTAGCCAGTCTAAGACCAGGATTCGACAAGGATTTATTTAGCAAAACTGTATTAAGCGTACTTTTTTTATACAGGAAATTTTGCTAGGGTTCGGACACTTTTGTTACCGACTGTATTTCTACAAACCATATTTCAATATCTTTATCTTGTACAAATCATAATGAAATTCACATTTATTATTCACATAAACAACAAATTGTTTTCTATAGAAAAGGAAAGCAAACAAAGCTACAAAATGCTTTATAACGTTTTCTATAGTGCGATTAGTATCATGATTTACAAAGCTATACCAAAATATTCATTTGAATTAGAGGCTATAATTGGAAATTATTTGAATTAGATTTTAGTTTGCATTAAACATTTTAAACACTTCTTTAGAATGTTTACGAGTGATTATGATTTGATTTAATCTATCTGTCATTATTGTTCATTACAGGGTTCTCTTTTATCACCTTGAAATATTGTCCTACAGTCAACCTTCATTTCATTAGAGTCTAATTACACGGCCCTATTTCAATTTTCAACAGGTATTGTTGTACAGTGGATTGGCGTCAATGCTATTGTTGAACTTGATAATTGAATCAATTTGGGAATTCTTGTTGCTTTGTTTGGTGTGTGTATGTCTCTTTGGTGAATTGTTTGACTAACTATTCTTCGTTCTCATTCTTTGCTTCTACTATCAAAATGATTATATATATGTATACATATGCAGATAGATATTTGTGTGCGTATATTCTATTATAACAATTAAAATAATCACAGTTCAAAATCTATGTGAATAAACGGAAAAAATGTCAAATTACAGGCAAACATTTATGCCAAAATTAAAGAGGTAAAGTATATAACATTGGTAATTTAAATAACAGCAATTTAAATTTTTGGAAGTATTTAAATTAGGAGAGATAATTCCAAATGCTGTCAAAGAGGTAATTAAAATAATATCATTTTCTTTATAACGACTTACTAATTTATTTAATAGTCAAAAGAGCTTACTCTTGATTATTAATAGTGAAATTAAAACAAATTGTGCTTCTAATGAAAAAAGCACCACAGAACTGGCGTTAATAGGTACAAAACTTTGAAAAAATAACATAAAATGCAAGAACTCGCAACAGTGGTTTGGGGTCGAAAGCTGTTGTTACTTTCCGAACACTATAGTGAGGAAAGTATTGTAATCATGTCAAAAATCCGAATTTGAGATGTTGATGTTTCTATACGTTTTGAGGTCCCCTGAGTCCGTTTCCACTATATTTACGATGATATATGTATGTGTGTATGTATGTCTGTGAGTGAACACGCTAGCGTCTAAACGCATTGTTCGAATAAGCTGAAAGTTCGTACGTATATTGTAAGCCACCATAGTACAAACCTGATTTTGGTAAATCTAGCACTTAGTTTTTTTACAGGGACACCAGGAAAAATTCTTTGTCATTATGGCCTATGGGGCCAAATTTTTAAAAGTGCGATAGCGTCTAAACGCTTTATTAATCTAAGCAAAAAATTTGTACACGTGTCATAGGTCACAGTTGCACGAACTGTATAGATTTTGGTGAATTTAGCACTTACAATGTTTTTGCAGGGGCACAAAGAAAAATTCTTTATCATTATGGCGTACGGGGCCAAATTTTTAAAAGTGCGATAGCATCTAAACGCCTTATTCAATTGAGCTGAAAATTTATATGAATATTATAAATCACTGTTACACTCACTATAAGCATTTTGGTGAATCTAGCATTTATAGGTTTTTACAGGGACACAACGAAAAATTCTTTATCATTATGATCTATGAGCTCAAAGTTCAGTAGCGTTAAATAAAATATCGTGTAATATATAGAGAAAAATACTCAAACTCTCTATTATGGTTTTCTCTCTTTTGTTTGTTTAAGAACTCCTCTTTCTTTACTTTATCTACAAAACTGTTAATTACCCAATATTCAGAAATTCAAGTGGAGTCACTCCAGATTTTTTTTTTTTTTTTTTTTTTTTTTTACAACACTCATGCCTTTTTTTATTCGCCTGGCGAAGGGTCATGTTTTCTTTCGACCCGAAACAACTGTTGCTAGATCTTGCATTTTATGGCGTTTATTCAAAGTTTTATACTTATTAATTATGCTTCTTTAAATATTTTTAGCAAAATCTGTAAACAACTTGACAAGCACAATAATGTAATTTAGATTGAGACGTTCTTTATTATAAAGACTTAAGGAGGTTATTTGAAAATTATTTAAGGTCGGAAGAATTCAAACATCGCACTGCTCATTACATTATTAACAGCGAAATTAAAAGTCAGTATTGTTTCTTTAAATATTTAAGGGTACATGGAACATCTCGACAGGTTAAATGAAGCAATTTTTGCGAAAGATTCAACGATTTGTATTTTACTTAAAAATACAGATGGAACTGAGATTTTTTTTCCACAGTTAACATGTACATTATAGCCCATATTTAAAGCAAAATAAATTAATTAGCTGAATAAATTAGTTTTCTAGAGATAATCGACTTTTTATGTGTCTATATGAAATTTTTTTAACAATATGTCCATTCGGTACATATTTCTAAAAATCTATTTAAGATAGAGAGTTGAAATTTTCCAAAATTGTGTAACTAATTTATTTTTATAAAAATACCCACAATGTAAATCTGGGTGAAAAATGTTTGGAAATAATGAGAAATATGTTCTCAAAATTTTTAGGATTTTCAAAATTATTTAGTAAAATATATATATATATATATATATATTATTTTTTTTCAACCAAACTTAAAATTGCTGCTTATTATTCTCAAATAGTACATTTTCTGTTACCATACCAAATTTTAAGGTGATAAACTCAATAGATTTTTAGAAAAGTGTACCGAATGGAGACATTGTTAAAAAATTTTCATATAGACATATAAAAAGATAATTATCGCTACAAAACTAATTTAATCAACTAATTAATTTATTTTGTTTTAAATATGGGCTATAATGTACATGTTAACTGTGGAAAAAAATCTCAGTTTTATCCGTATTTTTAAGTAAAATAAAAATCGTTGAATCTTTTGCAAAAAATGCTTCATTTAACCTGTCGAGATGTTCCATGTATACCCTTAAAGAAAAGTTCGCAAGCATTTTGACAAGTCTATTATTTTGCTTCAATCTTTTCATTTAATTAGTTTAATTAATACAAAATTTCTTTTACAAATCACTCTCAGTTCGATTGCTTATTAGCATTATTAGCACTTAAACGCCAATTTAAATTCAATTGTTTCCGTCCTTTTAATTATGTAAATTGTTTGAATAGTTTGTAATGAATTATTTTACTTTTGTGGGAAGAGAGAATGATTTGAATTAAATTAAAATCTCTTTCAGAATTATAAATGCATTTCTGTTCTTTGAATATTTATATTTTACTTGTTTCTATTTAAAAAGTCGTGTAAGAAGAATTTTTTGTGTATTAAATTCAATATTTGATTATAAAAACTAAATCTTTGAAATATATATGCTGCTATATCTGATATTTCTCTGTTGTACATATTATACATATATCTGATATTTCTCTGTTGTACATATTAGATATATATCTGATATTTCTCTGTTGTAAACTTTAAATCGAAAATTTACATTGTAATAATAATGGAAAAAACTGAAAACTGAAATGGAACTCTAGGAGTATTTCCATTTTTATATGGATATTTTTTCCGTCTATTCCAGAATTTGTTTCATGATATTTCTAATTTGTACTATCCATCTATATTTATATCCATATTTAAATTTATATATTTTATTCTTTATTTTGAAATGAAAAAGTGTTTTAAAACTAGATTAATCAACTGAACCCATTTAATGGTGATATATGATCCATCCATATCAAAAATTTAATTATTCACTCAACACATTTAAAATCTAATAACACAGACCTACACAAATGAAGCTGACAAAATTTGATTTGATGATTTTAGTTGATCTTTATGTGTTTTGATATGCTGAAACCGGAATCGCAGCCCATTTTTCTCTATCACGTATAGATTTTTGTCAATACAGGGTGTTTACCGACACGATTTCTTACATAAACCATCATAACAATCGGTTGGTTGGTTGGTTGATATGGTTTTAAGTTGCACTAGTGCTCCACAATTACAACAATAGACATCTAAGATTAATTAATCCTGGAAACATACTATAAAACTTACTATATAATTATATTGGTGGAAGAGTAATGGAAGAAATTGTAAAGGTAGGCACCCTGTATTGGCAAAAATCTATACGCGATAGAGAAAAACTGGCTTCGTTTTCGGTTTCAGCACACCAAAAAACGTAAAGATCAGACAAAATTATAAAATCAAAATTTTACATGTCGACCTGTGTAATCCTTCATTGAAATATTATGAAAGAATATTTTTATGTCTTTTCAGAGCCAGTTAAAGCAAGAACAGAACTACGTGAAAGATCGTCTATAATGAAAAATAATTCATCTATAACTCTAACTATTCGTCTATATTGTAAAATAATTAAAAAAATAATTTAGAGTTCTAGAATAAATATTTCAAAAGTTAATTATCTTCCATGGCATTTACGCAGCTAACAACTGTTTGCTTTTTAGATAAACAAGTAACAGTTAAATTGCTTTTCATTGTACATAAAGATCTAACAAATAATTTTCTTATATAAACATTCAGATAAAACGAAGATTCATTCGAGATTCATTGTTTATTTATTGTATGTGTTAACACATTTTCTGATTGGTAGGAAATCTACATTCGTTATTCTGTATTATGTATGAAATGGGGATATTACATAACAAATTTTATTGTGATCGGAAAAATTGTTCCTCTAGTGGATCAATAGTTACATTATAGCAGTGACGCCAGATTGGGGATTTTGTCCCCATTTCGGGGATTTTTGATGCTTCTGGGGTCAATTTTGGGGACCAAATGTCTGTGAGCACTCTTTTGGGGAATTCTAAATTTTTTGGGAACAAATCTGTGGAGTTCAACTTTCTGGCAACGTAATGATTTATCCCTACGACTAGAGACTTTCAATAGCTTTATTGTTATTGGGGGATTTTTTTCAAAAATGCTTTCGTTTGGGGAAAAATATGAGCTTAAATCATAAAAAAATCTGCTTGATATTTTTTTGGAAATTTTTTTTATTCTTCCTTTTTAGTAGAAATCAAGTTGAGGAATTTTTCGAAAAAAGCCCTGATTTGGGGAAATTTGAAGATCTGTTTGGGGAAATAATTTTCGACCATCTGGCATCACTGCATTATAGCTGCTTCAGACTATTTTAAACATAATGAAATTAGTATCTATTTTTACTTTCTCTTACCCATATATAGGGTACAGAAGGTATTGTTTTTGGGTCAAATTTTTGAAAATGGCTTTTTGTTATATTTATACGTCTTGAAGTCTCCTGAATCTGAAAATAATATTTTTAACGGTTGAACTATGTGTGCGTCTCTCTGTGTGTGTGTCTTGTGTGTCTGTGTGTTTATGTGTCTGTTATCAACATATAAATCAAAAACAAATAGTATCAGGAAGTCCAAACTTGGTATTCTAAATCTGTATCATTTATAGATGCTATACTAAACATTCCTTTGAGATCAAGCAAATTGTTCGTGTACAGGGACATCCAAGATAATTTAAATACATTACGTATACGGAAAAAATTTCGTGAAAGTAAGTGTATCATTTATCGGTTGCTCTAATCAAAATAGAATGAAATTTTTTTTATGTGCATAAAAACGTATGTTATGTAGATTGTGATATTGGAAATCATTCATCATTCGTTTACAGGGCTACCCAAAATATTTGGACATATTGGGGCTATACTTGGAAACGACTAAAAAATGTATTTATTTTTTGTGTTTGATGTTCTTTGTATAAGACTAAATTTAGGTGCACAATGGGATGTGCATATACCTTTTAGACAATATACAGGGCTACGCAAAATTAAGCAAAACTTTCTTTTCTATTGAATGTAATTAATTGATGGAAGTGCTTTGCTATATTTTATTATGTCGACGAACACTGCTCAGAAAGGAATATTGATTTTTCATACCCATACTGTAAACAAAGTATTTTTTGAAATATTATTTTCAACTCTGATTTTTGCATAATATCAAGTTTAGAGAAACCCCGAAACTGAAAGTTTTTTTTTTTTTTTTTTTTTAGCGGTTGGTCCGTATGTATATTTGTTATCAACATAATTTAAAAATAAATAATTGCAAGAAAAATTCAAATGGGGTATTCTGAAGTGCGTATTAAGTTGCCACATGAAAAGTATGAACAAGATTAGCAAGTCTGAAAGCCAATTAATAACAACCTGATTTTTTTTTTTTTTTAGATAAATGTAGGCACTATAATTTGACTAGGTTTGATTGAGGCAGTAGCCTCCCCTCTCCCCAACACACATAGAATTATATGTCAACTAAAACTGTTCCAAAAGCTATTTTGATTATTTTTAAAATAGATTGAACTTTAACGTATTTTTTATTGTTCTTACGACGTAATCTGGAATTTATCTTTATAAGTATTGAAATGCAGGGTAAGAGAATGTCGAATGAGGGACACATTAGATTATTTATATTTACAAAAGGATATTCTTTGTACTATTAATATGCTATATGATGTGTTTAAAATTTATAGCCAATAAACGGGGACACGCAAAACTAAGCTTATACAGGATTATCTACGAGATATAATTGAAGAAAATGCTTTACTAAATTTTATCCTGTCTAGGATTATTGCTTAAAAATACATCTAACCTTCTCTCACACATACAGAAGGCAAAATTCTTTTAGAGTAGACATGTTCCATACGAACAGTTGGCGTGCTGCTCTGTATAATGTATGTACTTGCGTGTGTTTATTGGAAGAAGATAAAAAAATTGAAATTAAACACAATAATATACACTTTAGTTTTATGCATGAATAAAAATCTAAAAAGGAAAAAATTATGATTATGGATAAATAATTAGAATAATAAGAATCGATAAACGATCGAATAACAGCTAATAAATAATAATTATGGCAAGGTTCGTTTCTGTCTAAGATGTTTACAGCCTCAAAAAGTCAAAACAGGTTTATTAATTTTTGATATATAAACCGAAGATGTCAAGTTTTAAATTTTAGGAAACAATCGCGGTCTGCAAAACATTACACAGAGGGTTGCATGATCACTAGGGCTGTTGTTGGCCACCCCTGCTTAAGAGATAAGTTTTCGAATCTGCCTTTTCTGTATTCATACATTTTGAAGTCCCATGAATATGAATGTCAATTTTTTAGAGGTTTGTATCAGTGTCTCCCTGCCATCAGCAAATTTTACAAACAAATAATAAAAGAAAGTTTCAAATTGGTATTTTTAATGCATGTCATATGAAGATGCTACATGAAAATTTACTAAAAATCCGCATATTTGTAAGATGGATGTAGAACGAACTTAAAACCAGTATTGCCTATTGTAGAGAATTGTCCCTATACGTAGTTAATTTTAGCAGTTTTTTTCAGCATATAGTAATAAAGTAGAAATGTTTTAGATGTTTCCTTTCTCTCTTAGGACATCCTCAGAATATCCTGAGGATGGAAGTCAAGAAATCCAGGTCAGATGTCATTATGTTCAAGTCAAGAAAAAAGTCAGATTTAGTGCTGAAAAAATCCTCAGAAGTAAAGTAGGGAATTTTATCTTCAATATAGGGGCATTTTGACCTATTTGTAAAAAAAAAAAAAAAAAAAAAAAAAAAAAAACCTTTGTGTTGGCAATATTGTTTAAAACCAGATAATAGCTGTAAGTCTGAATTCAGTTTTCAGAATGCATAGCAGATGAGAAAGCTACTTAAAAATTTTGATTAAAATCCATAGTTTTTACAGAATAGTGTAGGTGAAATTTCTCTGAATAACTGCGTAATAGTTTTTAAATTTAATGAAAGCCTAAAATGTTCCCTAAAGCTAGACACAATATTTAAACTGGGGATTGTGTAGTATTCATAGGTAATGTTCAAGCAAATTATTGGCTCTGTGTTAAAACGCAGTGGAGATCTACCGCCGCTCTCGCACAGAAATGTATGCCAGATGAAATTATTTCTAAAACTAGCAGGCTAGTAAAAAAGAATATGCACCATACCAGATTATTCGTTAATAATATTGATATTGAACATTGTCATATTACTAAATAACTAGCAAACCCGTGAGAAAATTTCGCCCTTTATTTCTTTTTTTATTTACCTTTAAAATTTGCGACTCATACATATTATAAAAATTTCACCACCTAATTAAATTTTTTAATTCCCAGAAGCCAGATTATTATTAGAACCAAATTAATATTGTGCAATAGTGAAACCAAAACCATTCAAAGAAAGGTTTCAAAATTAAATTCATGGTTGACGACCCAGTTTTTATACTTTCACAGACAGTACAGTTTTAGTATAGGACTCCCATGACACCTTTTAAATTTTTGTGACGATGTGGCGATGACTTTTTATTTATTTATTTTGGCATAATTTTTTAGTTTTAAAAAACTAATTCCTATTTTGATTATACTTTTTATGATTGCGTGTTTTAGTCAATTTATGATAATAATTCATTCTGTATACATCTTTAATGAATTGCTAGCGTTAAAATGACGCTTGCAAAGATTCTGAAGAAACAACTTTTAAAAATACAATTTTTTCATAAAATAATGTCATCAAACAAATGGCATAATTTTTTCTTTTTAGATCTTTGAGCTGAATTCACGTGCTGAAATATTGTCCATTTATAAACGTTATTTTTTATCCTCGTGTATTTTATTAATTACATTACAATCGTATCGTTTCGACAAAATTTAATCGTAATTGGATCACGTTAGAGAAATATTATATAGATAAGTAAAAAGCAATATGAAGCGGTTATTTAACATTAAATGCCGTGTGTTGCCTTTCGGCAACATACCCAATTTTTTGTCTTCTAAAGTATTGCACAGGTCGACATGTAAAATTTTGATTTTATAATTTTGGCTGATCTTTATGTTTTTTGGTGTGCTGAAACCAAAAATGAAGCCAGTTTTGCTCTATCACATATAGATATTTGTTAATACAGGGTGCCTGCTTAACAATTTCTTCCATTACTCTTCTACCAATATAATTATATAGTAAGTTTTATAGTATGTTTCCATGATTAATTAATCATAGATGCCTATTGTTGTAATTGTGAAGCACTAGTGCGACTTAAAAGCATATCAACCAACCAACCAACCAACCGATTGTTATGATGGTATATGTAAGAAATGGTGTCGGTAAACACCTTGTATTGGCAAAAATCTATACGCAATAAAGAAAAATGGGCTGCATTTTCGATTTCAGCATATATCAAAAAACAAAAAATCAGCTGAAATCATCAAATCAAATTTTGTCAACTTCATTTTTGTAGGCCTGTGTTATTAGAATAATATTTGAGCTCTAATGCCTCATGTTTGCTTATTGACAACAAATTGCTTTTTAGCTGTAAACCATAGCTAAAGTATTATTTTTTAAAGTATATTTCCCGTGAATTTTTTAATAAAGGTGAGAATACAACATTTTTAAATTAATTTAAAAAATAATGAGGTATTTTAGGGTTAATTATAGTAAACTAAAATTATAATTTCTTACCTCTCCAGTGGCTCGGACGATCTTTTCACAAAACTAATGGAGAGAATATGGTAGAATGAATCCCAAATCGTGTTTACTAAGGTAGCCGTTCCGAATTTTCTATGGCTTGCTCCGAAATTTGCATAAATGTGGGATAATACCGTTTAGAAAGCCCCCCCCCCCCATACAGAATGCATTCTACCCACACTGTTAAAAATTTCAACAAAAAACCCTGTGTAATATATTATCTTAAGTCTTACGTAAAATTACAGCGAAAAATAAACGGAGATGTTAAAAAACTTATTTTATACATTCATTTTAATAACTAATATTAATTTAATTAAGTATTGGTGAGAATAAATTTTGGACTTAGAATGCTTTTTCTAAAGTAGAAACAGTCATTTTTAATTTTAATTAAAAAATTAAATAATAAAATTAGGTAAAATTTCAGAATAAAGATTGAGAGTCTCGATTATTCACTTTTAACTAAGAATTACTGTAAATTTACAGAGACTCTGGATAAATATTTACATTAAATTTACAGAAATTTTTAACAGTGCAGGCAGAGGACTCTCGTGTAGTTAATCGGTCTTAATACCTTTACAACATTACACTCTCATTTCTTATAGTCAAACTGTAATATATCACAAAATAAGGAACAGCTTTACTATAAGGCACCCATTGATATTGCCGATGTACAGTTCACCGGATGAGTCGATACTGCGAATCACATCGCGAATCGATACACTGAATATTACAAAACATCAAAAATACATTTTAATAAAATAAATTGTTTCACTCTGGTGCTTGTTTTGAAATTCATCGAAATAAATTAAGCATATTTAGGATTAATAAAAGAAACATTTAAAACAGTAATAGAAATTTAGCTATTTCACTACAAAAAAACTTTTCGGAGGGTTTTCAAGCTTTAGCACATAAAATTCAGTGTAATAAATTATGTACAACTTGAAAATTTTCCACAAATTTTCAAAATTACAGCCTTGCATGAATCAGAAAATGCATGAAAATCTGTACAGAAGCAATTACAAAAAAAAAAAAAAAAAAAAAAATGAATAAATAAATAAAATAAATAAATAAATAAATAAATAAAAAAAAAAAAAACTATAAATAAAATCACTGGATACAGCTTATTCGTTGTGCACGAATCTGAAAATACATGAAAATTCACGCTACAACGGTCAGTATTCTAATATTAAAACCAAAAAACTTCTCGAGATACCCCTAATTCAAGGTGCATGAATCAGAAAATGCATAAAAAACTGTACTGCAACAATCAGTATTCCGATATTAAAACCAAAAAAACATCACTGGATACCCCTAATTCGTAGTGCATGCATCAAAAAATGCATGAAAATCTGCACTGCATCAATTACTACCATGGACTATTTTTTCTCTAAATAATTCCATTTATTTTAAAATAATAATAATAAAATACACTCGAAAGATTAAATTTTAAATCTCAAAAACACATTTTAAACAATCATTCAGCTGGGCCGCATTATGATATACATACACGAATGGTCAGCGCAAAAAGCAAAACAAAGTCCTGAGACGGTTAAACAAAGTTTCGATACAAAAAGGTTACTATGAAAAAGTGCCGATACACTGAATCTCATCACAGCGTCACAAATTGTCAATGAGTGCCTTATAGTAAAGCTTAGCCCAAAATAATAATAATAATAATAATAATAATAATTGCTACCAGTTCATTCTTAAATTGTTTATTTAAAAAAAAAAAAAAAAAAAATAGAAATCATTGAAAGTTTATGTGAAACATAAAATCTGTCTCGTGAATTACACACATTTTTTTTTTTTCCGCACGTAGAAAGTAAATATGTCTTTTACGAAAAATCTTAACGGAAAAATCCTAACTTCAACGAGTCGCATTTTAAACACAAGCAGTCTTTTCAGAATATCAGAGAAAAACCAAATATACGCTGTGTTCCTTAGGCGAGAGCAGGACTCAAAGATATCCAGCTGTAAACAATGTAATGTTGAAAGGGTATAGAATGAATGCGTGAGAACTTCTTTAAAAATAAAGTAGTCACCCAAGAGATTTTAACAGCAAAATGGGAAAGTCATATCAAAAAATTGTGAAGGCATGTGAAAATGCATCGAACTTTGAAATCATATAAGATATAACTGAATAAAATATTACCAATCTTTTATATATACTGTTTGGCAGAATATAAAAGGACTACATTTGTGGAGGTTTTAGCATTCTTTAATATGTTGAACTGTTTTAGCTAAGTAAGGCATTTCGTACTTAAAAAATATGAATTATTCATATTCTCCTTTTATAAAACAAGCAGGGTTGATAAAATTCATATTTGAAAACTAATTGAATAATTAGAAATTTTATGAGCTATAATGTTGACTGTGATTAAATTATAAAGTTTAATTCTAGTTCAGTATGACTGGATATACAGAGGATGTTCGCATATTATATATATAGCTATTATATATAATATATACAGTGAAACTTGAATAATTCGAAATTCTGGATAATTCGAATTTTTTATTGGGTCCCTTGAATTTTATATTAAAATAATGTTAAAAAACCGTGGATAATTCTTATTTTATTTTGGATAATTTGAATTTTTCATACTATTACCTTTAAAATATTACTGTAAAATTTGTTCTCGAGATTTTGCTTTGCTAATATATTTTAACAGTCTTTCAAAAGAAGGATAAGGAAATACAAGAGAAGCCCCTAGCTAGTGCATCAGAAGTTATGGTGCATATACATGAACTTCGAGGTTTTTTTTAATTGAAGTCATGTTTAATGAAGAAGATTCTATTTTTGTATCAAGTCATTTGCTATGACACAAAGATTGTACTTAAAGAAGAAATAAAAAATATCTGACGACAATTAAAAAAAAAAGTGTTGAATAATTAAGCTCGTAAAAAATATTGATTTAATGGGGGGGGGGGGGTTGTAGCAGTATTCTTAGATATAAAGTTTATGTGTTAAATCTTTGATCGTAGAGTTTTAATTTTTTAATTTATCTCTTTTTTTGACAAAATAGTATACATAGCTGCCAATATTTTAATTTATTCCGGAGTACTTTTAGCCCCGCCTCTATTTCGCACCACTTTAATTATAGAAAAATTTTCTTGAATATATAACTTCGATAAAATAAGACAAAATTACTTAAAAAAAAAAAAAAAAGTTGCACTTCGGGAGTGCCGACAGAAGTGAAAACGTGAAGAATTACGTGTGTATTTCTTGATTCGTCAGGAAATATTTTATTGTGTAGGAAATACTTTTAAATGAAGTGTTTTTTTATTCATTAATATAAACTACTACTACAAAAATTATATAACAATTTTATTTAATGCGCTAACTGCAATAGAGACAGTGTCCGGAGATGAGAGAAGTCGTGTAGAGCTGCACCAGATTGTAAAAACGTGAGAAAAATGGCGGCTTTGGCCTTTCTCACGGTTTTGTGATGTCTAACTGGAATAGAGACAGTGACCGGAAATGAGAGAAGTCGTGTAGAGCCGCACCAGATTGTAAAAACGTAAGAGAAATGGCGGCTTTGGCCTTTATCACGGTTCTGTGAAGTCTAACTGCAACGTTTCCGGCTGCAATCTTTAAGAGACTGTGGCCGGAGATGAGAGAAGTCGTGTAAAGCCGCACCAGATTGTAAAAACGTGAGAAAAATGGCGGCTTTGGCCTTTCTCACGGTTTTGTGAGGTCTAACTGGAATAGAGACAGTGTCCGAAAATGAGATAAGTCGTGTAGAGCCGCACCAGATTGTAAAAACGTGAGAGAAATGGCGGCTTTGGCCTTTATCACGGTTTTGTGAGGTCTAACTGCAACGTTTCCGGCTGCAATCTATAAGAGACAGTGTCCGGAAATGAGAGAAGTCGTGTAGAGCCGCACCAGATTTTAAAAACGTGAGAAAAATGGCGGCTTTGGCCTTTCTCACTGTTTTGTGAGGTCTAACTGCAACGTTTCTGGCTGCAATCTTTAAGAGACAGTGTCCGGCGATGAGAGAAATCGTGTAGAGCTGCACCAGATTGTAAAAACTTGAGAAAAATGGCAGCTTTGGGCTTTCTCGCGGTTTTGTGAGGTCTAACTGCAATAGAGACAGTGCTCGGATATGAGAGAAGTCGTGTAGAGCCGCACCAGATTTTAAAACAATATACAGTATATAATTACTAATACTTCACATTAGCAAGTTAATTGTATGATACATTATTTGTATCATACAAGGATGGAAAGCGTTTCGATGACGCGAATTCAATGATTTTTGTTCACCCAAAAGTTTTCACTTCAAATGGAAAGCGTTAGCTGACGATGACGGGAGTTCAAAGATTTTTCTTCACCCAAAAGTGCTCAACGGGCCTAAAGAAGTTTTCACTTCAAAAATAAGTGGTACGAAATAAAGGCGGGGCTAAAAATACTCCGGAATAAATTAAAATATTGGCAGCTATGAGTATATGTAATTCGAATTTTTGGATATTTCGAATTTTTCTCTGGTCCCTTCAACTTCGAATTATCCAAGTTCTACTGTATATATATATATATATATATATATATATATATATATATGGATTCATGGATATATTTTAGATGAAATATTTGTGTTTTAAATATTCTATTTCATAACCCTTATTGTTCAATATCTTTCTACATTGTAATTTCCATGACAATAAACATTTCCGTAGTCTCGGAAAAGGTATTTTAACCCTTTTTCTTGAACAGTTGACTAAAAATCAAAGAGGGTTGTAGGTTGAATCCAAAAGCGCAAAATCCATGAGTGATACATAAAAATATTTAAGAAAATTATTAGCAAAGAGTATAGTCTTGATGCCCATTTCTTTTATTTATTTCTTTTATTTTTTCAAAAAATGAACAGGAAATGAAATGTGGATTTTGACTTGTGGCTGCTTGCTTTGTCTTGAAATATTCTACTGATTGATGACATTGTGGCAAAGAGAAGGTACAATAGAACCTCGATTATCCGAAGTAATAGGGACCGAACCTACTTCGGATAATCGAAATTTTCGGATAATCGAGAATTCATCAATAATCATCTAGTTTAATATGTAGTATCGTCATTGATCTGGTATTATGACTATTTTAACTGTTAAATAAATTAAAATCATAAATGAAAATAAATTTATATCTGAAACAAAAACTTACAATGGTTTAAATGGAAGCATGATCTGGTGTAAATTGGCCATCCTTTGCCGTGCAGCTCTATCCCGAAGTTAAAGAGAATAGGATCTTTGCACTTGCTTACAATCAGAGGGTGCAATAACATTCGATTGTTCTAGGAATTGGCAGTATGACCTTCCAAATTTCGAAATGGAGTATATTTTTGTTTAGAACAAGGACGTTTGAAAGTGGGGAAGAGTACACTCATATCGAGAATTGAGCTTGCGAGAAGGAATTCAAAAAAAGGGAATTTCAAAATATTTATCTGCACTCTAGTTTGGAAAGGACGGCTTGCATACAAAAGAAATGTGGGAAAAAAAACTTTAAAAATGCATGTTTGTTAAGAGAAAATTTTGGATGATAGTAGAAAGTGAAAAAAAAAAGTGAAGAAGAAACCGATTTCGGTTAACGGAGATTTTCGGTTAATCGAGGTTTGGATAAGCGAGGTTCTAATGTACTTCATATTTGAAAATTGGTGATAAAATATGTTCCTGTTAATAATTAAAATTGATCTTTACATTTTCTTCACTCTCTTTAATATGCCATTATATGCAAAACCAGAAAAAACCATAAATCCATGTGATAAACACATGAATGTAAGCATAATTGCTTACATTCTTTGAACGATATTTAAATATTATTTTTCCCTCTTTGATGATATTAAATTGAGCTCTTTTTATTTCAAAAGCAAAAACTGTTTTATTTAAGAGACAAAAATTTAAGTTAAAATACATTTTAAAAACAAAAATACATATAAAAACAATTAAAAGCTAGACGTTTCGAATTTCGTCCGGGTTTCCTCATCAGTAATTACAACACAATATGCAAACATTACATGAACACTCAAGGAATTTAAAGGAGTACCGAATACTGAGGAGCCAGTGCGCATGCTTCATTGATAGTGTGGAGATGCTTGGCAGTGTGCCAGTTCTCAAGGAAAATACGCGATTTATAATTATGAAAACCAGAATTTAGAATTTTTATATTATCGAAGTCAGGAATATGATCAGTTTCTATTGAATTGATTACAATTTTAGAATTTTGGTTGCAATTTTTAAAAGATCGTCTGTGCTCCTGTAGTCTAATTTTTGCTGTACTGCCAGTTTCACCTATATAAACATATTTGCAATTTTTACAAGGAATTAAATATATTACACCAGTTAAATCCAAAGAAGGGGTTATGGGTTTAAAGTTAAAAAGGACATTTTTTAATTGTTTAATTGGCCAGTATAAATATTATGTGGTTTAAGTAATTTAGAAATAAATTCTGAAGGAAAACCAAAATATGGCATAGAAATATAATGGTTCTTATGAATTTGTGAAGTTATGAATGTTATGAAAATGTTATGAATTTCATTTGCATTGGAGTAGAGGGGGAAATTGCAGGAGGGAATGAAGGAGAGGGGACTTTTTATTTCATTCATTTAGATACACCCGATTCATTCTATTGAGACAACATTTTTCCATTCTTGACGGGATAAACGTTTCTCATAAAGAATTCTGCAGCGTGATCGGCGTTCGGCGAAATGTATGGGAGAAAGACGATGCGCTTTGCATTTTTTCGCCTTTTTATGATGTAAATTAGCGTTAATGATTTTGTTTGTAGTTCACACTCGGCTTTTTAATAGTTTTGCAATTTTCCCATGACTTGGTGGAATTTCTTTTAACATAAGATAATCTCACCTTCGCAATAATCGAAACAGTTCGATTTTTTTTTTCTTTGGATAAGTATTTGGATTGTTTATTTCCATTTGAAGCCAAACTTTGACTTTTTTTTTCGTGTTTTATTGAAATCTTTAGATGTTCTAAAAACGCTTTCACGCCGTTTATTAAATTTTAGATACCAATAATTTTCTTCGAAAAATACACAAACATACCGACCCATTGCTTTTTTAATAAAGCCATTTTGTATCAAAACAAAACTCTCAAGTAGCATACAATAATTTTGTACTTTCAAAAATATAGATGCAGTTTAAAAAATCTGGTGTGAAACAACCACACGACTTCCATTACCCACTATTACACGCATTATATGCATTTTTTGGAGATAATGTGACTAGAAGACATAAAATTGACCTTACGAATTTGACACCTAAAAAGTTTTCGGTAAGAGAAACTTGATTCACGTGTAAAAACATATAAAACAGAGTTTATAAAGCGAGTTAAAAGTAAGAAAAAAAATGGTTGAATTATTTTTTGAAACACTAATTTTCGAGATCTGAAACTGACTTACCTAATCAGGATGACTGTTAATTTTCCTGTAATAACTAAGTAATACATGAGAAAGGACATCTAAAATGGACTTATGTAATAATTTTGAAGAAAATCGTTAGAGCCTATTTTTAAATATCAACTTTTACCAAAACTTAGCATACTCAATTATTGACCGGATTCCATAAAAAAAGGATATTTAAAAAGGAGCTAACATGGCGAGTTTGAAAAATAGTATTTTATCCTTAAAATATCCTTTGTATTGCTAAGTATTTTCATTTTGGTTTCTAAAATTGATTCATAAGCTAGAATTAAAGTTATTAAATCTCGTATCTTGTGTTTGCATTTATATTCAAAGATTTTTAAACAAGTTTCACCGCTATAAAATAGGAAAACCCTCTAGAATTTTAAAAGGGTTTCTAGAACTCGTTATCAAAGGGAATTAGAATTTATAAGGATGGCATGGTATTATTTTTACTAGAGCCACAATTTATTTTCCAGATGCCAGTGTCAGAATATTTGCCGCGTTTAGTAACATTTACAGGTATTTTCTGTAAATGATCAAAAAGAAAGTACAGGACATCTCAAAATGTGTAAATCCATTAGAAATTTTTTACGAATCCAATACTTACTTTTTACATATATATATATATACATGATTTTTTTTTAATGCTTAAGCGAGATAAAAATTTATGTTTTCTGTAGTGAGGAATAGTACCTCTCTTAACACAGGCCTAGAAAAATGAAGTTGACAAAATTTGATTTGATGATTTTAGCTGAACTTTATGTTTTTTGGTGTGCTGAAGCCGAAAATGCAGCCCATTTTTCTCTAACACGTACAGGTTTTTGTCAACACAGGGTACTTACCGACACAATTTCTTACATATACCATAATAACAATAGGTTGGTTGGTTGGTTGATATGCTTATACGTCGCACTAGCGCTGCGTTATTAAAACAATAGGCATCCATGATTAATTAATCATGGAAACATACTATAAAACTTACCATGTAATTATATTGGTGGAAGAGTGATGGAAGAAATTATATAGGTAGGCATCCTGTAATAACAAAAATCCATACGTGATAGAGAAAAATTGACTTCATTTTCGGTTTCAGCACACCAGAAAACACAAAGATCATTCAAAAATAAAATCAAAATTTTACATGTCGACCTGTGTAATTATTCCTATAGTAATCCAAAAATTCTTAAAGTCTGTTTTCAGTTGTATCTGTTTGCTTCTGAAAGCAAGTTTGCCAGTTCCTAATTAGTCTTTTTTGGCGATTAAGTGAATTTCTCAGTTGAAACTTAAAATATTTTTTTTCCCTCCTGTATCAAAAAAGCGATCATAAAAATTATCCGATTCACGTGAAAAATTGGTTCAAATATTTATAAATTATATCGAATTACCCGTATAGATTTCTATCTTTTAAATGTTTATGGCTCATGTGGGAACGCACAAAAGAATTCCGATCTTTTACAATGTACAGATGACATTTACTTAAAAATGCTTTTTGACATTGTTACACTGTATTCGTCAAAATGAAATTAACATATATTATAACGATGCTAAAATCATGTTTTAAAATAATGTGCATATTTTAAAAATAATGTGCGTAGAATTAACAATTAGTTTAAATGCTAACACAAAACAAATTTGATTTGTTATATATTAGGCGATTTAACTATTAAATATGTGCATTAATAGGGTTATATCGCATTATTAAACTACTATGTTGTGGCGATCACAAAAGTTTCTTTTGCATTATTCTATAAAACAGCGTCACTTTCTGGTTACATGCATAAAATCTGAATCGTGACACATATGTAGTTTGAGACAGCTTTTATCATTAGTAGCTGAAATTTAGCACGTTGAAATACCAGAATATGAGTAAAAAAAGCAACACCTGTCGGCCGATATGCACTTAAATTAAGTGAGCATTCATTTGCATAATGGTTATCTCACATATCATGTTTTGATGCCTGCTGAAATATAGCCTTACCATTCATAGGAAAATTGCAACATAGTAACACGGCGTGACGGCTGATATGCACCGAAGTTGAAACAGCATATATTGTTCCTTTTACATATTAAGTTTTGTGCAAATTTAAAAGTATAGATGTGGAAATATAGAGCCTTACTATTCACAGGAAAACTGTAAAATTGTAGTGCTATCTGTTAACCATCCAGATTGAATCAGCATACATTTTGACAATAACCCTTTCGCATATAAAGCTTTGTGCAGTTATTCACAATAGAAGCTGAGGTACGAATTTTAATTGAATGAGAGAAATCGCAGTATAGCAACGTCACCTGTCGGGAGATACGAAGCAAAAGTTCATAGGTACTAATTTACGACAAGGGAAACAAAATATAAACTTGTATGGAGTTCTGGGCATTATTTGTCAGCTAGATCTGTAGCAAAACTTTTGTTACAGACATACAGAGCATTTGAAATAGAGAACGCATTCTAAGAATTTTCAAATCATGTTCTTGATCTCCAAAAATGTGTAAATTCTATGAAAACCGGAAGTGAAACAGTTTTACGAATGTAATATTACGGACTCTCTTTCATTGAATATATAAGAAAGCAATAAGTATATAAATGATTGCGACTCATTATTAAAACAACTTAATCTTAGATACACATATACATGCTTAACAAATAACAATTTTTGTTCGGAATGAAAATTGGGGCTTCTGGTTTGTGAATGCATTTCCATATATAAGCAATTTATATTTGATTAAATGAAATAATGCAGTTTGGTTGAATGCAGTTTATATTTGTCTAAGTGCAATTTGAACAGTCAATTAAATATTTTCACGCGAAACGTTAAACAAGGTAATTTAACGTGTTAATTCATATACAATTTTTTTAAATTATTATTTAAGTGGTTTAATTATATGTATTTTTGTCCTGACATACAACTTAGAGAATATGTCAAAAAAAAGTATTTAAAAAAAAAGAAGAAATATGAAAGAATCAGCTCTAATTTTCATATAGCAAACGAAATGTTTAAACAAAATGCACATGAAATTCTCGGGGGGTAAAGAATAATACCCCGATAATATACAATTTAATATTCCTAGAGCTATGAAAAATTCATTATCAACTGTATCCAAATAATTCGATTTGATGATAGAACAGAGTTAATCAATTTTCTAATTACTGTTAATAATTTATCACCCGATATCAAATCTTGACGAACCAAGTTAAAAAGAATGGAGAAAACAATGTATCTATTTAATCCACCGGATAAAATTACACCCTGGGGAGACATAAAGTCGCGGTTAATTTTCTGCCGAGGAAAGGTTTTCTTTTTTAATTTCTTTGGATGTTATTTTGTTAGTTGACGGATAGAATTACGGTTTATTTACAATTACATTTTGGGTTTTAGTAATCTATAAAATAATAATAATAATAATTTTAGTTCTTTTATATCAGTTTTATCAAACTTAGTCCATGCGTAACATTAACCTATAAATTTTACTATTGTCGAAACAGTAGCTGGGGCTTCCCGATAGCGACTCGAAAATTTTTGGTGTCTCTGTATGTGTATGTGTATCGCGATAGCAGCCGAAAATTCATCTGATTGACTTACAAATTGGTGCACATGTTCATGAGCCATACAGAATCAGCTGTATATATTTTTTTTCTTATGTATATAACTTATGGTTCGTGTACAGAGACGCATCAAAGTATTTCTTATTATTACGAATTACGGACAAATTTTTGTATAAAAGCATTTTAATGTGGTTATACTGTATTTAACATGATGAAATTAACTTACACTATAGAGATGTGTGAAAGAATTATTTTCTGTAGAAAATTGTAAGCATAGAATTAGTAATTAATTTACAGAAGAATTTAGATAGGATTTGTAATCATCCGATTGACAGAATATTTGATATAAATATTTATGAGTTACATAGTATTAAATGAATTCTATAAAAGAATTGCAATAAATGTACATCGACATTTATAATATGCGCATTTGATCATTGGTACAATATATTAAAAAAAAAAAAAAAATTAGCGCACATTGTTTAGATGCCTAAAAGTATGTTTTCCCTAGAACATGGTGTGTGTATAGATTTAATAATAGATTTATGTTAATATTTCACAGGGTTACACAAAAGAATATCGATAAATTATGTGCACTGTTAAAAAAAAAACACGTAAATTTACGTGCCTTCGCTCGTTTAATTTTTACGGTCACAACCATTTTTTACCTACAAAGCGGGCACACCTAAATTTTCTGATATGACTTGATATTTTCCGCTGTACCACAAGGTTCTCAGCAGCCTTTTACCACTTGTTTTTTTATAGTAAACTTCATTTATCGTTTGTAGTACATATTTTCAAAGGAATAATACAAAAATTGATTTATATATAAAGTGGTATTCAAAATTATAAATTACGGGCAAAACATAAATTTATGGGTATTTCGCCGGAAATTTTGCTGACGGACAAAAACCCGTAAATTTTGCTGCAATTTTTTTTACGTTGTATTGAGCATCGTGTTTAATAAATATGTATTTTAGGTTAGTAATATTCATTTTAAGAAATATATATACACATATACGGATAAATATAGACAAACAGATACAACAGGTGGTTAAAAAGTGAGCCCCTCAGAAACGTGTCTCATTAAGCAGCGATTTTATATAGATAGATATATCAATAATTATTTGTAATGACACGGGCTATATAATTTAATTCACTTAATATTAATTCACTTTGAATACTATAAAAGTGATCTTTTTAGTAATGAGTAATGCTAATGAGGCTGTGAAGTCCCTGATCTGCAGATCCACTAGTTAGTATTGTTGACGAAATGTGAATGAAGTCTACCTCTGAATACTAAAAATGGTTTTGGTATTTGCGTGTAGGTATGTTTCTACGTATCACAATAGCGATCACAAAAAGTGTCCGAATAATTTTAAATGTGGCAAAAACATTTATGGATAATATAGTCTGTGGCTGGGTCACAGGAACACACAAAAGTATTTCGGTTCAGGGAATTAATAATTTGTTTACAGCGGTATATATACACACACAAAATAAAATAAAAAATAAAAGGATAAGTTATATACTATACGTGGTAACTACTGGGCGCTTATTTTCTTTAATTTCTTACGCATTTGGATAAAGAAATTAAATATACAACGGGGAATCTTTAATAGAGAAATATAACTTTTAATTCAATCAGTTAATCTTAAACGCACACACATGTGTATATATATGTGTTTAAGATTACCTGATTTAATTGAAAGAAACATAATATATGTAGGATATATGTATATGTGTGTAAGGTATAAAGGTACACATATGTAAAGGTGTGGGTGTGTATTTATATATTTATACTATAACAATTTACCTTTCGGGAGATTACTTAATAAATCATAACAGTAATTTTAAAAATTAGTTATTTACAAAAGAGGAAATCGTATACATCTGTTTAAAAATTTCAGTCATATTTAAGGCAATAATAAATAAATCATCTAAGCTAAAATTCAGCGAATTGTTTTAGCTGAAATTGTGCAAACATTGCTCATTTTTAAAGTTTATTGACCTGCAGAGGATTTTTTTTTCCCTCATGGAAGGAAAGAAAAGATTATTTACAAAGAAGATAAGAATCCCACAAAATTACAAAACAAATAGGCCCGGAGGGAAAAGTATTAATAAAGGCAGTAGATGATCGATTTTCGAAAATATACTGAAAGCAAAAAGTGTTAGCTAAAGTAGAAACCCATAATAAATTTAAAGTTAATTGAAAGATTTAAATTGAAATTTGATTAATGCAGAAGTTTATGGAGATAATGAATAAAGTTGGAGTGATTCCTGAAATAAATCCGTAATAAAATATCTGTTTAAAAAAACAATTTTTAAACACTATTAAACGTTGAAAATTTTCTAATGTTTATGTAGAATTAAAAATAAAAATAAAAATATAGATATTTTTAATAAAAAATATTCACCAATTATAGTAAAAAAAAACCTAAATAAAAAGTTTCAGGAATGGGTAAATCCCGTAAATTTAATGTAGATAGTCGGTCTGATTCTGAAATAAGCTAATTATAAACAAAACATCACATTTTAAAACCAATGTATAAATGAATTTTAGAGCTGAATACTTTCTAAGACTTAGGTAAAATAAAATAAATTAGTAATTTAAATTTTCATAAGAATTATAATTAAGTAAGTCTTTCATTATTTTTTTTTTATGTATAACTTTTTTTTTTTTTTTTTATACATATATAATTTATATATTGTATTTTATTAGAGATACAATTTAGTTTCGAGATGTCAGTCACAAAAAATTTTCCCTTCGTATAAATAATTGTAATACATTTTTCTCATTGGATAAATAATTTAATTTATTTTTAAGTCAAAAAAAAAAAAAAAAAAAACTCATACCTATTTTCTAATTCTTTAACTTGTTATGTAGTTTATTTGCATGTGAGGATCATATCTAAGAAATGAATTTTTACGTTCTTCCTAACGCCTTATTGTGATGAATTTTGCTTATATGTTGGACTCCAATAACAATATAGGCTTCAAAAGTAACGTAATTAAGGGTAGCTCACTACAATTCAAAATTTTTTTAAATTTTCTACCTACTTCCCATCGTCTGATTAAGTTGAAGTTTTACACACATGTATAACTCCGATAACAATACATGCTGTGGCAGCAACGGACTCAGTAGTGATGATGGACCCAGCTCCAGTTTAAAATTTCCTTTTCCATTTTAACCCACTTCCTACATAATTTCTAACTTTTACTATTTTTGGCTACTTGAAAATTTTAATAGAGATTTTTATTTTATTTCATTAGTGAAAACTGCCACAGAAATATATATCCCTAACAGCAAAAAATGTTTCAGAAACATAACTGTCATATAGGGGAGGACGGGGCACAGTGGGCCACCCCTATTTAAATTTATTAATATTCAACTCTTTTAATTCATATGGATATACATGTATGGCAACATAGTACTAGTTGTACGCAGCCAAAAAAATCACATGGGAAATAGTAAGATAACCATTTTCAGCAAGTTTTATGTTTTGAGGTGCTCAAAGTAATTTTTTCACATTGAAGTTTTTAACATTTTATAAAGATTAAACTAGTGACTATAAATACTATATAGCTGTTAAAGGAAGGCAAGATATTGCTGTTTATTAATTCCTAAAACATATTAGCATATTTATAGTCTACATATTATTTTATTATTATTATTTGTTTTACTCTGACACGGGACACAGTGGATCACCTTCCAGTGTGCCTAAAAGTACAAATTAGATTTAATATATTTGTTTTAGTTAAATTTATAGATACAAATATAATGTAAAGTATATCTCTAAGTAATAAATATCTTAATGTTATGATAAAATAAAAATAAAAATAAATTTCTGAAAGAGTAAGTATTTGAATAGTAATATAATTATTGTTAATATCTAAATTTATTAATTATTTGAATTATATTATATAGTATTAATTAAAAGAAATATCTAATTTAATAAATAGTAGGAATCATTTATTATTATTGTTGTTTTTAGAGATCACATGTGAAAGCAAAAGAAGTAGCTTAATATATTTTATTTAAATTTATCCTACAAATACAATGTAAACTAATTATACCTCAAAATAATTACAAAAATATTAAATATTTAAATAGTAGTATAATATTTATTAATATCTAAATTAAAAAAAATATATTTGATTTATATAATATTAATAAAAGAATAATAAACAATATCTATTTAAACTTAATAAATTTCCTTACTGAGATTCGATTTCTTATTTGGTTATTTTATTTCATGAAAATGCTAGAATTTTGTTATTTAGACTAGAATAGTATAAGAAACTAATTTTAGAAAAAAAAAAAAGTAATTTATATTATTTTAATATAAACAAAAGAAGCTGGTCCACTGTACCCCGGTGATGGGGCACAGTGGTCCACTTTGTGAGTGCTCACAATTTATTGTTTAATTCATAATGTATTAGAAATATTGTTATAAAAAAATCAAAACATGTTAAGAAGGGCTTAGAAATTGTTTCCTATTTTTTTCAAGTACATTACTTTTCTGCCTTTTGTGGAAAAAAAAAATAAGAGTGTAAAAGTGGTCCACTGTGCCCCAATCTCCCCTAACATGGAAAAATTGTAAATATTACAAAAACGTTCAGTTTGCTTTCCGATTACTTTCATAAACGTAGAAATGTCCGTGATCGTAACAAAAAAAAAATCGGATACGGAACAGAAACGTTTCAATCACATAACAGAGAGAACATAGAAAAAGACGAATGTTTCAGAAAGGTATCAGAGAGCATCTTCTTTATTAAATCAGAGAGCATATTAAAATGTGTTACGTTTTTGAAAGTTTGTGATTATTTTGAAACATAACTGAAACATTCTGTGCTGTACGGGATATATATAAAAAATTCTATTAAGATTTTCTTGTTGTCAAAAAGCGTAAAAATTGGCAGCTGTACTTCCTATCATCCAACTGAGCTGAAGTTTTGCATATATTTATATTATCCGTGTACGCTGTATTGGAGCTCTTAGTACATCTTCAAATAAAAGTATGTTTAATTATATTATTATTGTTATTTATGAAATATATTAAATCATCATTATAACTTTTAGTCAGGAATATTTCTTTCTTTTAAATTAGTTTATTTTACATTTTAATGAATAGTTTTTCTTTATATTGTTAAAACAACAATGCTTAAAAATTATTGAATAAATCAGAAATAAACTATTGTAAAAAAGGATAAGTATTGATTAATAAAAAGATTTTAATCTATGATTTTTTTTTTCTTTTAATCTTCTTAATGATTGGGGAAAATAGGTTTGAGATACCATAAAATGTTTTTTAACACACTGTTAAAAAAATAATGGCTATAAGAATCTCGTTAGAAATTTAACTGTAAATAATTCTTTCGTTTTTGTTTCAGAGAGATGAGCACATTCTAAAACTAGGACATTGTGCAAAAGAAACCCTTTTAAAACTTAAAAATCACAACAAAGTTTAAAGAAAATATATTTAATTGTGATAAATATATATATATATATATATATATATATATATATCAAAGAATGTTTTTAAAAACTATAAACAAATTAATAATGAGAAAAATGTTTTAATGAATTTTTTAAACACACACACACATATATATATATACACTGATGGAAAAAAAAAAATCCCAACACCAGGATGAAGCTGTGCTAGATAAACGAAATTTGGTAGGCGTGTTTATACATCTGAAAGATGACGTCGATTCAAATTTCGAGCTACGCGCATAAGTGTGGCGCTAGTAGCGACACTATGAACATGCAAATTAGGTTTGCTTTAAATAAGCGCTGTAAGGTTCGTGATCTTTATTTACAGTTGAGATTTGACGTAGTGGGTTAATGTTAGTCAAGGATGCCACTGAGAAGACGAAGAAGCCATTATCAACAGCTCACTGAGTTTGAACGAGGTCGTGTAGTAGGGCTACGAAAAGGTGGGTTTTCTTTCCGCGATATTGCAGAAAGACTTGGCAGGAATGTATCCACTGTGCATGAGTGTTGGCAGCAGTGGTCAAGGGAAGGTACTGCCTCAAGAAGACCGGGTTCCGGGCGGCCACGTGGCACTACTGAGAGGGAAGACCGCCGTGTTCGGCGTATGGCTGTGGCTAATCGTACTGCGTCTGCAGCTGAAATTCGAGCTGCAGTTGGCACCACAGTGACACAACGAACTGTTACAAATCGGTTACTTCAAGGACAGCTCCGAGCCAGACGCCCTGTAGCGTGCATTCCACTGACTCCAAACTACTGCCGTTTGCGACGTGAGTGGTGTCAAGCTAGAGCTCATTGGAGGACGGAGTGGAGATCTGTTCTGTTTTCTGATGAAAGCCGGTTCTGCCTTGGTCGCAGTGATAGCCGTGTGTTCAGGGCCTGATTAAGGGGGAAGCTCGCTCATACCGGAATATTTTCACAATTATTTTTTACATCATGTCATAGAAATTCCACGCTTTGACGAGGAAATATTTTTTATAAAAAATGAACGGTGTAAAATAATCCAATTTACTCACCGTTATTAGACACCAGAATTCTTTTAAAATAATTTTTAATGAAAGTTTTCTGTTTATTATAGGAGGAAAGTATTTGTTAAAAAATAACGGTGTATGTATAAATAATGTGTGAAGAGCGAGCTTCCCCCTTAATCAGGCCCTGCGTGTGTTGGTTAGAAGGAGGCCAGGTGAACGCTTACTAGCGACCTGTCTGCGGCCTAGACACACAGGGCCTACTCCTGGAGTTATGGTTTGGGGAGCAATTTCGTATGACAGCAGGAGCACTCTCGTGGTTATCCCACGCACCCTGACTGCAAATTTGTACGTCAGTCTAGTGATACAACCTGTTGTGCTGCCATTCATGAACAGCATTCAAGGGGTGTTCTCCAACAGAATAACGCTCGCCCTCATACCGCTGTTGTAACCCAACATGCTCTACAGAGTGTCGACATGTTGTCTTGGCCTGCTAGATCACCAGATCTTTCTCCAATCGAGCACGTATGGGACATCATTGGACGACAACTCCAGCGTCATCCACAACCAGCATTAACCGTCCCTGCATTGACCGCCCAAGTGCAACAGGCATGGAACTCCATCCCACAAACTGAAATCCGACACCTGTACGACACAATGCATGCACGTTTGCATGCTTGCATTCAAAATTCTGACAGTTACACCGGTTACTAATGTACCAACATTTCACATTTGAAATGGCTTTTCTCGCCAATGGCTCTACCTGTGATCTTGAAACTTTAATCAATTAAATATGTTACCTAGACAAATGTATTGCTGAAATTTCATTACTGTACAATAATTTTTTCTTGGTGTTGGGATTTTTTTTTTCTATCAGTGTATATATTATAAATCCCTATTTCATTTTCAATAAAAGTAATTTTATTCAATGTTGCATTTTTAATCCATTGAGCATAAATTGTAAACAAACACTGAAAAATTCAAAAATTGTTTCAGTTTGAACTAATCGAACACGACTTTTCATCAAAAGAAGAAATAGATACGAGTACTGCGTAAAAGCGAAATGTCTGTTTCATGCACCCCTCGTAGCTTTTTACATTTTAAGAAATGTTTTAACTCGTTATATCGATCTAAAACAATTGTTGTGAAGTTTTACAATTCATGCAGTTCATTTATATATTTTTTTTTCTTTTATACATATATAATAGGAGAAGTGTACTGTTTTGGGATCAAATTTTTGAAATTAAGTTGTTTTCTATATTTATACGTTTCCAGGTCTCCTGATTCCGAAAATTAGGTTCGTTTATTGGCTCGTTTGTGTGTGTTTGTATTTATGTATGTGAGTATGTTACTATAATAATTCGAAAACAATTATTAGTATAAAGTCAAAACATGGTATTTTAAATAAATATAATATAGATAAGTTACATGCATTTTTTCGTTGATATTTGAAACAATCTTTCATGTACAGTGATATCCAAGATTATTTAAACATAATTTTTATTAAAATCACACAATCAACTGTGGAAGAAAATCATATTTATTGAAATTGTATTTTTCCGACCGAGTGAAAATAATGCCTGGACCGGGAGTCGAACTCCGGAACTTTGACTTACAAGGTCAAGGCTCTACCAATTGAGCTATCCAGGCCGACAACCAATCCACATTACTCACTCAGACAACCTTTAGGCAGAAACAATCTGGTCTATCATTTAGATAGCTCAACAGAAATAAGCCGCAGGTAATGGAAAACACCATTAAACAATGGGAGAAAGAAATACAATTTTTATTAAAATCACACAATCAACTATGGAAGAAAATCATATTTATTGAAATTTTATTTTTCCGACTGAGTGAAAATAATCCGGAGTTCGACTCCCGGTCCATGCATTATTTTCACTCAGTCGGAAAAATAAAATTTCAATAAATATTTAAACATAGCTGCCAAGTTTTTTTAATTTATTCCGGAATGTTGTTAGCCCCGCTCTTTTTTCACACCGTAATCTTTTTACAATAGATTTCTTCATATTTAATCGTTGTTATATATTAAAGGAATTTTTCCTACAAATATTACGGTGTGAAAAAAGGGCGGGACTAACAACATTCCGGAATAAATTAAAAAACTTGGCAGCTATGTTTAAATATATTACGTCTATAGCCGACATTTTTTAGTAGGTACTGTTTAATAGCTTTATACTGTACAAAATGAAACTGGCGTATATTTTTTTCTATGCTCAAAAGCGCGCTTTGCATGTAATATGGTATGAAGAGCATTTCCATACATGTACACGGGGAGAGAAACACACCGTATTTTCTGGCGTATAACGCGCAGGTCACATAAATGAGTTACACACCAGAAAATTTAATTTACAAATAAAGCTATATTTGTAAGAAGCAAAAGCTTGTTATCAAATAGCTTTTACTGTAAATTTAAATTTCCTATGTATAACTGATTTAACAAACCTGCGCGTTATACGCCGGAAAATACGGCACTTGGCAACATCCTAATTAATAGGCCGTAGTGTTGTTAGTCCCACCCTTTTTTCACCCCAGTACATTTTTAGAGTAATATTCTACAAATGTAATTACGATTAAATAAGCAGAAAAATTCTCTAGAAAGATATTCGTGTAAAAAAAAAAAAAAAGGCGGAGTTAACAATGCTACGGAAAATTAATTAGTATGTTGACAAGTATGGAGAGAGCAATAGCTAGCAGCATGATTTTTAAATTCGTGTAACCCCAAGCCGTGTAATTGGAGCAAATACTCATGTTCGAAAATTTGATCCGAAGGGGGAAAAAAAAAAAAAATTCTGCATCGTATATACATAGCTGCCAACATTGCTAATTTTTAAATCAGATTTCAAATGAAGTGTGTCTTATGTATTTTCGACAAATAATTCAAGTTAAATAAACTGATAACATCTATAAAAACGTTCCGGTATGATGTCTCCGTTGAAAATAACGGAGATTTGGCATCTATAGCATAGATGCCAACATTTTAATTTATTCCGGAGTATTGTTAGCCCCGCCTTTATTTCCATACCACTTTATTTTATTTATTTATTTATTTATTTTAATTCTAATACATAACTTCGATAAAATAAGGAAAAATTACTTTAAAAAAATAAGTGGTATCAATTAAAGGCGGAGCTAAAAATACTCCGGATTAAATTAAAATGTTGGCATCTATGCTACAGTACATGGTTAAGAGAAAGTAATAAGAGAATGGAAAAAGTTTTAATCTGGTGGTTTATAGATTATTAATAATTTACTGCATTAATGAGTTTATGACAATAAAAATAGAATAGAAAAAAAAAACTGGTGTGAAAAAAAAAGAAATTTCATTTATTACTTTCTTCAAATACTGATTGTACACATGATTCCCCCCACCCTACACAGACACACTTTTTTTGTGGATGTTGTATAATGAATGAAAATATTCATATTCAAATTGTTTATATATAAAACTGAAATAAATTATGTATAAAATTAAAACAATCAATTGGAGAATAATAAATTTTTATTATCAAAAATATCTTACATCTTTAAATACCTTTAAGTAGGAATTTTGAAATCAAGTAGTTTTCTAATTAATTATAATTTAGTGCTAACCAGCCATCGTTAATTAAAAACAACTGTGTCTACTTTAATTATATTTTAAACAAAGATTTACGAATAAACAAAACAATTAAAATGATTTAATAAATAAAAGTAATTTGTTTTAATTATTTTTTTTGCACTGTTAATTTTAAAAATTAAATGTAATTTACGCTTTTTTCTGGTATTTTTAATTACATACAAAAATTGTAAACAAAATGTAAATGGTAACCAAAATGATAATTTAGTAGTCATTTATATTTACAAAAGATTAAAATAAGAAATAAATTTTTATTGTCCAAAAAAATGATTATATTTTAAATATATCCAAAATTATAATTAAAATAAAACATTCTCAAGGTAGCGAAATTAGAAAAGCAAACAAAATTAAATTCAAATGAATGGATTAAAATTTTCAAATTTGAATAAGTGATATTTGTATAAATACTTCTAAAAAAAACAAGACTTATAAAAAACAATAAAAGAAGTTAAAATGTAATTAATTAAAGCTTTAATGTTTGCATGTATTATTAGTGTATTTTTTGACTTGACATAAACTAATATTAAAGTTAGAAAAAACTTTGTCTTGAAAAAACTAATCTCATACAAAGAATTTTTCGATGTCAGTTACGGTGAAAATTATGTGTTTGCCCTCTAAATTTTCTTTAGAAAAAGAGACATTTTTGTGTCATATTGTGTATTTTATAAGTACGTATATATTAATATGCCTAAGAAAGCGAAAATCAAAGAATTTAAAGATATTTTTTCTACAATCTAAATATAGAACAAGGTATATAATTGACTTTTTATGCATTGCGTGTTCTTTTTTTTCTCTAAAATACTCATGTCACGTCATAACCTAATTTTCTCTCATCGAGAAAATTACAAGAAAATTAAATTTGCCTTGAAACTTTCACTGTCATTGTTTATTCTAAATTTGAATCTATTTACAATATCCATTAGATTTATTTTCTTTCTACAATATTAATATATTGTCATATGAATAAATTAAGATAAACACAATCTATTCTTAAAATTGAAGAGTATTGCTGAATTGCAAAATATTTTATTTGTGTTTAACATTGATATATTTCTAAAGTATCTGTTTTATCAAAAACATTTTGAAAATTTATGTTTTCATTATCAGAAATTAATTGTTTTTACAGACAATTAATGGCAACATTTTCCGAAATTAAAATAGATTTGCGAAATGCATATTCAAGAAATATATTTGTAAGGAAGATATAAATAATTGTTATCATTTAGAAGATGTTTATATTCATGAAGATAGTCATTTTATGACTTCATATAGATACAATGCTTATATGATAAGTACTTTTAATATTGTATTGTCTTACTTTTACATCCATTTATCAATAGTTGCCAAACTTTCTAATTTTCAAATCAAATTTATCCCCGGTATTTCTAAAACTTAATTTTTCGTATGTACTTTCGATGATCAAATAACCTGTAAATAAGTTATAAAAAATTTCCAGAATAAAATCGGGAGACTTGGCAGTTATGATTTAAAGCCATCGTGGCCGCAATCCCATCCATGTTCCATCCAAATTATACCTCTAGAAGTCACTGAAGCGGGGAAGCCATCTAGTTCGCAGAGGATCAAAAATGTGATGGAATGTCTCCGGACCACGTTTAATGGGGAGTCCCAGACCGTCGCCAATTGCCTACACTCTAAAAAAAATTTTCTTCGATTCACAGAAATTTTACTGGCATCAGTGCTGTCGGATTATTTCCGTTATTTGACGAATATGCCTTTCTTTTTTCTCTTGTCAATTGAAGAAACTTTAAGGGCCTTATTCACCAACTTCTTAACACTCGGATTAAACCATGGATCAGCAAATCCGAGAATTAAAGTAGCCGGTGAACAGCCGATTTGGTTAATCCGTAGAACAGAGGTTCACTTTCTGCTTGGCGAACTTCCGTAGCGAGAAACTGCCTATCCTTGTAAACATAACTTAACAATTCTATTATGTCGCAGTATGGAGCGATTTGATTGGTTCATTTGATTTTATTGATTTGAGTGTATTTTACATTGCACTAGAGCTACATTATGGGTAATAAGCTATATTTAATTGGTTCATTTGTTTTGAGTATATTTTACGTTGCACTAGAGCTACATTATGGGAAATTGGGCGATATTTGATTGGTTCATTTGTTTTTTATTGATTTGAGTGTATTTTACATTGCACAAGGGCTACATTATGGGTAATTAGGCTATATTTAATTGGTTCATTTGTTCTGAGTATATTTTACGTTGCACTAGAGCTACATTATGGGTAATAAGCTATATTTAATTGGTTCATTTGTTTTGAGTATATTTTACGTTGCACTAGAGCTACATTATGGGAAATTGGGCGATATTTGATTGGTTCATTTGTTTTTTATTGATTTGAGTTTATTTTACATTGCACAAGAGCAACATTATGGGTAATTAGGCTATATTTAATTGGTTCATTTGTTTTGAGTATATTTTACGTTGCACTAGAGCTACATTATGGGAAATTAGGCGATATTTGATTGGTTCATTTGTTTTTTATTGATTTGAGTGTATTTTACATTGCACTAGAGCTACATTATGGGAAATTAGGTGATATTTGGTTGGTTCATTTGTTTCGAGCGCATTTTACGTTGCACTAGAGCTACATTATGGGAAATTTTGGTCTTAACATGCCCGATAGTGATTGCCGCGGAGCCGAGTTAAGTGCATTTTCAGATTCATAGCTTTATACAGCCATGTTTCTTTGTTGGTTCATATACCTTAGGGGTATGTCCCAATTCATCCTCCGTCGTTACAGTGGCCGGATCCGTGAACTTTTAAAACAGAGAAGCTTTAAATTGCTACAATTAACTAATTATGCATGATTTTTATTTTTTCATTTTTAATTAATAAGCACTAAAAATAAAATTTGAATATTAAATAGTTTACTTTCTATAATTTTTTAAAAAATTATAATAATGCGAATAAAGTAAACGTTGTCTGTCGAAAATGGGGATATTTGGTTGCCGTACTCATTGCCCACAACGTAGCACTAGTTCGACGTAAAACTCACTCACTCAATCACTTGTTGGTCAAGTTGATGAAAATTAGGGAATTTTCCCCTCCGCTGAAATGTAAGTATTAATGAAAAATTCGAAACGATATGTGTCTGGAGAAATGAAAGCGTATTATTTGATAACTTGAAAATATGTTTTTTATTTTATTTGTATATTCTCATAATTTTTATACCGATGTGTTTCGATTCATTTGAATGCGGTTTTAGAATCCTCGAATGTTACGAATTAACTGAGCGCGAAGTGAAATATTTGATATGTGCTTTACGTATTATGGAGTCAACAGAAATTTCAAAATGGAAAAAAAAAAAAAAAATAAATAAATAAATAAATAAATAAAATTCATGTTGCATATATTGTAAGTTTTCATGCTTTTTTAATTACTTTTAAAGTTATATTTTTATTCTGAATTTTCATTTATTTAATTACATTTATTGTGTTGTTGAAATTAATTTGCTCTTAAAACTTCGATGACAAAACGTGCATTTTGTTAAGTATTTGCTTATTTATTAAAATATTGTAGTTATAAAGTTAATTAACCATCGCCATTTTATGAAATTTCTTCGATAATTTTATTTAATTACGTTAAATAGTCGTCTGCATTAATATTTCTTTCATTTCGAACGCAAACAAACGTTTTGTAAGGTTGCCATAAGATAAATTCATTTCCTTGGTTCGTTAGCGTACGGATAATATCGCCAAAATGTAAACAAACACCAGTGAACCTCTGTTCTACAGATTTGCCGCGGATTTTTGTTGCAGAATACCGATTTTTGTATGATCGAGCGATTACCACTGATCCGAGGTTTAATCCGAGTGTTAAGAAGTTGGTGAATAAGGCCCTAATCTACCTTTTTCAACGTTACGTGAGTGAAATTTTCCGTTATTTGAAGAACAATTTTTTCTTCTGTAAACTTTACATTACGGTGCGATAACTTTCGTTTACACTGAAGAAAGATTGAAAGATTGTAAATTAGCGCTACCCCAAATCGGATTATATTTTTACCTTTTTTTTATTTCATTATTCTTTTTTTTCCCTCTAATTAATATAATGAGTAAATAAATGAAAAATCATCCTTATTTAAAATTGAAAAATAAATTGCGGTTTCAAATGTTTATTATGATCGTTTTTCAAAAACTTGTTTTCTTCTTCTTATATTTTTTTTCTTCTTATTAGTTTTTTACACTGTTTATGTAAATAAAACTTTTGAAATTTATAGTCTTTTAGGAAAGATTTAAAATTTAGGCAACTAAACTTTGAATCCACCGTAGTGTAATAAAATACCTATTTTCAGATGGTGTAAAACAGAATTTTGACTTTTTAATCAACCAATTGTTTAACGTGGGATTTTGCGATTTTAAAGATTGAATGAAGTATCTTCTCGGTGATTTCATTAAAAACACAGATTTCTTCAATCTGCATAAAAATCTCCTCTTTTAACGGATAAAAAGAAACGGACCTTTCTTCAAGTAATGGAAAATTTCCGTCATGTAACAAAAAAAAAAAAAAAAAAAAAAAAAAATCACAACGGACATTTTTACAAATAACGGAAAATTTTTCTCATCTGACGAGAATATTTGTCAATTAACGGAAATATCCTGGGAGTACTGCTGACAATAAAATTTCTATGAATTGAAGAAGGAATTTTTGAGTGTGTAGAGGGAGAATCAGCGGATAAAATGACGAATACGCTTTCACGCAAGGAAGTAACTGAAATTTCCCCTTCCTCTTCTTCAAACTTTCAGAAGGAATTCACGGAGAAATAATGTTTCCAAATTGTATGGAAATTATTCGTTGAAAAATGAGGAATAATTTAGTGTATAAAGACGAATTTTTCTGACAGTGATAAAAAGTACGATGTTAAACGCATTCAAACTCAAATATTTATTTAAAAGAAATTTTATCCAATTCATTCTTATATATATATATCGATTATAAAAATGTTAATTTAAGAAGTTACACACACAAGCAAAAAAAAAAAAAAAAAAAAAAAAAGATTTATAAAAAAAAATTGTACTTAGATTAGATTTTATCACAGCATTAATATTTTAATATATAAAACATCTGGAGTAATCCTACTCCACTTTCCTAACATTTAGTAATTAACGTTTATTTAAATTAATTTAAATAAGATAAGTTGTTATCTGTGAACGAACTTTAAATAATAAGCTCGCAATAGGAAATATTTTTTTATGTGTTTGGAAAAAGTTTTAAAGAAATTGAAGCAAACTTTAATTAAGTAAGCCCGGTTCTAGCGATGATAACCCATAACATGCCTAACAATTACAGTTTATATCCAAATGAATGTAGAGTTTAGACGTTATCGCACACCAAATAATTTAAATCCATTAGCCTAACGATGAAGAATTTTTCTGTGTGTACCAGTATGTGAACTATAAGTTCTGTGCGCATCAAAATCCATACAACTGTGCGACGCTGACTTATAATGTATTCACCAATTTCTTGGACATTTGGATAAGTCATTTAGACGCTATCGCGTTTCAAATAATTTGACGGCATAGGCTATAATTATGAAGAATTTTGCTTTATGCCTCTGTAATAAAACTTAAGATTTTAATTTTAATAAATCTACACATTTCATGCGACGGTGACCCACAACATTCTAACAATTTTTAGTTCAATGAAAGAAGACATTTAGATGATACCGCACTTTAAATAATTCGAATTTGTAGTTCATAATAATAAAGAAATTTCCTTTCTGTCTAGGTAAAACAACTATAAGCTCACCAAAACTTACACAATTCGTGCGAGAGTGATCTATAATACGTATACCAACTTTCAGTTTAATCGATCAAAGCGTTTAGACGTTATCGAGTTCACTCAAATACATATACGCACACACACAACATATATCATGGAAAAAATAACCAAAATGACCTCAAAATGTATAGATGCACTAAAATATCACAGTGGATTTTTTTTTTTTTTTTTTTTTTTTTTTTTTCGTGTTTACAAAAGTTTTCTTTCATAATGTATTCTCACAAAGTAAAAAGATCCCTTTTTATAACCTAGCAAGTATTAACATGAGTAAATTTTTTATTTGGGAAATGAAATTTTTGGTATTATGTTTTAGAGGGTATTTACAAATTAAATTACTTAGATTTTTTTTTAAATTGAATTTTTGTCCCCCCTTAAATCACAAATATATTTTAAACAAACGTATTTGAAAAAGCAGAGAAAATTTAAAATAACGTAATAAATAAATTAAGAAAAAAAAAATTATTTAAATATTTTGCATTGTAACGTTAATCTTAAAAGTAAATGCTATTCCTCTTTACTTGGTATATTTTTTAATTTAAACAAAAACTGTAAACGAAATGCAAATTGGAACCAAAGTAATAATTAAGTAATCATTTACATTTACAAAAGGAAGAGATAGGTTTTAAAGTAAAGAAAATGATTAAATTTTAAACATTTTACAAAGTTATAAATAGAATGAAAATATTCCGATTCGAATGAAAATAAAAGAACAAACAAAATTAAAGTTCTAATGAAACGAATTGATTAAAAAGTTACTAATTTAAATAAGTAATAATTTTTAAAATAATAATAAATACAAGACTTTAAAAAATGTATTAAGATGAAAGGAAAATAATTAAGGAAAAGGTATTAAGATAAAAGGAAAATAATTATGTTTGCATATACTATTAGATTTTTATTTATTTATTTTTTAATGTGACATACATTTTTATCTTAAAGTTGAGGAAGGGGGGGGGGGGCGAATTGATCACACGAAAATACGATGTAAGTAATGATCAATATTATAGGTTTTCTTCGTAAATTTTTTGAAAAAAAAAAAAAAAATATATATATATATATATATATATATAATAAAATAAATAATAATAATATTATTAAGCGGTTTTTAACAACGTGTAATACATTATATTCCTAGTTTGTTAACAGAATATCTACAAAAAGAAAATCCAAAGAATTATTTAGATACATTTCTTTTCTACAAACTATATATAAACAATGCATACAATTAATTTTTATAGAACTAAGGTGAACCACCCCTGCTCGCTCCGTTCACCAACCCTCGACAGAAGTTTCCCCCCTTCACCTCGTTTCGCTTATTAACGCCTGAGGGGCTCTACCCGCCTATATGCAGCTTTGTCTTTTACTGATTAGGAATATTAATAGTGCATAACGCAAGATAAAAACAGAACAGTATTATAGAAGTCTTCATATTAGATATCACATTGAAATATAAAATTCTAATTTTATTTATTTTATTATTTATTTATTTATTTATTTATTTATTTATTTATTGTATTGAAGTAATCTGTTAGAAATCTGTCTTAATATTCGGTAACTTAATAGCAGTTTTCCATCATTTTGGACGGAAGTCTATGCTCGACACATAAACTAAACAACGACGGCAGTATTTTTTTTTTTTTTTTTTTTTTTTACTATTTGGCGATGAATGTTTGAATATAATTGCTTGTTTACCAAAAAAAAAAAAAGAAAAATCCCTTTTTTTTTTATACGTTTATATTTTTTACTATTGCAAATTTAGTTAATTTAGGACAAAAAGTAATGCTTTATATATATTTCTAATGTACAGTGAGGTTTAAAATGGTGCTTGCAGCAGTAAACATGCAATTTTTTAAAGTTGGTTTTTTCTACTATATGATCTATCTAGTCAGACATATTCAAAACAAGTAACTTATATAATGATTGTAACTGCTGTATATATTTCATTTTTATTTTTATTATTATAATTATCATTTTAAACTTTTGCAGAATTTTATAATTTATCTGTTAATCAATTTAACATATGGCTAGAGTTAAAATGGCTATCATGGTCCCGGCTTAAGTCCTTGACTAAAAACGTCCGAGTTACTTCAACTCTAAATTTTAAAAGTCGCCAAATTGGTCATACTAAAGTTGTTTACATTTAGCCAACCGCTTAAATACGTTTTCAGTTAAAAACTAAATCTTTATAACTGATCTAAGTTGTTGCCTCTAAATTTCATTTTAAAAGTTCCTAGCCTTAACTTAAAACGCTATAGCATGAGTGATTTAACGTAACCATGATGTTCATTATTAAATCTTTTTCGCCTGATATTAAAATAAAATTAAATATATAAACTAATTACCGTGTTTTTATTAACTTCGATTCTTGTTTGTTTGTCCGGTACAAATCTTGCAATCGATTTTTAACTAACATTCTACTAGCTAGACATCTGGACAACACAATACTTCGTAGCCTGATTTTCGAATTTTTGATTAGTTTCTTTTAACCCGTTAGTAGTCCCTATAGACAGCGCCACCTATTACAGATTGCGCACTTTATTTAACTCACACCAATAATTTTAAGAAGTAATGTGATCGACGTTCCTTCGATTTTATTCGTGTTTTATGTATATCAAATGCTACTTCTAAAATTTTTTGGTGGCTATTGAATAAAAAAATCTGGCAACAGTAAAGGATGGGCAGCAAATCGACCCAACTAGCGACTACTAACGGGTTAATTAATTAAAATATGAAAATAATAACATCTTAATAGCTTTAAAAATAGCCATTAAAATATTAGCTATAATTTAATTGTTGCCAAAAAAAAAAATAAATAAATAAATAAATAAATAAATAAATAAAAAATACGAGTTCATTTTCTTTCGACATAAAAATAAATACATTTAATTAAACGTGAACGTTAAAAAATTGTAAAAACTTTAATTATGCATCTCACGAAAATTGACGTCATTATCACTTTAAAAATTTTATACGCATTGATAAAGTGCTAATATAGTTAAATGGGCAAATGTTCTATAGCAATGATTCAACAGAAAATTAAAAAAAAAAATGGTATATAAAAAGTTTTTTATCTTATAATTATTTTCATTTTATCAGGATTGAATTTTTGCTTAATATTTTTAAAAATATCGTTTTTTAAATATATTTTTAACCTTTTAACTATTCTAATTTTCTTATCTTCTCTCGAGCATTCTCAAAGATGCCAATGTTTTCTTTTCCTTCTCTTTTCTTTCTTTCTTTTCTATTTTATTTTATTTTCTAAAAGTAGAAAAAATATATCTGAAGATGATAAATTACAATCATAAATTCATTTTTCTTCGACAATATCTAACAGTAACGTTTTACCTATTTGCAGACTTATTTCTTTATTACCAATAGCAATATCGAAAATTTATTAATAGTAACCTAGGAACACTGACTTTTTTCTTTCCTCTTTTTACATCTAGTACAGTCAGATTAGACCAAAAAACACCAAATAAGGGAAAAAATTTATAAAGTTTTGAAACTTTCGAATAACATTCCTGGGGGCTCTAGTAATGCAAAAGAAAAATGTTCTCCATTCCTGGGGGGGGGGGGAGCTTCCCCCCCTTTTCCCCCTCTAGACCATTAAGCTTTTTCAGATTAGGAAAAACAAATAAAATAATTTATAAACGCTTGAAATTTTGGGATAACATTCATGAAAAGTCTAGTAATGGAGAAGAAAAAAAAAAAACATTTTCCTCCCTGTGGGTATGTTAACCCCGTTTTCCCCCCAAAATTGTTTAGCTCCTTCAATTTTTTTTTTTTTAATGAGGGAGTATAAAGGATTATATTATAGGAATAAATATTTATAAAGTTATAAAATTTTGAATTAATACTCTTGAGGATTCTGGAAATGGAAAACAGAAAAGCCCCTTTTCCTGGGGGATCTTCCCCCCTCCCTCCCCCCCACTCAAAAAAAAAAAAAAAGGCGAAACAACAACAACAAACAAACAGTGTAAGCTCTTTCAGGTTAAAAAAAAAAAACAGAGTAAATCATTTATAAACGTTTGAAACATTGAGATAACACCCATGAATAGACTATTATTAAAAAAGGAGACACCTCCTTTCCCTGAATAAGCACCTCCCCCCCCTTTTCCCCAAAAAATACAGTCCCTTCATATTAGGAAAATTAGGAGACTCTAAAGGATTAAAGGAATTTATTACAGAAGTATGTATTTATAATGTTCAGAAATTTTGAAATTGTGCTCTCGAGAGCTCTAGCAAAGGAAAAACGAAAATTCCACGCCCCTCTTCATCCGTGGGCGGAGGATACCCCTTTCCTCTCGAATTTGTATAACTTTTTCAGATTAAGAAAAACCGAGAAAATAATTTACAATGTTTTAAAATTTTAGAATAGCACTTATGAATTAACTATCAATGGAAAATAGAATAGGCCTTCCTACTTGGGGGGGGGGGGAGCTCCTCCCCACTCTTTTACTCAAAATCCCATTTTCCACTTTTCGATCTATGGAAATCCAATCGTAATTGTGACTTTTCAGTTTTTTTTTTTTTTTTTTACACAAAATCGTTAAGTTTACTATTACAAAAATTAATTCTTTTTTTAAGACCTCATATATATATATATGTATATACGATCAATCTTTTTGGGGTAATTGCCAACGGAGAAAAAACAATTGAGTTCCTGATTTCGGTATGTTTTATATATTTTTCACACATGAAAATAATGTACGCTAATCTCTCTTCTTTCAACTTGTACAGACACAAAGAACGGGTTTTAAATATTTTGAATTTGCTGAGTGCTTAGAAATTTCAGCTATCGAAGAAATCATAGCAAAAGATGACGCAGATGCTTTGATAGTTAGGAAAGCAATTGATGCATCTCATTTAAACAAGCAAGTCGTTATTGTTGGACAAGATGTGGACCTTATTGTTTTACTGATAGCACTTACCCCAGAATATAAGGACATTAAACTCATGAAAGAAGGAAAGCGAAATGTCAAAGCAAGATTTTATAGTTCCAAAGATTTGTAAAGTTCATCTGTTATTAAAAATGGCGAGGATTCTATTTTATTTCTTCACTCGATGGGTGATTGCAAAACCACTTCGGAAATGATTGGAAAAGGGAAAGTGCAAGTAGTTCAATCGTTTAACCAATCTCACCCTCTCCATGATGTACCCAAAATTTTCAACGATCCAAGATCGACTCGTGACCCAGTTGAAAATAAGTTAAAGTAAAAAAAAAAAAAAAAAAAAGATGCATCTACAACTTCTGAAATGAAAAATTGAACGATCTCAGATTTCAACGTTTTAATGAATTAGTAGAACAGGCAAGCAATGCTGACATCCTATCGCGCTTGCCACCTACTACTGATGCTGAATTCATGCATTCTCATCGGGGTTACCTGCAAATACATATGTGGTTGGGGAATCGCTTGGATCCAAAGAGCTGGGGCTGGAAAGTATCTAATTCATACTTGTCGCCTGTATATCTAAGACAAGCGCCTGCTCCAGAAAGACTACTAAATTTGATTTCATTTGGCTGTATGCAAGGTTGTGGAAGGAAGTGCAAATGTGTAAAAGCAAATTTATTGTGTACAGAAATGTATAAAAATTGCCACGGGCAAACCTGCACCAATAAAAAACCCGTTGACATGACAGAGGAGTTTGAAGATGGCTTTCATGATGAACTTGATTAATTTTTACTGTATGTTCAGACGATTTTGTAAGTAATAAATTATTGACTTACATTAAAACTATTTTATCTGCATTTTACTCCTCTGATCATCCTTCCTAGAGAAGGCTTTTTGTTTTCTTTGAAACCTTTTCAAGCATACTATCTAAAAATTTTCAAAATTATATAAATAATTTCTATTGTCTTACTTTCAATGAATTATACTATTATGGGGCGAAGTGTCAGGGGGAGAAGCTCTTGCTCCAGAAGAGGGTGAATTATTATCATTATTAATATAAGGCCACTCATCAGTTTTGTTCCCAAACTATAAAAGTCTACAAATTATTTCCCCATTTGTTTTAATTTCAACAAATAATATGTTTTTTTTTTTTTTTGGGGGGGGGGGGGGGACTCAGAGCAGGGAACTTTTGTGTTTTCTATTTTTAGACCCTTCAAGAGAACTTCTCCAAAAACCAAAAACTCTTATATAACTTATTTTCGTATTTTTCTTAATTTCGGCAAAATTGAACTATTTTTTTATTGGTGGGATGGGGTGGGGGGTAGGTCAAGGGGAAGAGGTCCCCCTCCATTGTGGAATTGTTTTTAATTTTGTATCCCATTATTAAGCACCTCAAGAATGTTATACCAAAATTTCAAAAGTCTGTTTAACCATTTTTCTTACTTTCAATAAGTTATATAATTTTTTTCTTTTTTTTTTTTTTTTTTTTTGATAGGTGGGGGAGGGGGATAAGGATGCTCTTACCCCAGAGTGGGAAATTTTTTTGTTTTCAATTATTAAATTATTCAGGAATGTTGTACCAATATTCCAATACTCTATACTAAATTAATTTTCTATTTTTTTTTTTTTTTTTTAAACGAATTATGCAGTTTTTTTTTTTTTTTTTGGGGGGGGGGGAGGATAGGGGATAAGCTCCCACCTCACGGGGCGGAACTTTTTTGATTTGTATTATTAGACTCCTCAGGAATGTTATACTATAGTTCTAATACTCGATAAATTAATTCCCTATTTTTTTCTTCATTTTAACGAATTATATGTTTTGGGGGGAAGCTCACCCCCCCCCCCCAGAGTGGGGAAATTTTTTGTTTTGAATTATTAGGTCCTTCATAAGTATAATTCCAAAGTTTCCAAACTTTATAAATTTTTTCCCTTATTTTTCCTAATTTCACTGTACTAATCAACAATATATATATATATATATATTATATATATATACACAGAGAGAGAGAGAGAAAAACTGTGACGTCAGAGAGAGAATAAATACTGTAATAAAATAATTACTTTTTTTTTTACACCATGAATAACTTTTTTTTTTTTTTTTTTTTTTTGAGAAGCTATAACGTCAGAAACAAAATAAACACCGTAATAAGACAAATTATTTGAAATTTGGCAAATAGAGTACCCTTATTAATGCAAGGTTTTTAGTTGATAACTTCGTTAATTAAAACGGCAGAAATTTCTAAACAAGGAAAACCTGTTCCTTGGTTAAAATTAATTTTCTTTTGGAATTATTAGTAGCTACAGATATATTCATCTGAATAAATTAAGTTATCCAAAGACATGTATTAAATTGAACAACATTACTAAATTGCGAAATACTTCATTTGTATCTAAAAATTTATAAAGTATTCGTTTTATCAAACCATTTTGAGAATTTATGGTCTCATTATCAGAAATTAATTAATTTTCCAGACAATTGATGGAAGCATTTTCTTAAATTAATACAAATTTTCGAAATAGATATCCAAGAAAGGTATTTGCAAGAAAAATATAAATGACTGTTTATATTTAGAATAAATTTATATTCATAAAGAAGTTAATTCATATCTTCGTATTGATGCAATGCTAATTTCACTGAAACGTGGACTTTAAAACTAATTTTTACTTTTCAACTAATTCAATTATATATATACGAGGGCAGTTTGGTAAGACTGTGACTTTGAAATGAAAAAAAAACAATATACATACCAAAATGCATTTTATTTTTCGATATAATCTCCTTTCATAATGAGACACTTTCTCCAACGATGTTCTAACTTTTTTAATCCTACCAAAAAATAAGATTTCTCAAACTCCTCAAAATAGGCATTTGTAGCATTAATGATCTCCAAATTTGAAGAAAATCCAAGCCATTTTTTAAAATTTGGAAAAAGAAAATAGTCAGTGGGGGCCAAATCAGGGGAGTAGGGTGGATGAAAGAGCAATTCGCATCGTAATTCAACCAATTTAGCGGCTGCGATTGCAGACGATTTCTCCGGCGCATTGTCGTGATGAAAAGACACATTTTTTTTGGACAAATGGGGCCGATTTTCTTTCAACTTTGCATTAAAACAGTCTAATAAATCAACGTAATATTGTTCGGTGATCGTTTTTCCCTTTACCATATAGTCAATCAGGCTTTTGCCCTTTGAGTCCCTGAAAACTGTGACCATAATCTTTCCGGCCGATGAAACTGTTTTTGCCTTTTTAGCAGCACGTTCATTAGAAGAAATCCACTGTGTAGACTATTCTTTCATTTCTGGTGTATGGTAATGTACCCATGTTCAGGGATGGAACACGGGCGTAGAATTCATACCGGAATCCGTTTAAGAAATTTCTCTACCTATAATATCGTTGATTTAAGAAGTAGAAAATTTTCTTACATTGACAGTGGTATGAATTCTGCGCCCGTGTTCCATCCCTGCATGTTTCATCAACTGTAACATAACGTCGCAAAATTTCGCTTGAATTGCGCTCGAACTTGTCTAAACTCTGCTTTGAAATGGTTACACGAGTCTGCTTTTGATCCGCTGTCAGCAATCTCGGTTCCCATCTTGCTGATAACTTTTTCATGCCCAAATGTTCATGCAAGATATTGAATACACGTTCATTTGAAATGTTTACCTTCTTAACTATCTCACGCACTTTCACACGACAGTCTTCTAACACGATATCATGGATTTCGTTGACCCTTCAGTCGTGATCTGAATTGGACGCCCAGAACGCTCTGCATCTGTTGTGCTAGTACTGCCACAACGAAATTCCGTAAACCACTTGTGAACCATACAATGTGATGGAGCAGAGTCCCTGTAATATTTTTTCAACTTTTCTTCAGTTTTGGTAATTTTTTTTTTTTTTTTTCTGCACAAAAAATAATGTTTTATCAACACACGAAAATTTTTTTCTCCATAATCAAAACAAACACGCCAATCGTTTTCTTTTGAATCCAATAAAACATAATGTATTTAAAATATCGTCTGCAAATTTAAGGAATGTTGCCACTGATAATAATAAATTGAAAACATAATAATAAGAGTGCGATCAGAGTGCCGCCTTCTTTTAAAGTCACGGATTTATCAAACTGCCCTCGTATATATATATATATTATAGAAAATAAATGAAACCTATCAAATAATATAACACATTATATATAATTTATATACATCTTATATATTATTAATTAAAAAAGAAAAATTAAATTTAGAAATAAATAACCCGAAAAAATAATTCTAATTTTTTTACATGTCATGTCTATCATGTAATTAAATGTGTTTTTTTAATATATTTTTCAATTAAAATTTTAAAACATTTTTTTCATATCAGATGAAATTTCTGAGGGCGTACATTAAAAATTTTGGACTTGGGATGTGTCTCAATTTAGAGCAATTGGGTGACAAAGATGAGTCGCTGAAAAGGCATACTTGCCAACATCCTTATTAACTGTTTGACTGCTAAGCAACACGATAGCGCTGCAATGTTTAGTTTCGAAAACTGCGAAGCAGCGCTATCGCGCTGTAAGAAGAAGAATTCAGATATAACCGGAATTTTTGTTTGATTTTTTTTTTTCGTAAGTTGAATCAATCAGTCAATCCTAGTTTCTAGATGATGTCAAACATTTAATATTGAAAAGGAATGGACAGCCTTCAGAGATAGTGAATTAATACAAACATCTCACTCGAACAAAAAATTCGCCTTAGAAAAATTATCTGGAACAAATTTACGTCAATGTGTGGTCTGCAATAACAAGCCGTGTGGGATAAAGCGTTCAAAGTTCAAACCTCATCTGCGCTCCCTGTAAGAAAGGGATAAATGGTTTTTGTGCAGGAAAGCACAATTGTTGAATATCTTTTCATTATTTTTCTTTTACATTTTCTTTTGCAAAAAATAAATGAATATATATATATTATAATTTTTTTTTCATTATTTATTCGTAAAACACAAAAAGAATTTATAAATTAACTGATAATTGTAGGAGTGATCGTGTTTTATTTAATAAAAGAGAAATATCTAACGTGATTTTCGACGCATAAATTATTACGACGCTCGTGTCATAATTTTTAAAATATATATCTTTACATTTATGAAATAAGTTGGAAAAAAAAAAGAATGGGCGGAGTCTCGTAAAATCTTATCAAAATACACACTCCTTCACTACGCTGAATTGCATATTTGGAAAACTATATTAAAATTAATATTTTTCGCTGCTCTTAAATTTTCGTAAAACATTGTGTGTGAACAATTATTAATGAAAAAACACGTTTCTATTTTTATTCATCCTTTAATGATACCTAAATTAGCCTTTTACATACACTACAGTAAGGTGTGGTTTTCATTATTTAGGTGTGTTTTTATAGATTATTAGAAAATTTCATATTTTATTTCTGTAGGAAGAGCTATCGAAGGTAAATTGTTTATGCATAAAAATACACATTTATGTAAACCCTTTCGATTGCTGCTTACTTGGATTTTTTTAATTTTTACTGCACGGCGTGTTTTTCCATCTGGACAAGATTGGGTTTCGAATTTTTTTAAAACTAAAATTAAATATTGACACCGGCAAAACTTTTATTGAGGCCTGAAATACGGTTAGCAATTTAAGTCTGTGTTTTAGAAAGTGCTTCAGCATTCAAACGGTTAATATTCCGTAATATTGTACGTCCCGCTCTTTTCTTCACGCCAGTAAATTTTTAGAATAATGTTCTCCAAATGCAATTATGATTACATAAAAAGAAAAATACTCTAAAAATATACTGGTGTAACAAAGAAGGCGGGGCAAACAATACTACGGAATATTAAATAGTATTTAATAAAGAAGCATCACAAAACTGGCGTTGTAAAAATTATTACTTACAAACTTTGAATAAACACCATAAAATGCAATAAACTCGCAACAATTGTTTCGGGTCGAAAAAACCACGACCCTTCATCAGGCGAACAAAGTAAGCACGAGTGCTGCAATCAAAGCGGCAACGGTGCGTTGCCGCTTTGATTGCAGCACTCGTGCTTACTTTGTTCGCCTGATGAAGGGTCGTGGTTTTTTCGACCCGAAACAATTGTTGCGAGTTTATTGCATTTTATGGTGTTTATTCAAAGTTTGTAAGTAATAATATTAAATAGTATGTTGGCAAGTATGGAAATGCATACTTGCCAACCTAACCCGGAAGATTGTTAGTTCCCGCCCCTTTTGTACACCACTTAATTTTTAGAGTAATTCTCTTCAAATATATTTACGATTAAATATGAAGAAAAGTACTCTAAAAAAAGACTGGTGTGAAAAAGAAAAGGTGAAACGGGGCGGGATTAACAATCTTTCGGGTTGGGTTGGCAAGTACGGAAAATGTGTCTGGTTTTTTGTCATGTCTGTCACGCAACATTTTTACTTTATTGTAGGTTATTTGTTTATGTTAAAAGTTTTTATATTATTTATAAGTAATGCATACACATAGGATTGCTAACCCCACCTCTTTTTCTACACAAGTCTTTTTTTAGAGGGTTTTTTTTTTTTTTTCCTTAATTCATCGTAAACACATTTCAAGAGAACTACTCTAAAAATTTAATGACGTGGAAAAGGGGCGAAACTAACAATCCACCGGATTAGGTTGGCAGCACTGCATACATATATATCGGCACATCAAAATTCATTAAGATAAATTAATATTTAATATTCAAAATTGGAGAAGAAAGCTGTCTGATGTCTAGCCCCTCACAAATTAAATTAATCTAATATGATAAGCAATCATACTAATACTCATTCATCTATTTAATTTCAAAAAATAATAATCAAATTTACTTTTTTAAATATCGGTTCTAAAGAAGTTAATTTTAAAATATTTCCAATTTCCTACATCGAAAATATTTTGCCCATTTTGACATGGATATGGTTTGCAGCTGAGGTGTAATATCTGAAATCTACGTTATAGAAAAAATAATACTTACTATTGAAAAATCCCGTCGCAAAATTCAGCCGGCAAAGGCTAATATTGGCAAATGTGACGTCAACAAAACTCCCTAATAATTATTTTAATTAATAAATTAGAATATTAGTTCAGGTGTCCATACAAAACCATTTAAATATACAGATCATTTCGTATATATCAAACCCGTCATAAAATTTTAAAAATTAATTATAGGAAATTAACTTGTGGAATTGTTTACTTATTGCTAAAAGTACAACATATTATTATTTAAAATTAATTTCTAGAAAATTGTTATCTAATGTAAATACTTGTTTCACTTATCTTTATCAAACATTACCTGATGATTTGTATTCACTTATTTGAATTTGTTTTTGCAAGAAAATTTTTTCTAGTATTATATTTTTAAAGCTACTCATAAAGAAAATAAATTAGATTTTCTTTTCAATTTGTACTGTCATATTTTATTCACTACGACATTAATGTTTTAAGTATAAAAAGGGTTCTTTTCTATAACCTAGATTCATGATTACATTTTCTAATATTATGTTGTATAGGCTACTTACAAAGAGAGCAACTTATATTTTCTTCTACTTAGAACAGACTTTATTTATAACTTTCTTAGTACTTAAATATAAAAATAAAAGTAACTTTATACAAAATTCTACCTAGCATTTTGTCAAATCTAAAAGCCTATGTCGATGAATATCAATATTTATTAATTTTTAAATACCAAATCAACAGCCAAAATTGCAGGATAAGAATTTTGTAAAATTACTTTTTAGTTTATCTTCTTAAGACAGAGAAAGTATGGTTTTGTAGTCAAATTTACGAAATTAAGTTTTTGTTATATTTACATATTTTGAGTTCCCCTGTATCCGAATAAAGACTTTTTAACAGTTGGTCTGTCTCTCTGTGTGTTTTTTATCAGTATATCTCAAGAACAAATAGTAGCAGCAAGTCTAAACTCGGTATTCTAAATCTATATCATATAGTGAACAAAGCTGCCAACCTAATCCGGCAAATTGTTAGTACCGCCCTTTTTTCTATACCACTCATTTCTTAGAGTTTTTTTCTTCTTAATTCATCGTAAATATATTTGAAGAAAATTACTTTAAAAATTAAGGGGTGTAGAAAAAGTTGCGGTACTAACGATTTGCCGGATTAGGTTGGCAGCTTTGAGTGAAGCTACACTAAACTTTTCATTGAGATCAAGCAAAGAGGTCGTGTACATGGATATCTATTAAGAAAACTCAAATACATTATGTCTATGGGCAAAATTCCTGGTATGTAAATGAAGTGAACATATATTTTGTATATGCATAAAAGACTGTTTCATGTAGTACATGGTATGAAAATCATTCATCACTTTACATGACTACTCAAAAGAACTGTGGCGCTAATACTTATAAAATACTAGAACTGCATTACTTGTTATGCTATTAATATAGGCCTATACTTAAGTGCACAATGTGGTGTATATTATAAATGATGTTGTTATATATTTATAAATGGTGATGTGATGTGTGTGATAATATGGTCAGAGGTGCCATGTTATTACTAACAAAAAACCAATTTCATACCACAATAAAGAAAAAGTAAAACGTGTCCTATTAAATTACAGATAATTATTACAAAAGAATACATTAAAAAATTTCCGGTATTAAGATTACGGACAATCCGTAATAACTTGGCATCTTTGTATGGTGTGCGCATAATTATTAGAAGACATACAGAGATACTAATAATTAAGCGAAAATATTCATTTCTATTGGATGTAGTTGGTGCTTTACTACATTTTACTATGTCCAGGAAAATTTCTCAGGAAGGAAAATTAATTTCCCATACGCATATGGCAAGTAAAACCTTTTTTGTGTTAAATTTTCAGAACTGGTTCTTTTATATAGCATATTTGCCAACATACTAATTAATATTCCGTAGTATATTGTTAGCTCCGTCTTCTTTTTCACACCTATATCCATAGCTGCCAATATTTTAATTTATTCCGGAGTACTTTTAGCCCCTCCTTTATTTCGCACCACTTTATTTATAGAAAAATTTCTTCAATATGTTATTTCGATAAGATAAGAAGAAATTACTTTTAAAAAATAAGTGGTACGTAATAAAGGCGGGGCTAAAACTATTTCGGAATGAATTAAAATTTTGGCAGCTATGATATATCTTTTTCGAGTATTTTTCCTCTTATTTAATCGTAATTGCATTTGGAGAATATTACTCTAAAAATTTACTGGTGTGAGAATAAGGGCGGGACTAACAAGACTACGGAATATTAATTAAGGTGTTCTGAAGTATGTATATAGTTACGCGTTTTGAATTATACGTTAAATGAAACTGTTTTTTACCTATTCTGAAATTCTTTTAACGCAAGTTTATGTACAGTACTTGTTACCCTACTCCTAAATCTGCAATCTGCTTTTATAGTATTGAAATGCAGTGTAAGAGAAAGTTGAGTGAGTGCTATACCCAGGGATGGAAGACGGTTGCGGAATTGATACCGGTATTTGTTTATGAAATTTCTGTACCTATAATATCGTTGATTTAAGAAGTAGAAAATTTTCTTACATTGATAGTGGTAGGAGTTCTGCGCCCGTGTTCCATTCCTGTATACCAGATTATTTTGTACACATAAATGTAAACAATTACCACTTAAGTCTTTTCATTTTTCCTTTTCGAGTATTAAAATGTTTTGCTTGAAAACTAAAATTCATTCGTTTTTAAACAGTTTTGGGAGACGACGAATTCAAATAAATGACATTGTTGTTTTTAAAATATTAATAAAATCACAAAACTTAGCATTTTTTGCGACTGATCATTATTAGCGTTTATTAGTTTTCTTTGAGCGTACTATTTTGACTATACACTTTTTTTCAAAAATTAAATTTTTCAAAGGTACACTAAAAGCTTAAAGTTATTCATATTTAAGAACTGTAATATGTTTATTGCCTCTCTTTCATCAAAATATCTTGAAATTTTATTTTCTTATTATTAAAATCTTGTTATTAGAGGATAAGTGGCAATAATATGATGTCAGCTTACAAAACCCTTGTATATAATCCTTCCAATGGGAGAAAGGAAAATAATTAATAATCGAAATTACATTTTCAGCTTGAATAAATTTCTATTGATCAAAATGTTCTAAAAACTTTATAAATTAGTTTTTTTTAACTACTTCAAAAGTTATTAATGTTCACTTACTTAAAAAACTTATATAGTAAAGAATTCACTTATTAGAATATATTTTTTGAAATTATAATTTTAATAAAAGTTTAAGGCATCTGCAACAGATTTAGTATTTCCTACAATATGAACTGTACTGCATGTTATTAGATATTTTTTATTTCCAACTTTTTTAAATATCGTTTATTCAAACATCTATTAGCATATTCTCGCTTTTATTGTATCTACTAGCAGGCAACGCCCGCTTCGCTGGTCCCTATTTTTAAAAGAATCACTATAATTACTGAATTCTCAAAATTGCATTAATTTTTATCACGTGAAAGAAAAAAAGAGAAACAAAATCTGATTAGGAAAAATGTCGCACCGGGTTCTCAATGCCTTCGGAAAAAATTCCCAAAATGCTCTAACTCTTATTTCTTTTTATTTTCCCCCTTCGCCCCCCCTCTCGTCTATCCTAATAATTTTACAAATTCGAAAATATCCGCAATCGATTTGTAAGTATCAAAAATCTCTATGCACCAGTTTTGAATGATCTATCTTTATTTTTATTTTTTTGCCCCTGCGCTCCCCCTTCTTCCCGCCCCTCCCAATAATTTTAAAAATTCGAAAATATCCGCAATCGATTTGTAGGTATCGAAAACGTCTATGTACCAATTTTGAACTCTATTTTATATTTTTTGCCCCTCCGCCCCCCCTTCCCGGCCCTCCTAATAACTCTACACTTTCGAAAATATCCCCATTCGACTTGCAGGCCTCTAAAACCTATCTGTACCAATTTTGAACAGCTTAACTGTATTTCTATTTGTTTTTGCCCATAGCCCCCCTTACCGCCCCACCCCCCTTCCCACCCCTCCTAATAATTTTACAAATTCGAAGATATCCGCAATCGATTTGTAAGTATCGAAAACCTCTATATACCAATTTTGAACGATCTAACTCAATTTTTATTTTTTTTGCCCCCCTCTCCCCTCCCCCCTTCCCGGCCTTCCTAATAACTTTACACTTTCGAAAATATCCCCATTCGACTTCCAGGCCTCTAAAACCTATCTGTACCAATTTTGAACGGCCTAACAGTATTTCTGTTTGTTTTTGCCCATAGCCCCCCTTCCCGCCTCTCCTAATAATTTTACAAATTCGAAAATATCCACAATCGATTTGTAAGTATCGAAAACCTCTATATACCAATTTTGAACGATCGAACTCAATTTTTATTTTTCCCCCCTCTCCCCTCCCCTCCTTCCTGCCCCTCCTAATAAATTTACACAATCGAAAATATCCTCATTCGACTTGCAGGCCTCTAAAACGTATCTGTACCAATTTTGAACGGCCTAAATGCATTTCTATTTGTTTTTGCCCCATACCCCCCCCCCCCCTGCTGAATTTCTAAAATTCCAGAAATTGATTTTTAGATATTCGCATTAGCTATATTTTAGAGCAAAAATTTCACGTATATCTGTTTTTTTGTTTGAGATATATAGAATTATGCGAAATCACGTTTTACGCATGTGAAATCACGTTTTGTCCCCCCCGCCCCCCTTGGGGACCGAATTTTGAAAATTCTAGAAATAGGTTTTTAGACATTTGTATTAGCTATATTTTAAAGCAAAAATTTTACGGATATCTGTTTTTTTGTTTGAGATACGAAGGATTTTGTGAAATCACGTTTTGCCCCCCGTCCCCCCCCCTTGGGGGGCGAATTTTGTAAAATCGCTTCTTAGTGGATGCCTACGTCATAGAACGAACATTGTCACAAAATTTCATGCTTCTAGGTCCAGGGGTTTGGTCTGGGCGATGTTGAATCACCCCCTCACTCACTTACTCACTCAGTCAGGAAGAACGATTTTATATATATAGATGAGAAACATTTCTTTTATTTAATAGTTTGAAATGAAATGATTTTCATATGGTTATCAAGTGATAAATCTCAAAATTTTGCAAAATCCTTCTAATATTATTCCTGTATAATATAATACACATTTATGTTCAAGACCGAGATTTCTTAGATTTACCGAAAGAATATCTTATTTCATGGTTTTCTCATTTCATGAAATAGTACATCCCTTCTGAAATATATATTAAGCAAATAAATACGTAATATGTAAGTTCTGAAATGACTTTTTCTGTGTATTCAAAGATAAAATATAGGAAATCTATGTTGATACTACATTTCAAGTAGAAATATTTCCATGTTCAAACATCATGACAGTAAATAAATTATAAAAAAAACTATCATTTTTTTTTCTTTGAACAAAGTTTGTGTAAAAAAGCCATAATTGTAGTTTAAAATATTTATAAAAAATAACTAACCGCATTCTTGAAACATTATTTATAAAATACATAAAAACATGACAATATTTAATAAGAACAAGTAAAAATTTCAATTATCATGCTTTTCTGAGAAAAAAAAAAATCAATTTTTTATTTATCTTTGCCTTCAAAATATATTAATATATTAATATTCTTATCATTATATTTTATGCATTAAGGTCGACTGATTCATTTTACCAGATTTGAATCAATAATTGATCAGAAAATTTGCATTTTTACTCCAGAAAACACGGATGACTCATTTTTCCAAATTTGAATCAGTAATCGATCAGAAAATTTGCATTCTTACTCCACACTCAATAAACTTGCCTTTTTACCTCCACGTTTTTAACTTATTTTTATTTTATTTATTTATTTTTTAATGCTCTTTTTTTTCTTTTGTCAATATGGGAATCCTAAAAAAACGCACAAAACATTTTTTCATGTATAAAATAATAATAAAATAAGAACAAAAAACTATATTCTTCGCATAGATTTCTATTACATACCAACTATACATACTCACTGCGTCCCTTAATTTTCAATGTACTTTAATTACATTACCACACAACGCGCGGGCAAAAGGACAGAAAGATAGACTAATAGACTAACTGAATTCGTGATCACCCTTAAACATTGTTGGAAATATTTAGAAACACTTAATCCAAAAGGAAATGCAGTTCTAGCAACTTCGATTGTAGCTCTTAATGTATCTGAATATTTTAGTGTATCCATTTAAATATTAATGGCAAGTGTAACATATTCCGTAAAAAAACATGTGTTTAGCACTATATGACTAATAAATTTCACATTCGTTATAATTTTATGATAAAAAAATCATATAAAAAAGATTTTTATCAATAGCTTTCATAAAAATGCACTGCGTTGGCGCATTTTTTTTATTTTTTTGTGCCCAAACCACTTATGCTCTTTACACCATTTTAAATGGGAGCATGACAAAGTGGGCTTAAATAATGCATATAATTTCAAAAAAAATTCTGAAAATATTTACAGATATTAGAGGCGAGTAGATGAACCGATAGACCGACGCACACAAATAAACTATTTTAAACCATAATCATGATTAAAGATTGTTAGAAAGTATTAAAAACGCTTAATTAAAAGAACAATACAATCACAAATGTTTTTAATTATAGTCTTTAATGTCTCTGAACATTTTTGTATGGTTGTGTAAGTTTTAGTATTAATCTTACTATATTCCATAGAAAACAATTTTTTGTGCATGCGAAAAATAAATGTGATTTTCATTATAATTTGTGCTAAATAAAGGTATTAAAACGTGATTTATAGAAATACCTGTTAATAAAAACAGTGCTTTTAAGAAATTTTGGTTTTTCCTGTTTGCAAAACAGTTGTGGTATTTACTCCATTTTAAATAGGAAACATCCCATAATGACTTATAATAACCTATATCAGTTTCAAAGATTTCCATGGATATTTACGGGAGTTAGAACAGATAAGTCAGACGGACAGAGAGACAAACCGAAGTCATAAATACTTTTCGACTTTGTTGGAAAATGTTAAAAAACATCTTATTAATAAAAAATATATATTTCACTTATATTAAAGAAAACTTTTTCTTCACTAATACTTATGAAAAATGTAAAAAAAAAAAAAAAAAAAAAAAAAAAAAACTCCGCATTTTCGACTATTTTATTTTCATATTTTAACCTAGAGGCAAAAGGCATTGATCAAGTGATGAAATATTTGATTATGTTGTTGCTTAATAATAAAGGAATATTTTTCGCGCCATTGCGAATTAGGAATCTGAAAGTAATAAAAGAAATGTCTATATTAACAATTTATTATAATTTTTATTTTAATTATTTTGGACTTTAAATATTGATCGATAGAAAAAAAAAAAATTAGAGTATTTTTTAACACCAAAGACACTTTTTTCCCCGTTATTACTATTTAAGAATACACAAGTAATTTAAAACTCTCTGTTTTGCGCGATTTTAATTTTTCTTTTCAAATTTTACCGTTTATTTCGGGGACTGGTAAGAGGGTTAATTTTATCAATCCATTAAGAGTATTAGGGGAATATATATAAGAATTAAATTGATTTTTTTTTTATGCCTATTGCATACTAAAAGAGTTATATCCACTTCCAAGTATATCCAAATTATGCTATACTTCGCAAATGGTGGAAAAAGGATTAACAGGAAACCCGAATTTCCGTAAGGATGAGGATAAATAATCGATTTTTTACCCTAAAAAATCCTTAAACCCAAGCTTTCATCAAAATCGTTTAAGCCGTTTCTAGAGATACCCAATATACAGTAAGACCCCGCTTAACGCTGGGGTTACGTTCCGTCAAAGTAGAGCGTAATGCGAAACAGCGGGTGCACAATTTCAGGGAATCCCCATACTGCTGCGAGCAATTTCGGGGAATCCACAGGGGAAATAAAAGAGCACTAAAGCGAAACAGCGTTAAGCGGGGTCTTACTGTATATGTATAACAAGTAACGTGATTAACTCGTTTAATATAAGCAAAAACAAATATAAAATTTAATAAGTTATTTTATAAACTACGGTTTTGATTTGATTTTTTTTTTTGTTTCCCCTAAGATTTTCTATACTGGGAATTTTTTCCTTTATCAAGATTCTTGGATATTTATTAAATCTAAAATTTTACAAAATTTAAAATAAATAAAATTTAAGATGTGCTGTGTTTCACTCATCAAACTTTAGAAATATTTTTCTTTATCTGTAAGGGTAAGTTATTTATTAACACTATAGCTTAAACCTTTCTCAAAAATAAAGTAAAATAAAATAAAATTCTAAGCCAATCTTTGTTTTCTAAATAAAACGTATAATACTGCATAAAACAGGCTTTACTTTAATGAGAGAGGTCTTATTTTAATCCATTCTTCCCTGTAGTAACTATATTGCATTCTCCAGTACCAGCTACTATATTCTTTTATTAAAATTTATTTGGTATAACATTAGCATAGCTGCCGTTGGCCGCTGTTAAATTATTTTGTTCATTATGGTGATGAATTAAAATGTCTATCGTAATGGCATAAGAAAAGATACTAGTGAGAAATGTCTGAGCTACTTTAGTACCAAATTCAAATTTCGCCAAGGTTTTCTATATTAAACCTGTTCCATTTCTTTAGCATTATTTTTCTCAATTTTATTTTAATTATTTAAAAAAAAATCGACATAAAAAGAAAGACATTTACATATTTATTATATTTACACATTTACACATTTTATTTATATACTAGCAGGCTTTGCCCGCTTCGCTGGACGTTAAACTTAAATGATTTGTCAAAATGTCATATCTTTATTAATAACCTAAGTTCTCGCTGTGATTGGTAGAGGTTTTCTCGCTCCCAATGTTAGGAGTCTGGGTCCCCACTGTCTTCGGCACAACTTGCCCACTTCTTACTTCCCCACCCTCAGCGGGTGAGTTCGAAGTTTTGCAAAATCCCACTAATGTACATAATGCGTGCACTTAATCAATATCCACACACCAAAATTCGCCATTCTAAGATAATTCAAAGCGAATTCAAACGGAAAACCATGTTTTTATACATGTTTATTGCCCTCCGACTCTGAGAAGGGGGGGGGGGGATTTCGAATTTCGTGAAATGCAGTTACAATAAGTGCCGGATGCATACAAACAATTTACACACCAAATTTCGTGACCACAGAAGTCTTTAATGGACAGTATTATAAATAAATAAATACAAAAAAGCACAGCTTAAGTATCGGAACCCTTTGGTGACTTTAAATATTTTAAGCCATTTTTGCGATGAACTGAATTGGCTATCTCAATTGTGCAATTAAAGATCTTGGCGAGAAACGTCCGAGCTACTTCGGTGCCGAATTTCAAATTTTGCCAAAGGGATCCAATACTAAAGCTGTTCCATATCGAATCGGGGTTGAAAACGGAAAAAGGGTAAAATAAATTAGAAATATCAGACCTATATTTATAAATTTGATACCGAATGAAAGGGACGATTTTCCTGAATCCAGGGGTTCAAACAGTTTTTCGATGCGACAATTAGATTTTTAAAAAATAACTAAAGTATGAAATTTAAGTGGCAACGGAAAAACAGATAAAGGGAAAAATAAATTAGAAATATCAGACCTATCATTACAAATTCAGTACCAAATGAAAGAGGTGATTTTTCTGAATCCTGGGGTGTAAACAGTTTTTCGATACGACAATTAGATTTTATAAAATTAACTAAAGTATGAAACTTAGATGGCAACACTTCATTTCAATCTTTTCATAATTTGTAGTGAAAATCACGCGAATACAAAAGTCTTTAACTGAAAAATTTATTTTTATATTTTATTTTTTCATTCAAAGCATTTTAGTGAAAGAATATTTATGGCGCATGCGCAGGCGTTTTTTACGCACAATTTAAACACTAATCATAATTTTGAAAATTTCTATAGATATAATTTCAAGTTGGATGAAGACCTAAGTTTCTGCCAAGCGCCGTTGAATTCCGTCCAGCCGTTCTCGAGTGATGCCCGGACAAACGTGTTTTAGTCTTTTACCCCCTAGGGGGGAACGGGGGGGAATTTCTGAAAAGTTGATAGATATAATTTTAAGTTGGGTGAAGACCTAAATTCCTGCCAAGCGTCGTTGAATTCCGTCCAGCCATTCTCAAGTGATGCCCGGACAAAAAAAGCGACATTCGGACACGATGACACACACACAGACACACACACACACACACACAGGCAAAATTTTCTGAAGTCATTTTCGGCTTTCATGGGGTGTAAAACGTGAAGATATCGCAAAATTTTCCGATTCCGACAAATTTACAGACAAAACTCTGATTTTATTAATATAGATGACCTGTAGTGAAGGAAAGTCTTTTAATGTGTATTTTATGCATGGTTTTATACATATATACTAGCATGCTTCACCAGTTACTATCTTTAAAGAATTTTTCAAAAAACGTTAATCACTATATTTTAAACAATTATACAAACAAAAACTAAAACTAAATAAATAAATAAATAAACTGATATCGCTTTAAATCTTGCTTCGGGTATGGATCCCCATACCGATTCCGGGTCTCCACTGCTTGCATTCACGCCTTAACTGAAAAATTCAGTTTAGAGGCTAACTGAAAAAAATCTAGTGCTACTATTCAATAATTACATTTTTCGAACAAATATTTATCGCACAGATAAATATTTTCATTCTACAATAACAGGTAGCAGCACCAGACAATAATTCCAGCTGAAAATAATAATAATAATAATTTTAAAAATAACTAATGAAAAGTTCAAAAATACACGGTACATCAGGAGAGGTCAAAACCATAGAGATAGTAATAAGACATAGATTGATCAGCGAGAGGGAAAAAAGTGATACCTTTATTCTCGGAAAAAGTCACTCTAACGGCTGTCTTTCCCCGAGTAAATTGCACACAGGAATGCACACGGATAATTTAGTAAATAAAATTTATGAATAATTTATTTACTAAAGGTGAATGAAAAACTCGAGATACAGTTTCAAATTCATTTTTTTTTTCTTCTTTTTTTTTAATACTTTCTAATTTTAGAACATTTTACGGCATCAAAATTTATGCTCGATAACATGGGGATGATAGATCTATATATATCACTATATCTATGGTCAAAACAGACCTACATGCAAAATTTTGTAGCTCTGCAATCAGCCGTTTGCCTAAAAAGCGACCAACAAAACGCTAAGTTTAACTTTATTTTTTTGTCATTCTCTCGTCTTCCTTGCTGCTTAGGATACAGTGAAGAATTTTCTTTCATAAATTGGAATGTTTTTTGTTAGTTACCTTCCAATAGTAATACATTAGGATCGAACCTAAGACCTTCGTATTACACTGCGCTGCACAGTGGTCGGAATTTCAAAAAAGCTGGCCAAAAGTCGAAAAATTTAGGCGCGTTTTTAGACGTAAGTACCGCGGAAATACCTTCAGAGGGAGCCACTGAATGAAACTGTGAGGTGGAAAATTTATTCTATCTACATATTTCTAAGTGTAGGCTGGCGGAAAACGTGACAATTTTTTCTTTTAATGCATTTTAACAGTTAAACAAATAGTGTTTCTCGGAAAATTTTGCAACAACAACATTCAACAAAATATGGCCGACAATTGTGGAGGTTAGTAGATAATATTTATGCTGTATTTTTTTTCATCAAGTGATCTCCTGAGCGGCTTTTTGAAGTTAACCTCAATTATAACATAACCAAAAGTTTCAAAGTATGGAAACTTTTTTATCTCGCAAGATCCCGCATTGATTCAAAGTGGAGAGTGTTAAAGGATGTCCATTTTATTCAGCCGTTAAAGAATTGGGTGCCCCCGCCTGCCCCTGTATGTGTAAAAGCGTTTTAACTTTTTAATTTAATTTTTACTTTTTAATTTAATTTTTTAATTTTTTGGACTTTGGTCTGCCGTATTGGATCCGCCATCTTGTTTTTGAGTGCAAGATCACTTTTTTTTATAAAAACTGATATCAAATTTGAATTTAGCGCCCTCAAAAACCCTTAAATGTGAAAATTATCCTTCATCTATCAATTTTTTGATTTTTGATCCGCCATATTGGATTCGCCATCTTGTTTTTGAGTGTAATATCACTTTTTTTATGAAAACTAACGTCAAATTTGAATTCAGTGCCCTCAAAAACCCCTTAATGTAAGAATTATCCATCTTATATTAATTTTTTAATTTTTTGTCTGCCATATTGGATCCGCCATCTTGTTTTTGAGTTTGCCTTTGAAGTTTTCAAAAAACCAATGTCAGATTCGGATTCAGCGACCTCGAAAACATATATATACATCACAATTTCACTTGTTTTCTTTAATTTCGACTTTTGGCCAGCTTTTTTGAAATTCCGACCACTGTGCGCTGCAAAAAAAATAATAAAATAAAAATAAAATAAATAAATAATAATAATAATTAATTAATTAATTAATAAATAAATAAAATTCGAGCCTTTTTACCATTCTTGCTGATTCTTACGTAAAATGACCTGCTGACTCCGAATATGACTCCCATTTTGGCCAGTCCCCCACTGTTTTCTCTGGACACCACCCCCTCCCCACAATTTTTATCACTGTTCGGTAATTTTATAGCCAGGAATTTGATTTGCAGAATAAAAAAGAATTAATTTAACACTTAAAAACAAAAATATATAATGTTTAATAAATAACATTAATAATAGATTTAAAAAATATATGAAATGTAATACATAATTTCAGTGGCAAATACTCCCCCCCCCCTAAATTTTCCCCTTACCAAAAAGGTTCATGTTTTAGAATTTTCCAAATCTGTAGTCCTTCAGAAGACATTTAGCAGTTAAAATAATCCTCCCCCCCCCCCACACACACACCTAAAAATCAAATTTATTGCCATAAAATTACCGAAAAGGGATAAAAATAGGAGGCCGTCCCTAAAAAATGGTGGGTGATAGGGTAAAATGGGTGTCATAGCCGGATTCAAAAGGTCATTTTACATAAGAATTTGCAAAAATGGTATTGAGGACAATTGTTATGCAAAGCAGTGTTATTAGCATGACACTCTAACAAATTTAGGCAACGGGCCACACAAAGCCTTTTTATTTTTAGGTTTTTATCTCTAGAGCCCATCCTTTCAGAAATTTATACATTTCAATTATTTAAAAAAATAAAACTAATCAAAATTTCCGAAATCGGACTTCGAGGTGCACCAGAAGAGGAGAAAATGGGCCTCCATGCAAAATTATGTAGTTTTGCGATCATTCGTTTGCATAAAAAGCGACCAACATACCTCTAAGTTTAACTTTGTTTATTGAGACTTTCTCCTCTACATTACGATTTGGGACACTGTGAAGACACTGAAAATTTTCCTTTTATCAATTGGCATCTTTTCCATAAATTATCTGCAAAAAGTAACACATTTGGAGGAGCAAACTTACGACCTTCGCGTAAATAGCATGACGTACTAACCAACTAAGTTAACGGACCACGGCAAGGCTTTTTATATTTCGTTTTTACCTTAGAGCCGACCATTTCAGAAGTTTATAGATGAGACTTAATTTTAAACAACTAATCAAATTTCGAAAATCGGGCTTTGAAGTGCATCAGAAGAGGTCAATACCTACCTCCATGCGAATTTGTATAGACTACTAAGCAACGAACATGCACACACACGCACCTTTCTTTTATTATAAGTAGATATATATATATACTACGATTTTTTTAAATAAACTTTTAATTAATCATGCTGTTTCTTCATCCTTCATTTTAAAGTATTCATGTGTTTCATTAAAAAAAAAAAAAAGAAAAAAAAAGAAGAAAAAAAATTGCTGTTAAGCTATTTTCGGAGACTTCTTTTTTTTTTTTTTTTTTTTTTACAAATTGAAAGAAATGTGATACTTTGGGCAAAAAATACTTCTTTCTGCAAACCAAATATTAATAACTTTTGTGTGTGTGTGTTCAATAAAAGTGAGAAAAGCATACTTTTGTTTCAAAAGCATTAATGTAATATCAGAACATAACTTTGTCTGTGACTGATCATTAATGGCATTTATTAGTTTTCCTTTAGCACACTTTTCTAACAATAAAACCGTCTGGCCAATAACTAAATTATTCGAAGACACAATAAACGTATAACGTCATTCGTATTTAAGAAATGTGATATATTTATGGCCTCTGTTTCATCAAAATGTTTTGAAATTTTATTTTCTCATTAGCTGAGATTGTTAATTTCGTAGAAAATGAGTGGTGACACGCATAAAATAATGTTAATTTACAAAATCCTTGCACATTAGACTTTAAGATATTGAGCAAAGATTCTATTCAAAACGACGTTATCGGCTGCAAGAAATTTCTGTTGATCAGAATGTCCTAATAAATCTATATATTAGTTATTTTCTTTTGCAATCACTTTCGAAAACTATCAATTTTTCATTATTAAGAAAGGTTTCTATGTGGAAATATTCAATTACCAGAAGAATTTTCGATATTATAATTAAAGTAGTTATCATTCACAAGTAAAATGACAAATATATTGCAGTAACATTACTCATTTTTGAGGTTCTTCATATTTTTAATAACACTTCCCAATAAACTGTAATTTTTATGATAACTACATACCTCAATGTTACAAACTATTGCAAAATTTATGCGTTGAGCAAGACTTGCTTTCCATATTTAATAAGAATTTGTCTTATAAATTTCCCATTTAAATCTCTTCATCTTTTGCCTTGGTATTCACATGTTTCATTTAATATATCATTGTTGATTAAAATGGATAATTGTATGTTTTTGATGACATTTTTTTTCTCTCTGATTTAAAGAAATAGTCACAAGGTTGAGAACATTTTAATTTATTCCGGAGAATTTTTAGCCCCGCCTTTATTCTGCACCACTTTTATTTTAAAAGTAATTTTTTTTCTTATTTTATCGTAGTTATATATTGGAGAAAAGTTTTCTATAAATAAAGTGGGGCGAAATATAACGTAGGGGCTAAAAAGGCTGCGGAATAAATTAAAATATTGGCAACCCTTTAATAATGTTTTCTATGTAACCAAATATAAATGATACTTTTAATTGTAATAGTAATAAAAATAAATAAGAAAGTGAAAGAAAAATTACTTATATTTCCAGAGATTTGATGAAACATGTCGGAATTTAACTTTGCTTGCATCAATCCCTAATTGTACGCAATTATTAGTTTTTTTTTTTTTTAAATCATTGTACTGTCTTTCCAATGATAAAATTGTTGGAAAGCTCTTTAGACGTATGGCCTCTGTAAAGACCATAATTCTGCTGTCGTATGAAGAATATTGATAATTTTTGACTATAGATAAAAATAAAAACTTTATCAAAACTCTATTTAATAAACAAATAAAAAGGTCGGCTTGAATCTAAATCAAACATTATTTTGTCTAAGTAATAAAGATAAAATTTATTGACTATTTGAAAGACATCTATCAAAAATATACGTTTATACTTTAACTATTTTATAGTTAGAACGTAGAATAAAATATTTATCGTGTGGAGTGGGTGAAACGAAGTACGATCCAATAATTGTTAGTCTTTACTGGACAACACATAGAAATTGAGTGAGAAGATTGAAAGAAAAAATATTCTTTAGCGTTTACTGAATACATTCACCAAATTCAAAGTATTCAGAAAGAGCAGGGTTGCAGTTTTTTACAAATAAACTCGTGCAATTTTTGAAAAAGCTACCATAAATTCAATGGCAACTGGTTATTGAAAATTGGCATGATTTCGCCAAGTTCATAATTCCTGAGAAATGACAAGGAAAGCAGATTTTTCACATAGTCTTTAACGCATATAACGCAAAAAAAAAAAAGCGGCCAATTTAAATTTCGATGCTTTATGAAAGAAAGCCTAATAAGTACCATTTCCGTTCACAAAATAAAAGCAAAGTGAAAAAGTCAAAACATATTTTCCCATATCCAAAAAAATTTAGATTACATAATAGAGTATAATGGGAAACGATCAAATATTTAGTAGTTTCAGTTGCATTGACGAAATAGATTAAAGGAAACATATAAAATTTTAGAAAAAGTACTTTGAATATGTATGCATTTATGTTATTATTTATAAGTTAAAAATAGTTATATCGCTATACTTAAAATGCTTGCTTAAAATTAAATAATTTAGTGTATAAAGTTATTTATTTAGAATATTTACCTATTCTTTAATAAGGACAATTTCTGTTCACAAAATAAACGGAAAGTGAAAAAGTCAAAATATATCTTTCAAGATCCAAAAGAAATTACATTACACAACAGAGTATAATGAGAAAAGATCAAAGATTTAGTAGTTTCAGCTGCATTGAAAAAAATAGATGAAAGGAAACATATAAAAATTTAGAAAAAGTCTGTCAAATATGTATGCATTTATGTTATTATTTATAAGTTAAAAATAGTTATATCACTATACTATACTTAAAATTAAATAATTTAATGTATAAATTCATTTATTTAGAATATTTGCATATTCTTTGAATAGTTACCTGCCTTTTAGAAAGAAAACAAATTTTATATGTGATAATGATATCACAGCCTCTGTATCGTAAAAATACGTTAAAATTATTCTTCCTCATTACTAAAAATCAGCGTCAATATGCACACACACACAAAAAAAAAAAATCTGGAGTGACTCCACTCGACTTTCCGAACATTGAGTAATTAACAGTTTTGTAGATAAAGTAAAGAAAGAGTAGTTGTTAAACAAACAAAAGAGAGAAAACCATAATAGAGTGTTTGAGTATTTTTCTCCATCTATTACACGTTGTTTTTTTTAACGCTACTGAACTTTGAGCCCATAGATCATAATGACAAAGAAATTTTCGTTGTGTCCCTGTAAAAACCTATAAATGTTAGATTCACCAAAATGCTTATAGTTAGTGCAACAGTGATTTATAATACTCATATAAATTTTCAGCTGAATTCAATAAGGCGTTTAGATGCTATCGTACTTTTAAAAATTTAGTCCCATAGGCCATAATGATAAAGAATTTTTTTTTGTGTCCCTGTAAAAAAACTGTAAGTGCTAGATTCACCAAAATCTATACAGTTAGTTCAACTGTGATCTGTAACATGTGTACAATTTTTTTGCTCGGATTAATAAGGCGTTTAGACACTATCACATTTTTAAAAATTTGGCCCCATAGGCATAATGATAAAGAATTTTTCTTTGTGTCCCTGTAAAAAAACTATAAGTGCTAGATTCTCCAAAATCTATACAGATTGAGTATTTGTGATCTATAATATGTGTATAAAATTTTTGCTCAATTGAATAAGGCGTTTAGATGCTATCGCACTTTTAAGATTTTGCTCCCATAGGCCATAATGATAAAGAATTTTTCTTTGTGTCCCTGTAAAAAAACTATAAGTGCTAGATTCACCAAAATCTATAGGGTTCGTACTATGGTGACTTACAATATGCGTACCAACTTTCAGGTTAATCGAACGAAGCGTTTAGACGCTAGCGTGTTCACCCACAGACATACACACATACACACATACACACATACACACATACACACATACACACACACATACATACATCATCGTAAAAATAGTGAAAACGGACTCAGGGGACCTCAAAACGTATAGAAACATCAAAATCTCGAATTCGGATTTTTGACATGATTACAATACTTTCCTCACTATAGTGTTCGGAAAGTAAAAATCATTGTCGATATGCATAAAAGAATTTTAACTTGCAAAATCTTTGCACATTAGACACTGGAAACTCTGGCAAAGAGTAATGTTCAGAATGACATCATAGGCTTGAAAAAAATTACATTCGTTAGAATGTCCTAATAACTATAAATTAGCCGATTTCTCTTTCAATCACTTTTAAAAGTTGTTAATTTTTACTTATTAGACAAAGATTTTGAATTGAAGTATTTATTATCGGAAAAATATTACAATATTATGATTTAAATAATCGTCTTTTCGTGTTTATAAAAGATTTTACATTTTTGTTTAACTAAAAGTAGGTTGCCAAACAGTACATAATTTTCTTTATTGAATTTAAAAATAATAATCCCTAACACACACTCTTTTTGAACGATTAATATATCGCACAATGTTAGAAAATGTTTCATAATCTAAAATAATGTGCGATGTTCTTTTTTTTTTCATTACACAATACTGATCTGTCTAATGAAATTGTCGTTTCAATGAGGATCTTAACGCGTTTAATAATAAAAAATTCAGTTTCAAAAATATAAAACCAAAATAATACTTCCCAACATATATGGGTAAGAGAAAGTAAATATAAAAAATAATTGAAACTTGTTCTTCTTTAAAAAGTTACTTCGTAACTATTGCTTTAAAAATGAAACAATTGAGGACCTTTTTTCCACCATTACATAAAAGAAAATAAAGATTTACATGGAAAACAAGGTAAAGTATAATTATCGATTTTATCTTTAATGCTTAGATAAACGAAAAAACTTTAAAATACATGTAAAGAATTAAAAAAAAAAATTAATAAAAGTTAAAATTTTCAGATAATCTAGGATAAAAGATCAAACAAAAATATCCGATAGCGTACAATGAATTGTGAAGATAAAAAATTTAAAACAAGTTAGTAAAATGTTAATTGAAATGTTTTGATACAGACAACTTTCTAAAAGAAAAACAAAAAGAAATATGTAAGAAGACATTCTAGGCAAATAAAATTATCTAAGTTTTATAATAAAAAAAAATTAAAAGTTTCAATCTTACTAAATTCATTTACAAAACTACTTTAAAAACAATTTAACGATATTCCGCGGCTTTTCCTATAAAGTTTTTTTTTTTTTTTTGAGTGTTTGTTTGAAAACAATATATTTAATTAACTTCACGAAATAAAAAATGTTATTGGCCGAAATAAACAACCAAAAAAGGGATTCAAATAAACAAAAAAAAATTAAACTATAAAATCAAAAGTTTTTTAGACTTACAAGGAATCATTCAAAAGGTGTCATCTTCAAAAAATATTGAAAAAAAATATATGTGATTCTACTCTTCATAAAAGACCAGAAAGTTAAAATATTATCGGCTGGAATGAATTACAGCGATCACAAAAAAAATATTAAAATTAAGCATATTTCGCGATTTCACTCTGTTAGGCGATTGATTTTGAGTACTTGGCGGAGAAAAAAACATGGTTCTGTTCGTACACGGCGATCTCTGTCCTAGCGACTTATCGCCTAACAGTGCTAAATCGCCAAAAATACTTAATTTTGATAATTTTTTGTGATCGCTGTAATTCATTTCAGCCGATAATTTTTTCAGTCTCTGGTGTTTCATGAACAGTAGAATCACGTATATATAACGTATACACACACACACACACACACACATATATATATATATATATATATATATATATATATATTCAATATTTTTTGAAGGCGGCACTTTTTGAATGTTTCCTTTTAAGTTTTATAATAAAAAAAAAAACATAATAATAAAAGTTTTAATCTAATTAAGTTCATTTACAAAACTACTTCAAAAAACTATTTAACGATATTCCGCGGCTTTTTTTTTTTTTTTTTTTTTTTTTGTAATTCTTTTTGAGTTTTTGTTTGAAAACAATATATTTAATCACCTTCACGAAGTAAAAGATGTTATTGACGAAATAAGCAACCAAAGAAAAGGATTCAAATAAACAAAACATTTAAACTGTAAAATCAAAAGTTTTTTAGAATTAGCTTGTAAAATTTATAAATAAATATTAGAAAGTAAATAAAATTTAGTTAAAATAGCCATGAATTCAAATAAGGATAGTTGGAAGTTTAATAATTTTTATTTTTTAAATATATAAAACACGTAATGTGTAGCATCCTTATTATTGGTTATAATTCTTTAATTGCTCGATAGTGTTTATCGCGTAATCTTATTTTCAGTTTGCAAATTATTTCCAGTTAAAATTGAATTTTTTTTTTTTTTTTGTGTGTATATTAGGTGGTAAAAGTTTTTAAAAAGGCAAATAACATGTATTGGGTTGGCAACTATGTTACCGTCGTTTTATAAATTTTAACTTTATTCCGGAATCTATGTTTTGTTTTTTGTTCGATTTAAAGACCTAAACTCCATGCGGTAGATTAGTTCTTAAAATGGAAAAAAAAAGAAAAAAAAAACATAGATTCCGGTGTCAAGTTAAAATTTTAGAATCGGCGGGAACTTAGTTGCCAACTCACTATAATCAAAACATTCAAGAAATGAAAACCACATTTGTCCAAACCACTCCAGTTCAAATGCTCTCGGCTAAAAAATAAATTATCGTCTGAGATGCTTTTGTGACACCATCGCCTCATTTACTCTGTCAATGATCAATTGAATATATTCAACGATTTCCTTTCAGCATATATTAATATATCTAAATTTTAATATTACGATATCGTCTGCTCAGTAATTAAATTATCTGTCGACACAGTTTAATCATTAGAATATGCATGCTTACTGCATTATAAACACCCGTGTTGTTCCTATAAATCTTTGAAAAGTTATGTCTTTATTTAGACTGGCATCATCTATACTTCTTTATAATATTTTGAAAATTTCCTGTCCTCATGATGAATCATTAATGAATTCTGTAGACAGGAAATGGCAACGTACTAAATAATGATATAGCTTGTAAAATACATTTGAGAATTCAATATTGCAGACATTTTTCTATAATTATTAATCGAATTAATGTTATTATATTAAATTAATTAATATTCATTATGGAAAAGCCATAACTGTATCATTTGCGTTAATAGTCAATATTATTTACAAAATTTATTTAGTTTTGTGGAAAGTTCCATTTACATAGGCACCGAAATCGTTTTTTTTTTTTTTTTTTTTTTTTTTTTTTATAATTTCAATTAATGGACAAAAGTAGTCGAAACATTTAATGAAATGTTTATACAGTCGAACCTCGTTAACGTTAACACGCTTAATGTGAATCACTTTTAACATGACCTGTTTCCACAATTCTCGTTAAAATGGAGATCAATTTCTGAGTAGCATGAACTGTTAATAGCATGAGCTATTGATACTGACATAACCTCCTAAACTAGATGCCTGTCGAGTTGCTCGGAAACTTGGAAACAGTTGAAGCGGTAGACAACGGGACCTGGTACAGATTGCGCGACTTTTTTATTCAACTGTCACCAATAATTTTAAGAAGTGATATATGATATATAAAATCGACGTTTCTTCGTTTCTATTCGCCTTATGTATATCATATCCCACTTTTACAAATTTTTGGTGGCTGTTGAATAAAAGGTCGCGCAATCTGTACCAGGTGGCGCTTCAACTGTTGCCAAGTTTCCGAGCTATGCAACAGGCATCTAGTTTAGGAGGCTATGATACTGAAAGCATGAACTATTGATAACAAGAACCAATTTTTTATTCTCATTGAGATTCATGTTAACGAGGTTCGACTGTATAGATGGTAACTTTTAATTTTAAATATCGATTAACGATATTTTAATTTATTTTTAATTACAAGTTAAAACAGAAAAAATATACACGTGCAAAATAAATAAATAAATAAATAAATAAATAAATAAAACATTAATTTTTCATAGAATAGAAATAGCTGTACGAGTGTAACAAAGAAAAAATATAATGAAAGAAGATATAATTTTGCTATAATGTAAATTTACATAAAAATTAATATTCCTCTTTAGTAATGTAAATATAACTTAATGAAATAGGTTATACTAAGACAGTAAAGTCTTGCACAATGCGGGTGCAAAATTGTCTCATGGGTATTACAGTTTTATTTTTTAAGACCACTAATTTTATATCAAAGCAACTGCTTCATATAAAAACTAAATCGAGTATATGAACCAGTGTTGGGCATAACTCATTAAAAAGTAATTGAATTACAATTATAATTATTTTACTGTCAATATATTAACAAGTACTTATTCAATTTATTGAATTACCGTAATTTCTGGTAGATACCCCGCAGGTTATATAATCCAATTTTGCGCCAGAAATTTCAATTGATAAATAAATTTATATTTGTACGAGCTCTTCTTTCGAAAAAGTAGAGATTTCTCTATTAAATAAAATTTCCGGTGGAGAAATGACACATCTTACCTACGGGTAGCCTACCAGAAATTACAGTACTTATTCAATTTATTTGTAATAAATTACTTGTTAATCAACTGACAGTAAAATAATTATAATTGTAATTTAATTACTTTTTATTCAATTATGCCCAACACTAGTATGAACCAATGGATTGGTACTCTAAAAATTTAGTAGTGTTAACCGTTTGACTGCTGAAGCATTTTCTGAAATACATCCTTAAATTGCTATCGCTATTTCAGGCCTCAATAATAGTTTTTCCGGTGTGAATATTTAATTTTAGTTTTCTAAATAATTCGAAACCCGATCATGCCAACTGGAAAACCACACCTTCCAGTAAAAAATTTAAAAAATCCAAGTAAGCAGAAAGTGAAAGGAAATGCATACTTGCCAACATACTAATTAATATTCCGTAGTAGTGTTAGTTCCGCCTTCTTTTCCACACCGGTATCTTTTTAGAGTATTTTTCCTCTTATTTAATCGTAATTGCATTTGGAGAATATTACTCTAAAAATTTATTGGTGTGAGAAAAAGGGCGGGACTAACAAGACTACGGAATATTAATTAGGATGTTGGCAAGTATGGGAAATGTATAAATGTGAATTTTTATGCCTAAATTATTTACCCTCGATAGTTCTTTCTACAAAAATAAAATATGAAATTTTCTAATGATCTATAAAAACACACCTAATTAATGAAGACCACGCCTTACTGTAGCGTTTTTAAAAGGCCAATTTAAGTATCATTAAAGGATGAATAAAAACAAAAAACGTGTTTTACCATGAAATCCAATTTTGTTTTGCAGATATGCAATTCAGCGTAGTGAAAGAGGTATTTTGATAAAATTTTATCGAGACTCCGCCCATTCTTATTTTTTCCCAACTTATTTCACAAATGTAATTATATATGTTTTAAAAATGATGAAACGAGCGTCGTAATATTGTATGCTTCAAAAATCATGTTAGATAGTTCTCTTTCGAAAGAAATACATTTAATTGATTTCAGTGATTAGAGTATTGGCGTTGTTTTCTGGTAATATTTTTTGAGCATTAAAATAAAATATATATATATATATATATATAACATAATCACTCATACAATTGTCAGTTAATTTATTAATTCTTTTTATGTTTTACAAATAAATAATGAAAGAAAAGAACTTTATAAAATAAATAAACAAATATATATATATATATATATATATATATATACAGATCTGCCAACCTAATCCGGTTAATTGTTAGTACCGCCCATTTTTCTACACCACTTAATTTTTAGAGTATTTGTTTTCGTGATCATCGTAAATATATTTGAAGAAAATTACTCTATTTAAGTGGTGTAGAAAAATGGGCGGTACTAACAATTTGCCAGATTAGGGTAGCAGCTCGTTATATATATATATTTACTTCTTGTAAAAGAGAATAATGAAAAGATAATGTTTACCAACTGTGTTTTGGTTCTGAATGGTTGATTTTATTTACGTAAAAAAATTAAATTAAAATTCCGGTGATAACTGAATTGTACCTCTCGCAGCGCGATAGCGCTGCTTAGCAGTTTTCGACACTGAACATTGCAGCGCTATCGCGCTGCTTAGCAGTTTAACGGTTAAAATATAAAACTGTTTTATTTGTTTGTCATCTCTGCCACCGCGTTGTACGAAACTTTGCTTTATTACAAAATTTTGCTAGAAAATTGTTTTTATAAAATGAAAAGCAGATTTTACAAACTTCTTTAAAATAATAATTCGGAACATCTGAGACAAAAACTGAACAAATAGATTCCTTTTTAATAATTTTTTATATTTTAATTTGACAAAAGTTTTAAAACTTTGTTCTTTTACGTTACAAAAAATTAAAAAATCATGTTTTCTCTCCATTGATATTTTGAAAATAATATATTACAGTTAATAAAGCACAATAATCAGTGAATGCTTTTCGGCAACCTCATAAAAATACTTTGAATTGTAAAATCCGAATTTAAAAATACTGTTTTCTCAAATCAGTTTTTAATAATTTCAGGCCAGCCTTTATAAAATAAAATAAACTAAAATAAACTTCTTGCGAAGCAAAATTCATAACGCAATTTTCTGAACCCATAAATAATTAAAACAGACATTAATTGTTTCTCTCTTTTTATGCATTATTAACAATGAGAAATCTACATCATAATTAAATGATCAATGGACACAGTTTATGAATTAATTTAATATTTATTACATTATATTTCCTTGATTTATTCCTATTAATCTAAAAATGTTATATGTTTATTAAGATAAATAGTAATATTGATAGAAGAAGAATGATTTCCATTGAACTTACTAATCAATACGATAAATGTTTACAGGAATCACTTTTTATCGCCATTTTTATTGCTTCATGCTGCAATTATATATCATATATATAGTGCTTATAAAAATTTTCTTTTGTGTTTATGTATCATTCCAGAAAAAAAAACATGGAATTATGTTTTACACTTTCTGAGAAATACGTGTATTTATGCATGTAAAGATAATTTTGGACATGAGTGTATTTTCGACGATTAATGTTACAGAAAACAACTATAAAAATTCTCCCGTTTGAAGTCTCCCTTGAAAAACGGAAGACTTGGCACCTATGACCCGCGGACAAAGGAAAAAGGTGCGTTCAAAAGAAAGGGTTTTCTAAATAAAAATCATAAACAAATTATTGCTTTTTTGAAAGAAAAAATTAAAATATAAAGAACTGTGTTGGTTTTCGCTTTATTTGTTGTACAGTACGCTACCAGAGAAGCCAACATTTTAATTTACTCTGGAACATTATTAGAACCCGAATTTTTCTTGGTGGTATTTTTCTTCTTTTTTGATAGTAATTACATATTGGAGAAAATTTTAGTACAAATAAAGTGGCGTATAAAAATGGCGGATATTTACAATGCTCCCGAATAATTAAATTGTTGGCATGACTACGGGACTGTTTAAATATATGCATAAATTAGCTTACAAATTGTGCCTTGACTTCATTGTAAGTAGAAATTTTTGTTTACTGTTTTTTACATTCTATAGTATGTAAAATACTAATATTTTTCATTAATTTAGCCTATTTTCATTCATTATTATTATTATGATTATTATAGTTTATCTACAATGCATTCGTATTTTTTAATTTGAATATTTTTTTATGTCATTTTCAGCCTTTTTGCGGCTTATCAGTAATTTTCACTATCAGAGAAACACGTGCTTCTGAATTCCACGGATAATGAGGAGTATACTATATATAAAATATACTTAATAAATGTAATATTTATTAAGAATATTTTATATACTTAATAAGTATAGCATTTATATTTATTAGTATACTTATTAGATAGTGTATAGTAGTGTTAGCATTTCTCTGTGTGCTAGCATTTTAAGTACAAAACAATGTAATTAAAGTGTTAGCAGAAAGAAAAAACATTCATGACACAACTTGTAATGCACTCCATTTATTTTTATTTTATTTTATTTTATTTTATTTATTTATTTTATTTTATTTTATTTTATTTTTTTTTCTGGGGGGGGGGGGGCTTCAAACAAGTACTTTTTATTCCAAATTCTATGTGGAACTTGCTTTTCTGAATATTAAAAATGTATGTCAACTTCGTATTGTTTAGTGCATTTTAAATATGCTGAACTCTACCTGCTGTAAATTTTGCCCATAAATGTAATGTATTTGAATATTTTCATATTTTTTTGTACACGAACTATTTGCTGCATCTATATAAAATGGCTGATGAAATATTACAATTTCATAGAGATATCAAATTCTGCTTTTGATTTCTGCTGTTGAAAAATACATACACACACATACAGACCATTTACTGAAAACCCATTTTTCGGATTCAGTGGATCTCAAACAAATAAAAGTAGAAAAAATATTATTTTGAATGTTTGACATTAGAAAGTATCTTTTCACCTATGTACTCTTGGTAACAGAAAATGAACACCGTAAAATACCACAAAAGATCCCCTTCCTCGATTGGTTGGTTAATTGGTTATGTTTTACGTCGCATTTGGCAATTGGCGATGGTCTGGAACTCATCCCTACAGGTGGTCCCATCGAGCATAAGAATTAAAGCTCGATGGGTGGTCCGGAGACATATCATCACAATTTTGATCCTCCACAGAAGGAATGAGCTCTCCATCTTTGGTGACCCCCAGAGGTATAATTTTTATGGGAACATGGAGAACATTGCGGCCACGGCAGATTTTACGTGCACCAGCCACCATTACAGGAATGGAACACGGGCGCAGTATTCATACCACTATCAATGTAAGAAAATTTTCTACTTCTTATATCAACGATATTATAGGTAGTAAAATCTCTTAAAACAAATTCCGGTATGAATTCTGCGCCCGTGTTCCATCCCTGCCATTAAAGTACACGACGGCCGGTTCGAGTACCGAACTCGCAATCTTCCAATTGCGAGCCCAGCGCTCTACCGACTGGGTTACCCCCTTCCTCGATTGAACGCCCCCCCCCCCCCCCCCTGTTTCTCACATGAATTTCGTTTTTACTTAAAATGCCTAATGCATGCCCTTTTAAAATAAATAGAAAACTCTATGCGAACAACAGATTTACGTTTTCTTTATTTACTTCGTTTACAATATTTGGCATAGAGGTCAACATTTTAATTTATTCATGAGTGTTTTTAGCCCCGCCTTTATTTCACATCACTTTATTTATAGAAAAATTTTCTGTAATATATGATTTCTATAAAATAAGAAAAAATTACTTTAAAAAAGTAAGTGGTATGGAATAAAGGCGGGGCTAAAAGCACTCCGGAATAAATTAAAATATTGGAATTTATGTATTTGTCTTCGTAAATATGACAAATAATGTGTGTTTTATGGAATCGGACACTAATTATTGGAAAATGGAAACGGTGAGATTCTTAATATAGCATCAAATATTTTAAAACAACTTATTGAAAAGGAAAGGAAGAATTTTCTGAACTTTTCCGGTAATTTGAATACCGATCAACCAAAACATTACTATATTTAATTATTTAATTATTATTATTATTATTATTAATTATTGCAACTTTATATATATATATATACCATAGATATAGTAATTCATATAGATCTATCATCCCTATGTTAACGAGCAAAGATTTTTGATGCCGAAAAAGTTTTTTGGCATAAACCATTAGAGTGTAAAACTCGGAAAAAGTAATAGAGTATAGAATGTTGATGAATTTTCAAAATGTCGAAATATTGCGTATTATTTAATTATTCTAATAAATACATGAAAATAAATGGGACAAGTCTTCAGAAGTGAATTATATTTGACTAATTTATGAAAAATATAATTTTTTAATCAAATGCTTTGTTATTATTATGGTTAAAATACTGTTTTTATATTTAATGGAACACTTTTTTTAAAGTTAGATTTATTTATTTATTTATTTATTTATTTATATATATATGTGATTTAGTAAGGAATACAGAATTTTAAAAATTCTTTTAAATATAGTTAGCAGCGGCCTAGGTAAAAAACTGGTTTTAGTATATAAAAAGAATTGAACATTAAATATTAACTAAATTAATAGATATAGTAAAAATAAAAGAACGAGAGAAAGAAAAATTAAATTGAAACTATATCTGGAGTTTTTCATTCACCATCAGTACATAAATTATTCATAAATTTTATTTGCTAAATTATATATGTGTATATTTATGTGTATTTACTCGGAGAAAGACAGCCATTAAAGAGTCTTTCCCCGAGTAAAAACGAATCATTTTTTCTCCCTCGATTATCAACCTATGTCTTATTACTATATCTATGATATATACATGTTTTGTTTTAAAATTATTTTTATGCCACTTAATTTTGACTAGAAAATGCGTGCTAATTTCTATATTTTTGCATATATTCTAAAATGTATCCGCCCCTCTTTAAATATAGCCTGAATTTCCTTGAACATTTAGTCGGAGATTGAACGATATTTTATGATGTATAAATAAATATATGTGTGCTTGAAAATTGTGTTAAGTTACAAACTGAAAGTTTAAATGCGCATATAAAAAAAAATAGAATAAAACATATGCATAGCTGCCAATATTTTAATTTATTCCGGAGTAGTTTTAGTCCCGCCTCTATTTCGTACCTCTTATTTTCTAAAAGTAATTTTTCTTATCTTTTCGAAGTTACGTATTGAAGAAAATTTTTGTATAAAGAAAGTGGGGCGAAATAAAGGCGGGGCTAAAAGTATTCCGGAATAAATTAAAATATTGTCAGCTATGCATATGTAATGGTTTAGTTTAAATAAATTGTAGGAACTTAACTACAAATAACTAATTTTCGACGGACCATCTTCGTTGTTTTAATATTTTTAATTTGTACGATCACATACATCAAGTATTTACACTATTTACAACGAAGAATAAGATTTATAATAGGTAGAACATAAAATAATAATTGTGGGCGTCAATAAATTTAAAGTTCTTTGCCCACGTCCATTGTACTTGGCTTCTCATAGCCTTCTGCCGGTGATCCGCGACGGGGTGGCGCGCATGCGTCAACATCCCGCCCGGCCTTGCTATGTTGTCATGCAAGAACTTACAATATTTTTTTTTTTTGCAAAACTTCAAATTTACAATTTCACATAACATGAATAGATAAAATAATAACAAATAAATGAATGTAACATAATATCAATATTTCGCACAACACATAGAATTAGAAAAAAGATTAACTGATTATAATAAACAGAAATTTTCATAATTAACTAACAAATTTAGAGTAATATATATAATACAGTAAATTAATATAATAAATGTTCATATTCATTTTTACTCCTCGATAGGCAGCACACACAATCTGGAGATGGATCTTTTGTAAATCCCTTTGGTAGTTTTTATATCTACCAATCTAACTTTATTATCCTGACCAGGATATAGCTTTATTACACGCCCTAAAAACCACTTGCATGGTGGAAGATTTTCTTCCCTGACTAAAACCATGTCTCCGATTTTTAAATTTTCTTTATCAATTATCCATTTTCTGCGCTGTTGTAAGTTATTTAAGTAAGAAAGACTCCATCTTTTCCAGATTGCCTGAACTGACTTCGTAATATTTTGCCAAGCACTTAGGCGATTTTTCTCAATATTGATTAAAGAGGGTTCAACAACAGCCGTTATTGGCCTTCCAATAAGAAAATGGGCTGGAGTTAAAACCTCTAAATCTTCAATACTTGAAGTTAGCGGAGTCAGTGGTCTCGAGTTCAAGATCGCTTCCACTTGAGTAACAAGTGTAAGCATTTCTTCAAATGTAAATTTTGAATTACCCGCTATCCGTTTAAAATGGTATTTAAACGCTTTGATATTTGCTTCCCATAGACCACCCCAATTTGGACTCCTTGGAGGAATAAAAACCCATTCTATTTTTTCCTCTGCAAAAAATTTGAATAAGGATTCTTCCTTATCTCTTACCAGTTTATACAAGGCATTTAGTTTCCTGTTGGCGCCTACCATATTGGTCCCATTATCCGAAAATATTTTATGACACTTGCCCCTTCTCGAAATAAATCTTTTTAACGCAGCTATCAGAGCTTGTGAAGTTAAATCACTGATAAGTTCAAGATGTATAGCCTTTGTTACTAGACAAATGAAAATACAAACATAAATTTTGATTTCTGGACCTTTCCTTCCATATTTATTTTTGATTAAAAAGGGTCCAGACAAATCTACCCCAGTTGAATTAAATGTTTTATCTGGCGTTATTCTTTGTTTTGGCAAGTTTCCCATTTTTTGTACACATACTTTCGGATTTGCTTTAAAACAGACTAAACATCTGTGCACAATTTTTTTACAAAGATTTCTCCCATGAATGGGCCAATATTTTTGCCTAACCTGAAACAGAAGATGTTGGGGACCAATATGAAAATATTTTTCATGATAATATTTTACAATTAATTCCGTTAATTTATTTTTTGAAGGAAGTACATAAGGATGCTTAATCGAATAAGATAACTGCGAATTTTGCAGTCTCCCCCCTACCCTTATTAAACCATTTTCATCCAAAAATGGGGATAAATTAAAAATTTTACTTTTATGCGATACATTACCGCCACTTTTCAAGGCAGATATTTCAGTATGAAATTCCTCCTCCTGCAGCTGTTTCAGTAGGAAGTCTTCTGCCTTTGTCAGCTCTTCAGGCATCAGCGGTCCTTTCTTCTTTTCTAAAGGATTTCTTAGATTGTGAAGAAACCTGAAAAGAAAACTACATATACGTAATATTTTTAAAAATCTATTACTACGATTTATCAGATAGTTCAAAATAGTAAAGTCTTTTTTCAAATTTAGAGTCACTGCATTTTCAGATTTTAATTCAGGAGTGTAGTCTTCCTCATTTAGTTCTGAAAAGTTAATAAAAGATTGTTTGTTTTTCGGAAATTCAGGATCTTTCAGAAATTCAGCACCTGTCCACCATGTGGCGCTGTTTGTTAGGCTTTCAGCAGTCATCCCTCGAGACAACAGGTCAGCAGGATTTTCTTTACTTGCACAATGGAACCAAGAGTTAGGGTTTGTCAGGCTGGCAATTTCTTGAACACGGTTGGCGACAAACTGCTTCCATCGGGTTTTAGTACCCTTTATCCAGAAAAGCACTATCTGCGAATCAGTCCAGTGATATTCAACAGAAGGTCTTTTAAGGTTTACAGTATTTTTCACTTTGGTGATCAGACGAGCTGCGACCAGGGCACCCAATAATTCAAGGCGAGGTAGTGTAACACCGCTGAGGGGAGCTACACGGCTCTTGGAAGTCAAAAGTTTTACTGAAATACCATTTTCTGATTTTGTTCGTACATAAATGGCAGCGCCATATGCTTTTTTGCTAGCATCGCAAAAACTATGTAATTCAACTACATCTTCTGGGGAAGTGGCATCAAGGATGAATCTAGGGACTTCAAGCTCTTTTAACAAGGGTAATTCCGAACACCATTTCATCCACTCTTTTTCGATATTTGGTGATAATGATTCATCCCATTTGGTTTTAGTTGTCCAGATATCTTGAATGATAATTTTTGCTCTGACAGTGAATGGAGAAATTAACCCTAAGGGGTCGAAAATTCTCCCTACGGCTTGAAGAATGGTACGTTTTGTAATTTTATTTATGGATATAAAGTTCAACAAACTCTTGATATCTACAATCAAATTATCTTTATTAGTATCCCAAGATAGTCCCAAGATCTTTGTCTGATTTATACCTAAGCTGATGGTAGATTCTACAGGGTATGTATCAAATTTTTCGCTTTTCCACTGCTCTGTTAATTCGGTATCGTTACTTATCCATTTTCTAAGGGACATTCCTGCGGCTTCCATAATATATTTTGCACTTCGTGATAATTCAAGTGCTTCGTTAAAATCATTACCTCCAGAAATTAAGTCGTCTACGTAAAAACATTTATCTAAAAGTCGAACAGTAGCGGGAAATTCTTCTCTATACTTCTCAATGTGATGTCTAATAGTAGCAGCGAGTAAGAATGGACTTGAACACACCCCAAAATTAACTCGATTGAAACGATAAATCTGTAATTTGGGTTTTTTATGTGCATGCGGTTCTTCATCACTCCAGAAAAAACGAACAGCGTCTTTATGTTCATCAGCGAGACAGATTTGTAGAAAGGCTTGTTTAATATCAGAACAAAATGCTATTTTGTTTAATCTAAAATTAATTAAAACATCCAAAAGATTCGGATTTAAATTTATCCCCTGCCATAGGCAATCATTCAGTGACAGCTGATTATTTTGATGACTCCCTGCATCAAATACGATTCTTGTTTTGGATGTTAAGCGACCTTCCTTTCTTACTGCCTGATGAGGCAAATAATAAATAGGTTTGTTTAAATTATTTTCTGCTGTACTGGGTTCAACTATTTCTATTATTTTTTGATTTACGTAATCACGAATAATCTCTCTATACTGTTCATATAATTCTCTATCATATTTAAAACGTCTCCATAAACTTAAAAATCGTTGTTTCGCTAACGTGTAATTATCGGAAAGTTCATTATAGGGTCTTCTAAAAGGCAAGTGTACAACGTAGCGTTTGTTTTTAAACTGAATCGTTTCATTAAAAATTTCTATAGCTTTATCACTTTCTTTTTGAATTGGATCGTCTCTTATTCCAATGCTTTCTAGATCGAAAAAGAGTTTAAGAGTGCTACTAAGGGAATCGTCTGACAAAACGAAACACTGTTTCGAATTATTCAGTTCTGTTTCTTCAACCTTTCCACACGCTAGCCATCCAAATTCGGTTTCCTTAAAAAACAAATCGTCATTTATTTTATAAGTATTATCCTTTAAAACTTTGAATAATATATCTGCACTGATTAACGCTTCTATTTCATTCGGTTCAAAAAATGTCTCGTCACTCAATTTCAAAAATTCTGGAATTTTTATGTCTGAAATGTTTAATTTATTGCATGGTGTAAGCCCAGTTATTTTATCCACAATCAAAAATTCTACTGGTTCACTAAAGGAACAATCTTCATTTGAAATAAAGGTATCTAATTTCCACTTAATATTTTGGGTCAATCCATTCAAACCTGAAACTGGAGTTTTTATTTTTTCTCTTTTAATTCCTAAACATTCACTCATCTTTTCAGTTAAAACGCACACATTTGAAGCCGAATCCAGAACGCATCTTATTTTTATTCTTTTTTTGTTTTCGCATTGAACATAAATATAAGCTGTCGAAAACAGAATACTTTTTCTATTTTCTTTTAAATATCTGCTATTATTACTCAAAACGGAAGCATTTAATTGCGCAACCCGTTTGTCTATATCTGGTAAGTTGGATGAATTTATTCCATCTGCGTCTGGAACCGGGGTTTTGGCGCCAGAAGAAAAACATATTAATCTGTTGTGCTTCATTCCGCAGGTGCATTTGAATTTCGATAAGCAATCATTTTTCTTATGGTTTTGCCTAAAACAAACCTCACAAAGCTTGTGAAGGCGTATTATACTTAATCTTTCGTTAATGTTTAATTTCAAAAATGCATCACATTTATAAATAGGGTGATAAGTATTTTTACAAACAACACAATTTTTGTTTTTATTTTCATGCATTAAAAGAGTTTTAGATTTGTTAATAGCCGGAAAGTTTTTGTTAGTATTTTTATTTCCGCTAGTCATATTCGTTCTATTAATAGATAATAAAACTGATTCTCGTTGTTCCAAAAATTTGATAAATTCTTCAAAGGTGGGAACATTTTTTGATTTATGGGATAACTCAAAATTCTTTCTAGATTCTCTGTCTAACTTTGCTACGAGAATATTTACAATGAAAACATCTGATAATTTATTTTGCTCATATTTCAGAACTTTCAAGGCACGCAGATTTTTCTGTATACAATCAATCATATTTCTTATCTCTTTGGGATTTTCTGTTTGAATTTTCTCAAAATTCAGAATGTTTTGTACATGAATATCAACAATTAATCGCTCGTTATCATAGCGATTTTCTAATGCATTATATAATGATTCAAATGTATCAAAATTACTAACTAGATTTTTAGCATCAGATTTGAGACAAGATCTAAGATAATATAATTTCTGCGACTGATTAATGTGAACATTATTGGTTATTAAATCATCAAATTGTTCTTTAAAAGAACTGAATTCCTCATATTTTCCTGAAAATTCAGGTAATACTAAAGGAGGAATTTGAGTTTTAATTTCAAAGTTATCTTGAGATGCATTTTCAGTCGCATTTATTTTTTTATGAGAATCAAATTTCTTATAAGAATTAATAAGAGTATTAATTCTTACCTCTAATTTTTCCAGACGTTCTTCACATGAGTCAAGATCGTCATCTATGGTCGCTTGTTCAGCATCTTTCAAATCTTGAATTTCGTAGTATTTTTGTCGTAATTCATCGATTTTTGTTTGTAGCAGTTCTATGTTCTTTAATTTCACTTTTAGTTCCACTACGTCTATATCGTAATTTTCGGCATTCGTGCCTTCTACATAGTTTTCAATTCTAGTTATCTTCCCTTTCAAGGAAGATTTCAATTTATTATTTTTATCCATAAGTCGCTTATTACAAGCTCCGGTTTCTCGACGGAGCCACTTTTTGTAGGAACTTAACTACAAATAACTAATTTTCGACGGACCATCTTCGTTGTTTTAATATTTTTAATTTGTACGATCACATACATCAAGTATTTACACTATTTACAACGAAGAATAAGATTTATAATAGGTAGAACATAAAATAATAATTGTGGGCGTCAATAAATTTAAAGTTCTTTGCCCACGTCCATTGTACTTGGCTTCTCATAGCCTTCTGCCGGTGATCCGCGACGGGGTGGCGCGCATGCGTCAACATAAATTATAGAAAATAATTCTTAAAGTAGAATCGATAAAATAATTAACGGTTAGGTAAAATTGTATTCTTCATGAAAAACGAGCCCCGCCTACAGGCGTTCCTCTAAAAGAATACTTTACTTTAAAAAAACGGTTTTATATGTTCGTGTTAAACATTTTCTGGGCAGCTGGTGTGTATATAAGCCAGTGACATGCAAAAAAACAAGTATTAAGAATAAAATTTGAATAATTTAATCATGAATATGTAAAATCATTTTTAATAAATAGTATAACGTAGAGCAACGCCAAAAGAAGAGGCTTATTGTACAAAATATGAAAATACCCCGTTGGCAATGTGTTAAAAGTAAATTAAAAGTTTAATATAACTTAATCTGATGGAAATTGTAGGATTTACAGATATCACAAAATAAATAAAAGCACTGAGGACAATATGAATAAAACAAAATAATTACGATGTTAAATACAAAGAATAATTAAATTTGGAAATAGTTAAAAAAATTGATTAAATAAATATATATATATACATATGTAATTCCATTTAAAGCAATGATATAGTAAATCAGAATAACAATGTAATTAATCAAATCAATCATCTTTAGAAACACCTTAATACAACAAAAATTTGCATTTTCTTTTCTTTTCTGTTTTCTTTCTTTCTTTTTCTTTTTCTTTTTTTTTTTTTTTTTTTTAATAATGATTTAGTGAAAGAAATATTGTATATATATATATATATATATATATATATCAGGTGATCAAATATAATGTATTTTGTTAATATATAATATAAATAATTAAATTTATTTAGATTTTTTAAACAAACTGTTAATAACTAAATGTTCGGAAAAATCAAATCGAAACACACCACATTATTTTTTATTATTATTATTTCTGTAACATTGCATAATTTAGTCATACATGAACAAAACAATTTTTTTTTTTTTTTTTTTTTTGTTAAAGCAATAATCCCGAGACTGAAAGCTGTGCATTCGAAATGCATATGAAATATAATTCTGTAACAATGATCTATTCATATTCTTGGTGTTTCTTTGTTTTATATAAAATAAAAATTCGCCTTTGGATGAAAAAATTGTTTCATCATTTGTTTTTCTACGAAAATTTCAAATTTCCTACGAACAATTCGGTGACTGAAAACTTTATACAAAATTTAATTCTGCAACCATGTTTATATATATATATATGTATATATATATCCAATCCATGACGTTTATTTATTTTATATAAAATAGAATTTATCCGCTGAATATATATATATACGCACACACAAACATATATATATATGTACCAAAGATATTTCTCATATGAAATTTTAGTTCCAAAGAAACATTCTTGGAATGGAAAATTTAATAAAAAAATTATTCTGTAACCGTATCTATTCAAATTCCTATCGTTTGTTTGTTTTGTCTAAAATGAGAATTCATCATTGAATAAAAGAAAAAATGTTTTGTCAATATTTTTCACATAAAGTATCAGGACCTATGGTAATCTGGTATTTAGAGTATCAAGCTCTTAATTGAAAGGTTACGAGTTCGATACCCGGACGAAGACCGTCGTGTATGCTAATGACGTCAGGGGCACGTAAAGTCTACTGTGGTCTTCAACAATTCAAAATTAATACTTTTGGGGGTTACTAAAGCCGGGAAACCATCCCCGTCGCAAAGTATCGATATTGTGATGGCATGCCTCCGGATCAACTTTACGAATGAATCTCAGACCATCGCTAATTGCCCACTCAATTGCTATAGTGCGACGTTAAGTCGAATGCACTCCACGACGGCCCTACCAGAACACCACGCCGCGCCAACCTAGCAGGAAGGTGACTCCACATAAAATATCAAATTTCAAATCACGAAATTCCAGAATCTAAATTGAAAACTTAAAACATAAAATAAAATAAAATAAATGAATAAGTAAAATAAAATTCTGTAACCACACACTTTTCCTATTCCCTTCAATTTCCTCTTCGGTGCGCGTAAAATCCGTTGTAATCGTAATGTCCTCCATGTTCCCATCCAAATAATACCTCCGGGGGTCACCGAAACGGGGGAGCCATACTCTCCGTGGATGATCAAAATTGCGATAGCATATCTCCGGACTATCCTTAGGGGTGCGTCCCAGGGTGCGCCAATTACCCATAGAACAGTACCTGTGTGACGTTAAACCCAACTTACTAGTCTATTTACCAATATCTTCTTCTTTTTGTGTGTGTGTGTATGTTTGTGTGTGAAAATTTATATCAGTTTCTTTTTAAATGTTCTCTCAGCACACTACTACAAAAAAAAAAAAAAAAAAAAAAAAAAATCCCTAAAAATATTTAAAAATATTTAAAAATTAATAAATCAAATGAATAAAATAATAAAATAATTTTGTTCTGAATTAAACATAATTAAAAGATAAATCTAGTTGCATTACGGAAGTAGTTTCTTACTATTTACACATTAAATGTCTATAACATCATTTCATGCAATGACTTCAATTAATTAATTAATGGACATTTAACTAACACATAACTGCCTTTCCTTTTGATAACGGCCTTTCATTTAATGCATTCTTAATCTAGGAAATCTGTTGCTAGGGTAAGTCTGGCTATCTACGAAATTCTAATAAATTAATTAATTGTGACATAATATTACTTAGAATAATTATTAGTTGAACAAGAAATTCCTTTTTACAGTTTAAAATCCAGAAAATAATTATTTCTTAGATTAAAATCATTAATAAATTGGTTAAATTATCTGCGACACCACTGGTAATATAAATGGCAAGTGACAAAAGAATGCATATTTTAAAGTTATTTAAGTAGATTATATTCATTTTTGTAATACATAATAGTAAAATATCAATACATATATCAATATATATATATATATATAAATTACATGAACATTTAAGCAAAACGATGCCGATATTCGGCTTTAACCTGTTCATTAAAAAAAAAAAAATCTCGAATACAGCTTACACCAGAGAATCATCTGTAAAAACAAACAAATTAATGAAAAATTATTTGCATTCACAGTATAATTTAGATTGTTTTTATAGTTTGCATTCATAGTCAACGTCAACGTGATGGCTTTGGAGTACCTGCATATGATCGCAACTAATGTCTACCTCCATCGAAAATGCCGAAAACATAAAGTTAGTTTTACATAAAAGAAACAAAAAAAACAAAAAGAGCCAAAAGGTTTTTAGAATTTAGAATTTTAATCTCAGGAAAGTATACCCCATGTTAGCTGGGCTATTACCCGAATGAAGCACCAGAAGAATTAAAAAATAAAAATAAAATAAAATAAAAATAAATAAATAAAATAAAATGCAGCAGCCTCATGTCATTAGTGTGCTAATTCGCCAGAGATAGCAAACTCTCTTGTTGTTCCTTCTACTCACCAGGGAAGTATGGATAAGTAAAATTGCTATTGAAACCAAACCAAGCTTCAATTAAAGAGCATGGTCGAAAATATTGGGTACAGTACAAATTTGCTGCAACAACCCTCATGGGGGCGAGATATGACCCCCTAATAGTTTTAGTTTTTTCCATAAAAGCCGACAAAACACAAGTCGTAACAAGAACGAATGGTGCTGTGGTAGCGTGCTTGACTTCTGACGCGGAGGTCCTCGGATCGAGTCCCCGCAAGGGTGTTTTCTATTTTAATTTTTTATTTCAACTAAAATATTTTTTTTACATTTTTAATTAAATTAAATCATTATTTTAAGAGAAAATATTAATTATATTAAAACAAGTATTTTTTATTTATTTATTTATTTTTTTTTTTTTTTTTCAGCGCGATGAATTTTATAATTTTTTTTTATTTTTTAACCAATTTATTTATTAAATTTAAAGAGATTAATAATTTAACGGGATATACTTTTATATTTCATTTTGATAAAATTTCGTTAATCGTTACATTCCGATAAAATTTTGTTAATGATTATGTTTTATGTTAATTTCTAATTCTATTTTTTAATGACGACATTAGTATCAAGAGCTAATCGTCTGCTCTCAATTGTATTATTTATTCATGCAATTTTTTGCATGAAAAATCCTGAATGAACAACAGCTGCTGCTTAACTATTCGATGTCGCATTTAAATTTTATTTCAAATGTTTCATTAAACAACTGTCAAATTTAATGTTGTCGGAAGAACTGATAATAATATTGAACACGATGACAAATTTTCTCAAAATGATTTTACAAATTTATAATTAGTTTACATCTGAAAAAATTCAAAATACGGATAAATATAGATTTTACAAATCCAGTAATCTCGACGAAAAGCCAAATATTTAACAAAATGTTTGTGATGAACAATAATTGACGCTGAACAAAATTGTAATTTAAATAATTGTGATAAACCTTTTTGTATTTCTTGTTCTAATTCTGAAAAATACTTATGGTTTCATGATTTTTCTACTTTTAATCATAACTGTTATAATTTAGAAACTATATTGGTAGCTTTAAATATTATTTTCTTTCTTATAAATAACAAAATAAAAAAATATATTTCATAAATTCATGGTCAATACTTTATTAACTAAAAAAAAACCTCCTTAATATAATTAATATTTTCTCTTAAAATAATGGTTTAATTTAATTAAATGCCTTTGCGGGGACTCGATCCCAGGCCCTCCGTATCAGAAGTTAAGCACGCTACCATAGCACCATTCGTTCTTATTACGATGTGTGTTTTGTTGGCTTTTATAGAAATAATTAAACTATCAGAGGGTCATACGTCGCCCCATGGAGGTTGTTGCAGCAAATTTCTACTGTACTCTATATTTTCGACCATGCTCTTTAATTTAAGCATGGTTTGGTTTCAATAGCAATTTTACTGATTCATACTTCCCGTAAGTGCTGCATTCATAGTGGCATGAACTTTCAAAGGAAAAGCACGTACTACAGTACGTGCTTTTCCTTACCTACATTACCTACTACATTACCTACATTACCTACTATTGCATTACCTACTCAGATTCCCTCATTTCTTCTCATGTTAACTAATTGAATTTTCGTTGCTACGTTTTATAAAACTATCTCATTCAAAAATGAAATTTCTTGTACTGTTTTTTTTTTTTTTTTTTTTTTTTTTTTAGTATTACTCTTTGAAAATGTCGCCTTTTGGCTTAGTGAGCAATTTTTTTCAGAAATCAGTTTAAATATTTCGTTTAGAGTTCGAAACATAGAGTCTTAAATTTACTTAATGAAATAAAATATTTATTTATTTATTCTCAAAATATTGCTTACTAAGTTAAAAAAGCGACATGTCTAAAAAATATGATTAAAAAAACTTCATTTATTAATGCGATACAGGCGGAAGCAAAATTATTGAAGCGCACTTCCCAATTTTTCATATACTTATATTTTTTTTAGTTTGATCGCCAATTTTTATCATGAACTTACTTTTTTATAAACAGTATCAGACTAAGATCATGACGACAAATATTTTCTTTAACCCTTTAACGTTCACTACTTAATTTATTTTAAAAATTACTAAACTAATTTTAAAAATGGCTTTTAGACACATAGCTGATCATAAATATTTAAAAAATAAAAAAAATAGCATTGTTCCTTTTCGAGAAATTTTCGGTTAGAAACATCTGTAAGTAAACCTTATTAAATTCAAACAATATTTAATTTAAAAAATAAATCACTTTATTAGTAAACATTATCGATAACAGAAACTCGTAAAAGTTGCATCTATCCCAACATTTCAATTTATCCCGAAGCATTTTAACCCTTTGCAGCGCAAGGTAATTCGTATCATTTACATTACACTGCCACCGGAATTTACGAACATGATTAAAATACAAGAAATTTTAAATTTTCATGTTAAAAGAAGGGCCTTTTCTGCTATGTTATAAATGTAATTTTTTGCTAAAAAATTTCCGGGATGAGTTTTTGCACTTGAGAATTAAAATTAGGTGTTCCATCAGCGGGAACACTGGGACTGAAAGGGTTAAAAAACAGTATTAGATGCACAACCTTTAAATGGGAATTATTGCTGGCGCTTCAATAATTTTGCTGCCGACTGTAGCTTTATAAAAGGAAATAAAAAAAATCCCTTAGGATAATATGGGGAGGAAGAAAGGGGGAAACTGACTGATATTCTGTCGTAACAATAAAGAGCTCCTTTATGGTCGAAGCTGCCTTTTCTTCTGGAATTAACCTCAATACTTACCTGGTAACATTTATAAATTATTCCAGAGTACTGTTAGCCCCGCCCTTTCTTTCACGCCAGTATGATTTTAGAGAAATTTTCTTTAATATATTATAAAGATGAAATAAGAAGAAAAATGCTTTTAAAATATACTGGTGTAAATAAAGGGCGGAGCTAACAGTACTCCGGAATAAATAATTAAATGTTACCAGGTATATCAATATATGTATATTTTTTAGAAGAACAGCAAAATACAGATGTATAGATATCTGCCAATATTCCAATTAATATTCCGTAGTCCTATAGTCCTCCTCCTCCCCCCACCCTTTTTTTTCCACACTAGCCTTTTTTTAGCGTATTTTCTTCGTAATTAAATTTGGCGAAAATTACTCTAAAATAAAATAGCGTGGAAAAAGGGACGGTACTAACAATACTATGGAATATTAATTAGAATACTAGCAAGTATTATATATATATTAATCTGATAGAAAGCCATTTGTTGAGTAAGGATGGAAATTTTGAAAGGTTTAATTATGATTTTCCATAAGTAATACATCACAGCTCATTCTATGTAAGCATATGATGCCAAGTCTCCCGTTTTTCAAGGGAGACTTCAAACGGGAAAATCTTTCTAGCTGATTTCTTTAATATTAATCGTCGAAAATATATATAACATATTTCATTTGAAAATACCGGGTTCAATTCTGATTTAAAAGTTTAAAATGTTGGCAGCTCTGTATGTAAGACACAAAAAGTGCTTTGGGGATAATAAAATTCGCATACTCCAGGGTTCGTAGTCACCACTTTTTTTTCAGGACACTTTAAAGGATGAAAATGTTTCGCTTTTTTTTGCTACTACTTTTTCTTAGAAAAATCTTTATTGTATTTTTAAAGTAATACGTCGTGATAAAACAAACTGGAAATTATTGTATAAAAATAGTGGTAGCAAAAAAGGCCTAAACTTTTCATTTCTTAACGTGTTCTGGAAAAAAGGCGGGGACTACGACCCTGCATACTCAATTGGTCGGCTAATGTTCCGAGTCTAAATTCGAGGGAAAACATTTGTGGCATCGCAACGAGCAATACCCGCCAGAAAAATGATATATTTTTTTCAATATAGCAATGAAATTCGTCATTCACGAGGCATGTAGTGTTTTACCGCCACAGCAAGTTCGAAACATCGTCAACACATCAATTTGCTCCTATAGTATAGCCATACATGCCAACATACTAATTAATATTCCGTAGTATTGATATAGTAATATTCCGTAGTACTAATTAATATCCGTAGTGAAAAAAAGGGCGGGACTAACAACACTACGGAATATTAATTACGATGTCGGCAAGTATGGAATAGCTATGGAATGCAATTTTTAGTCAAAAATGGTCATTCTTATCAATTTGAACCCCGTGATATAAGTAAAAATATTGCAAAAATAACTTTAAATAAAGTAATTTATTTATTTATTAGTTTATTTGCATGAAATATATAACATAAAAGCTTATTTGTAAAATATCTCGTCTGCTGTGCATTAAAAAACATTCTTCAGTATCATCATAAGGAATTAATTGGTTCTAAATTCCATGATGAAGATGATAACAAGAGCAACGGTTTAATATTTGGGTGATTTTCAAATAAGCTGCCAGTTTGATGTCCTAGCTTTTCAATCTACATTTCATGTTGGTAAAATTATTATTTTGAAACTATAAAAGAATGAAGCGATGTATGATTCTATATTTAGTTCAATGCATTCATTACATTTTTTCCTAAGTTCTAAAGTAATCATCTTTTTCTATTGTTTTTCTTCGCAGGTAGTGGAAATTTACGAATCATAGGTAACAAACCCGCATAATCTGAATATTTTTTTTTATTTTTTAAAACAACTTTTTCTTTTATATATGATAATAAATAATAAGTAATATGTGTCAATTAAACAAAAATGCAAACGATTTCACTAAAATATTAAATCTGATATGTTAAAATTTAAATGCATCTTTTGTCTTCATATTCAGCTCTTGAGTGTTACGTCTAAGAAGTTATTATTTCGTTACAAAATATGTGTATTTGTAAACAGCAGTAATGAGAATGTAGTGTTGTTCTTTCTTATAATGTGCAGGTCAAGAATTGGATAATTTTCATTTCGAAGAGGTATTCCGAATTTTTCTGGAAAATGTTGCAATTTATTCTAGTGAAGAATTCTCTAATAAATCTCATGGTTGTTACTTAGAAAGGGTAACATTCTTGAGAAGGGAGTAATACTCGTGATTTTAAAGCAACCAATTAATAAATAAAGGTACAATTATAGCAAAGCTGCCAACCTAATCCGGCAAATTGTTAGTACCGCCCCTTTTTCTACACCACTTAATTTTTAGAGCATTTGTTTTCTTCATTCATCGTAAATATATTTGAAGAGAATTACTCTAACAGAGCTGCCGACTTAATCCGGAAAATTGTTAGTACCGCCCCTTTTATTCTACACCACTTAATTTTTAGAGTATTAGTTTTCTTCATTCATCGTAAATATATTTGAAGAGAATTACTCTAACAGAGCTGCCAACTTAATCCGGAAAATTGTTAACATCGCCCCTTTTTCTACACCACTTAATTTTTAAGGTATTTGTTTTCTTCATTCATCGTAAATATATTTGAAGAGAATTACTCTAACAGTGCTGCCAACTTAAACCGACATATTGTTAGTACCGCCCCTTTTTCTACACCACTTCATTTTTAGAGTATTTGTTTTCTTCATTCATCGCAAATATATTTGAAGAGAATTACTCTAACAGAGCTGCCAACCTAATCCGGCAAATTGTTAGTACCGCCCATTTTTCTACACCCTTAATTTTTAGAGTAATTCTCTTCAAATATATTTACGATGAATTAAGAAAACAAATACTCTAAAAATTAAGTGTTGCCGAAAAATGGGCAGTACTAACAATTTTCCGGATTAGGTTGGTAGCTCTGCTCTGAAAATTAAGTGGTGTAGGAAAAGGGGCGATACTAACAACTTGCCGGACTTGATTGGCAGCTCTGTTATAGATATTCATACTTGGCAACCTATTCTTGAAGATTGTTAGTCCCGCCCCTTTCCGCTTATTTTTTCACACCAGTCTTTTTTTTAGAGTACTTTTCTTCTTACTTAATCATAACCGCATTTGAAGAGAATTACTCTTAAAATTAAGAGGTGTACAAAAAGGGGCGGGAACTAACAATCTTCCGGGTTAGCTTGGATATTATCATACTTGCGAACATACTAATTAATATTCCGTAGTATTGTCAGCCCCACCTTCTTTTTCATGCCAGAATTTTTTTAGAGTATTTTTCTTCTTATTTAATCGTAAGTGCATTTGGAGAATATTACTCTAAAAATTTACTGGTGTGAAAAAAAGGCGGACTAACAACACTACGGAATATTAATTAGGATGTTGGCAAGTATGGATATTTGTTAGATTTTAATCATAATAATATTAATTTTTGATTCCGGGATACGTTTTTTTACATATACATATATATGTATGTGTGGATATGTGTATAAAACGAACACTTACCCCAAAGTTTGAAGTTAGCTCAAATCATTTTTGAGCGTGCGACAAATGCTCTGCCTAATATATTGTGTCTACAATGTGAAGAAAACATATTACCGATGCAGTATTAGAGTATAAAGTATTCACTAATCATGAATAATAAAAGAATCATGCACAAACATTGTCCCCCCTTTAATATACAAAATGATTAGATAGAAAGAAATTTGTATCAATGTCATTTTAGTCGTAAAGAGGTAAATTTTCTTGCACAAAATTATACTAACAGATTAGAAAAGAACAGGTATACGGTACTTTGCAAAGTGGAATTGATGAAGAGTCAATTCTGTGGAAACGGAAGATAAGGTAGAAAATATAATCATGCAGAAAATTTCTTAGCAGGACCCCTTTGGTTGTCATATGCGGCACTTTTAATGCACAGTGGTACGTCGAAAAAATTCTACGACCCGTTGTGTTGCCCTTCATATCAAGCCATTCTGAGCGCATATTTCAGCATGATAATGTCCATCCGCCCACGGAGATACTTTCTACTGCTTGTTTTCTTGCTTGTCCAACATTGCCTTGTCCAAACGTGTTGCCGGATCTCTTCCCTACTAAGCACTAGGAAAAGGTCCTACATCCGGCTCGGGCTTTTGCCAATCTAACGCCACAAATTTGACAGAATTCGGCACGATATCTCGCAGAAAATCACCTGCCAACTCTATCAAACAATGCCAAACCGAACAACTGCTTACATAAAGGCCAGAGGTGGACCAACGCGTTATTGACTTGTTCATTTTGTAAAGCTATTTCTCCTGATTAAATTATTCAACTTTTCTGAAACTGTAATCATTTCATTTTCTCTATATCACATCTACCAATTTCCCTCCCAAGAGTGGATAACTCTTTCTTGGTTCGACTTTTTTTTTTTTTTTTTTTTTTGTCTTAGAGTGCATATTAAGTTTTGAGCGATTACATCCACAAAATTTCAAAAAAAGAAAAAAGGCAGTTGAAAAATTGTGAGAAATACGGCATGGTACGTTTAAGAGGCTACTTGACGAATGGTATGCAACAAATTTAGTCCTTTTTTTTTTTTTTTTTTTTTTTTTAAAGAATGAGCATCTTACAAACTTGGTGTTCTTCTATGGCATAGAAGCTGAGATATTGTTGTTTCTAAGTGCATCATTAAAATTACGAACTGAACATCATCGTCGGTCAGTCGATATGTATCCCATATTAATCAGTATAATTTTCGTATCACATACAGAATGTTGACAGTCGAAATTTTTTCCCTGATTCTTCCACCAATATATTTATATAATATTTTTTACTTAATTAATTATGCAAACTTTCTACAAAAAAAAAAAAAAAAAAAAAAAAAAAAAAAATGGAAGAATTACAGAAAAAGTTTCAACTGTCGGCACTCCGACATATCAAGCTTGTTATACTTGTACACTGAAGAAGCTGTGGTAAATACTTCCTGTAAATATGGAAAATGCTATCGCATAGCAGGCGATATGTACTAAAATATACTCACCATCAATTTACATGAAAGTCCAATTAAACTTTCGTATGTTTCTTCCCATTTTTAATGCGATAATGTTTACACGATTTTGATAATATACAAACTCCAGACAAAAGATATTTTCTAAATATAATCAACTTGTTTGCAAGACATTTCAAACCTTTTATATACATGGCGAATGGAAGTCGAAAAGTTTCACGAGTCCAATATTTTATTTTTTGTATATTTATGCTCTCTCCTTAGACTCGTATAAAGAGAGTCTATTTTTTTTTCCCAATATTTTTTATTTATATGAATAACAATCATACATCAGTCGCTTACACAAATGTAAGAAATAACCTTCAACAAAACTTATAAAAACATTTCTATTTATTGATATAGCGACGTACACAAGATAAATTTCTATATTTCGTTATTGTACCTTCTTTGTACTACTGAATGATCGCTCTATCTTTTAATAGCGGTAAAATTCAAGGTTATCTTTTGTATAATCAATCATATCATTTATATTATGCTCCTTTTTTTTTTTTTTTTTTTTTTTTCTAAAGGCGCCCTTTTAATACTCTCTTGCTGAATATGTCTCCTTATTTTATAGTTAACAGATATTTTGTTCGATTTATAAATGATTAGCTTAACCCATTTCTAAAGTACAAACAACAACTGAGACTTCTTATGAAAATAAATATATTATAATCGTAACAATTTATTTCAAAAACATTCGATGAAATTATTTATAATAAATGTTTCAAAATCCTCTTGAATGCTAGAATTCTTTTTTCATTTAATATTTTACCGAGACATTACAATTTGTAGAAGGATAGAGTGTTTATATCATGATAGAAATATATTATTCTGTTAATAAAGTATAAAAAATTATTTTATTCCGGTGTAAATTTCTAGTTTTTTTTAAATTATTATTACATGTGTAAATTTCTTCATCGGAGGAAGTAAAATTATTCTTATTGTATATCTCTGATTTTCGCGTTGCATTATCCCAATATTAAACATTGGATGTTGAAACCGTGTAATACACAATCAGTTATTAAAAACTGCTTTAAAACTTCATTTTGCGTCACTGAAATTATGTTTGATGACATAATAATAATAATAAATAATAAAAATAATAAATACTTTTAATTAATGAACTGACTGATTGAGATAAGACCCTGGGCTAGAAAATTTAGCACATCTTTTCACTTAAAAAGTTTTTTGGCTCTTTCTGGTCACTTTTTAAAACTTTTTTACATTTCTCTAATAATTTACCTTTTATAATCAAAGAAGGCCTTACGAAACTTTATCATTTTACTCAATAGATGCACTTGAACCTATGTAATTACTGCTCTGTAGTTATTATTATTATTATTATTATTATTATTATTATTATTATTATTATTATTCGTGAATGTTCCCTAGTATTTCCCTAGATAATATTCTTTAGCATAATTATATAATAATTGTATAATGAATAATTTCCACAAATATTAATATTTTTCTCGACACGTTTCACTATGAGATTTGTGTGGTGTAGTTTTCAATCAATTAATTAAATTTTGTTGTTGTTCCAAAAAAATATTTCAGTTTAAAACAAATATTTATTTTTTTAAATATGTGCATATTGATTTTTTTAAGCATTATTAATCAATAATGTTTTAAATATTGTAACGTTGCAAGACGGAGGTTCTTCACATGAATATAAGGTCCTGTATAGGGACCTCTTATATTCATGTGAAGACCTCCTCTACCATTTATCGTATACCGTATCGTATCGTTTACCGTATTTGCTCTCTCGTTTATCGTAAAAAATTTGTTGTTTCGTTACCTCCCCATGCTCGTTCATATCATCCACGTTCTCAGGAAATGGCCGCTTTTTATATTTTTGTCAATCGTGCCCTTAACATTTGTTTGAATTCACTCTGAAATCAAATACCTTATATCGGTTGCTATTGACAGAGGTTACAACCCTTCCATTATTGATAAAGCTCTTTTTAAATTACAAAATCCCCATATTTTTTCGTCTTTCTACGTCAAAATCCTCTTCCAATATCTGTATTGTTTTGCCTTTTTACCCTAAATCTAGTTTTACCATAGCTAAGTTTTTAAACAATATGACTTTAAAATAATTTTCTCACCCACAAACAGATTAGTCTTTTCTAGATTAAAAGACCCTTTTGATACACATAACTCTTGGGTTATATATAGTATTTCTTGTCAATGTGGACAATTATATATTGGTGAAACAAAACGCAAACTCAAGTTTTGTCTTAAAGGACAGATAGGTTACATTGAGAAACAAAAAATTAACAAAAATATTGCTAAGCATTGTTAGAATAACCATAATTTCAACTTTAATTCAGCTAAAATGATCTGTCAGCTTAAACACTTACTTGAACTCGATTTTCTAGAAGCTTTTCTTTATATCGATAAAAATCATAAAATTATCATTAATTGCGATTTTACTGTACACTACTCTCTCGGATTGTTGGAAAAATTACATAAAATCTAGATATTTTTAATTTTTACATAGCTTCCTACATCCCAAATTTTTATTGGCTTATAGTTCCAGTTTTTTAAATTCCTATTGGTTGCTACTTTGACTCTAAAATCCGCTTCTCTACCTATATATATGAGCAATGATACGCTTCGTCATTCTGCACTGATTCCTCTTGTTAATCTGCTTAGAGAGGATGGGTTTGTACCCATCTCTAAGCGTCGTAGGCGTGACCCGTCTGTGGTCACATAACACAGCATTCTAGCTCCAAATTAGCTTATCCGTAGATAGAATTTCGATTCTTCTACTTCTGACGCCCCCCACTCGACGTCTGCAACACTCTGTGCATATTCACAGTCGCGTTCAGTCAGCCTTCCTAAAAGTAACCTTACTCTTAGGGACTCTACTTCCATTTGTATATAGTCTATTGTATTTTATGCACTTAAACCTTAACGTTAACTATTTCTTTTTGCAAATTTTATTGTTTAATTATTTTAATTATAAATATTGTAAATAGTCATTCTTAGTATTAAATTGTTAGGCAAAATTTTAGGAGAACATGCAGATCCCTATCCAGGAGCTCTAAAGGTGCCTTTTTCAAGGCAAGTCTGTCTCAGACAGGCCGAAGGGGCTATGGGGCAGGACTGTGTGCAATCCACTCATGTAAAATTTTAAAGGAAAAAAAAGAAAAAAATGTATATATATATATATTTTTTGACACAGCGGATTTCCGGAATTCCATCATGTAATTTATAGCTATCAGATCTCTCCCACCCCCCTCAGTTTACTGCCACTCCTCAGACTGGCTTGATCTACAGAATGTTTTTTTTTTTTCCCTCATCGTATTACCACGCCGAGCCCATGTAATGAGCTCACCTTAGTTGAAGAATCCTGACTTATTTGATGATGCAACCCAACTTCAGGCTTCTACACATTCAGGTGGAGGTAAGCGGTGGTCTCGAACACTGCAGGTACTCCCTAAGCTCCCGTGATGATGATGATGATCTGCACTGATGACGCTACTGAAACTACAGTACTTCTTCACGCTACTGAAACTGCAGTCTGCGCTTAGAAATTTTACATTGGCGTCTTTAACGCTGTGTTAATATTTATATTTATATTCTACGTCAAGTCTGGTTATATATCCTGTATAGGGTAATACGTCGAAAAAACTTAGAATTGCAACTTTTATTTCCTTAAACTAGGAACTTCGTTTTTATAATAAGAAATATAATAAAACCTCTCTAAAAGTCCGCCTGTAATGGAAAGCCATCGCTCTAAAGGGCCAGTTTTTTTTTCGGTCACAAGTTTTCCCCCTAGAACTTAATACTAATTTATTTTTATTAGAGGTATTAGGCCGTGCACTAGAGCTGTGTACTTCACTTAAGGATTACATTTTGCAAAAAGAGATTATTTTATTTATTCACTGACATGAACTGAGTTTCATCTGACATTCAGCCTATAATTAAGACTATACTCTCCAGGGTGAATCGAAGAAGACGAAAATAAATAAATAAATAAATAGGAAACTTGTCTTATCGAAAATGGGTGCCCACCAATAGTTGTGGCTTAGCTGTATGAACATTTTTGCAAGATATGATATATTTTGGATATCGTCTTCGGCCTGCGCATTAGGCCTAAATTTTGTAATATCTGCAATTTTTCGCAACTTTTTTGTAATTTTTTCCCCACTATATTCATAAAACAACTTTGAGTAATGTCACTAAGTTAGAAATTCATTAAAAAGTATTTCAATATTTTTCTCGAAAAATAACTCAAAAATCTAAAATTCTCGAAAATAACTTGAAAACGACAAATAAAGTCAATATTTAAGCCGCATACGCAGACTGAAAATATTAAATAAATGACAAGAAAAAAAAATAGTTTTTCGAATTCAGTTTTTTGAATATTAAGCTTTGAAAATGTCGCCTTTTAGTTCAGTGAGCAATTAAAAAATAAATAAATATCTCTTTTAGAGATTGAAAATTAGAGAGTTTGAGTGCTGAGTTCACCTAATAAAATGAAATATAAAATTCATTTTTTCAAAAAGGTTGCTCACTAAGCTAAAAGGAGGCGGTATGTCAAATAGTGTAATTCAAAATATACAGTAAAAATTTCATTTTTGAATGAAATATCCTTATAAAATGAAGCAACAAAAATACTGTAGGCTAACGTGGGAAGGGAGAAATGAAGAATAATGACTGCTGTGCAACCTTAGATGCAATGGCTTCTGAATGGGTATCTTTGACGATAATTGGTCGAATAAAAGTATTAAACTGAGTTCAGATTAAAAATTAAAAGTTAAAAACTAAAATTATTATTTCATCCCAGGAAATCTAGTGAGAATTAATAAATTAACAGAAACAACTTTTTCGTACATAAAATGATGCTAAGTTGAACAATTTGTTCCAGTATATATATAAAAAAAAATTCTTAATTCCCAAAAAAAAAAAAAAAAAAAAAAAAACTTTTTAATCTGATACAAATTAATAATAATGATTTTTTAGAAAGCAACACATAGATAGATATTGTAAATATGAGTAATTAAAACCATTTAATTTATAGAATTTGCGTTCTAGATTAAAATTTTCTCATCAATCTCAAATAAAGAATTATGGCGGAAATTTTTTATCCTACCAAGTATTTTTCCCAGGGTATTTTCTGTTTTTCATTTATTATGACGCTAACAGTTTCAAATATCAGAATCTTAACGGTACATACGCATAAAAGATATGTAGCTGAATTTTATATTACAAAATTATGGATAAACTGGTTAAAATCAAAATACCGTCGAATACTTTTAAAAGAAATATTGTCGGTGCATTAATTTATCTACACGCATTCATTAATAAACATATTTTGTTCAGTGTTGCGAGACTTTGCGACTTTTTTATTCAACAGTCACCAATTATTTTGAGAAGAGATATTTGATATACATAATGGACGATTCTTTGATTCGATTCGTCTATTATGTATATAAAATACAACTTCTCAAAATTATTGGTGACTCTGAATAAAAAAATCGCATAGTCTGGCAACACTGATTTTGATACATCTTTAAATGGAAGCCCAAAAATTCATTCAGAGTACATTTCCTGTATTATGTAAGGATTTCTTTTACTACTGTTTAAACTGAAAATAATAGTTTATCGTTAATCATCTCAGATACACTGTAAGCGATATGAACGTTAGATTACAGTCAGTGATCGAAAAAAATTTTTGCTTGTGATCGATTACTGGCAAAACATTTTTCTAGTCAATGACCGTAAAAATAAAGTTATACCCGTTAATTATGGACATTTTTCTCAAAGAAGTACAGTAACAATTTATTAACGGTGAACACTCTGAATTTTACAGCGATCTCTCATACATACGGATGCTGAACTTTTCTACGAACAACGGTATAGTTTAAGACCGTGTGATTTAACTGTCAACACTCCAACATTTAATAAAATTTCTTAGATTGTACATTTTAGATCGACTGTTTTAAATGATTTCATTATACATCAGTATATCATGTTTGCTGACATTTTTTTGCATTTATAAACGGGCTGTTAAAAAAAAAAAAAAAAAAAAAAAAAAAAAAAATTATCTTCTTGCAAATCTTTTATCGGTTTTTATATTTTAAATTTTGAAATATGATTGAAACTTCTAACCTTTCTTGTGTATGTATATATATATATATATATATATATATATATATACTTTTTTTTTTTCAAAATATTTCTCATTTTTTATTCTTATGAAGTTATGGGTTGCAGTTATCATAATCTTTGCAGTTTTGATGCAGATAAGAAGCAAAGCTGACGTTTTTGCTTACATGTTTGCTGACATTTTTATACATTTATAAACGGGCTGTTTAGAAAAAAAAATACAACATAAATTATCTTCTTGCAAATCTTTTATTAGTTTTTATATTTTAAATTTTGAAATATGCTTGAAATTTTTAACCTTTCTTGTATATATATATATATATTATTATTATTATTATTATTATTTTCGAAAATTGTCTCATTTTTTATTCTTACGAAGTCATGAGTTGCAGTTATCATAACCTTCGCAGTTTTGATGCAGATAAGAAGCAAAGCTAAATTTCATGTTATAAAATCATTAATAAGCTGACATAAAACAAAATACCGCCAAATACTTATAACTTAAATACTGTATATACATTAATTTATCCGCATGCATCCATTAATGAGCATGCTTTAATACAATATTAGATAAAAGCTGAAATTTTCAAAATTTCATTTATCGTATATTTGCTGCATTATAGAATTATAATGCTTTCCTTTACTGCTGACAAACTGTAAGCAATACTTTATCATCAATCATCTTTGCTATATTCTACTTCCATTGTTCCTAATGGCTTTATCATATATCCGTATATCTTAATGTTTACTGACATTTTGATAAATTTATAAACGGACTGTTTAGAGAAACAAAGAGATAAATAAAATGGACGCTGAAAATTCCGAAGTAATATTGATCTGAAAAGTTTAAGATATAAATTAATAAATTATCGTAACTGTAATGTCTAATAATTAAGTTTAGTAAAACAAGTATTGTATAAAACCATTAGATTGTTTATTATACTGTCAAATCAAATATATATAAATATTTCTTTAAATAATAATTAAAAAATATTTGTGTAAAGTAAGCGCCAAAGGGCCGCACCAGAAATTATACGAAAAATATATAATTTTAATTTTTTCTGCTGCTCTCACCCACTGAAGGGGAAGCAGATAGATGCTTGCACACGTAGGGATATTTTTAAAATGTTTTTGTTACACTAATATGTTCTTTTTATATTTATTAACACGTTTAAATTTATTTTGTTAATCACGCCCACTTTTTTAAAATTGTTATGTCTATGTATTTAACCCCTCATCGCGCGCTGTCCTCGCTGCGAGGATGCAAAATTTAAGATCCAGCTGCAAAAATTCATCCCGGAAACTTTTTAGCAAAAATTTACGTTTATAACATATTAGAAAAAAGCCGGTTTTTTTACCCTTAAAATTAAAAATTTCTTTTAGTTTAATTTAGTTCATGTATTTCGGTGGCAGTATAATTTAAATGGTCCGAATTGTCTTGCGCCGCAAAGGGTTAAAATTATATACATTGAAAATCGTTTCAACATTGCAGCAGATGTAACCAAGTATCACATGAAGAAGTAGAAAAAATTTTTATAAAGATGAAAAAATAAAAGATAAATAACTGTTTATCATATACTAATATCAAGATAAGATAAATATATGAAGCAATTAATAAATAATTGAAATGCTAAAAGTTTGTTCAATTTCCGATTCTGTGGACAGTCTCCATAAAGATGCTCCGTCTCCAATAGGTTGCACTAGTCCAACAACTTGTCGAAATTATTTCCTGGTACAGTTCCAGACATTCAACAAACCCTTCCTCACTGTCTTGTCATTACCAATAAGTTGCGAAATCTCTATTAATATAGAATTTTATAAAAATCAATGCGCAATCTCTCCTAAATAGCAATAGTGCCAACTTTCTCATTTTCGTAGGAGAGATTGCGCAGTCTTTTATTAACAAATTATTCACTTTTAGAGAAAATCGTGGTGCTCCTACCGTTGCACTAGGTTAGTAGCTTATGAGAAATTCTTTAAATTAAAAATATTTTGTACTTCTACACTTGTATTGATATTCCTAGGAAGGGTTATGAAAATTCAAACATTTATTTTTGAAAACGAGAAAAAATAACCACGTTTTATCGTATACTCTTGAAGCAATCAGCGTACACATTGAAGTCAGCACTTTACTATTGATGTTGTGCAACCACTTGAAGCCGCAACTCTCCCCCTCTAGTCTTTAATGTCGATCCCCTAGGTCAGGGATGGAACACGGGCGCAGAATTCATACCAGTATCAATGTAAGAAAATTTTCTACTTCTTAAATCAACGATATTATAGGTAGAGAAATTTCTTCAACAGATTCCGGTGTGAATCATGCGCCCGTGTTCCATCCCTGCTAGGTGCACAAACTCTCCTACCGCGCAATCTCTCCTAGCTTTACCTTATGGGAAGGAAAAATACAAAAAGCTAGATAGATGAACCGAAGCCATAATCACTTTTTTAATTTGTTAGACAATGTTTAAAATATTTTCCAAAGTATTATAAAAATAATAAAAAATAATTTATATCAACAGTTGTAATTAATTTTTTTATGAATTAATGGATGCATAATTTAAAAAAAAAAAAAAAGAAATTTTTTTAATCGCAATTCAGAATTATTAATATTATTCTGAATTTCTGTAATTTCTGAAATGTAAAAAACAACATATTAATATGTCATCACGAAAGCAATATATTAGGTTAAATAATATTAGCTTAAGCACCATTTGAAAATATTTAACAATTTATGCGATTACATGTTTTTTTTTTCATGTTTTATTTAAACTTATTTATTTATTGTGGTAGTGAAGTGCTTTGATCCCAGTTTACTGGACCCTTTTATTTAAAAAATAGGTTATTAGATTCATATCATAAATCACACATTATTTTTTATTTGATGGATATGGCATTCTAAGATATCCGTTTGAGTGATATCATTTTTCTGAAGATGTAGATATCCTTTTTATAAATAATGTGTCCTTATATGTTAATATCACAGTAGACATTAACGAAATCGTGAAACTTTTCTTTTCTTACATGTCCTACATAGTTGAATCTAAAGATTAACTATTGCGTCAGTAATATTCAAGTTTGCATTTTGCATATACCAGAGTTGCCAACTTTTATAATTTATTCCGGAGAATTTTTAACCTCGCCTTCTTTTCGCACCAGAAATTTCATAGAATACTTCCCTTTAATATGTGACAAGGATTAAATATGAGGAAAATCGCTCTTCAAAATTTCCGATATAAAAAAAGGGCGGGGTTAACAATGCTCCGGAATAAATTATAGAAGTTGGCAACTCTGATATACTCTGTAATTTCCTCTATATAATCAACTGGTGAGATAAATCACTTTTGCACCAGAATATTTAATTAACAGACGAAGCTATATCTGCATCTGTCCAAGCGAATACTTTGGAAACGAAGCTACTATGACTAGGCAAGAGCAGAGCTGCCAACCTAATCCGGCAAATTGTTAGTACCGCCCCTTTTTCTACACCAGTCATATTTTAGAGTATTTTTCTACTTAATTCATCATAGATACATTTGAAGAGAATTGCTCTAAAAATTAAGTGGTGTAGAAAAAAGGGCGTTTTTCAATGGGCGTTAACAATTTGCCGGATTAGGTTGGCAGCTCTGCAAGAGTTATGCGTTTACCTCTACTTATGGTAATCAATGGCGTAGGATGTCCTGAATTTGATTCACTGCCAGAGTTTCCAACTTTTATAATTTATTCACGATCATTTTTAGCCCCGCCTCTTTTCCATACCGAAAAATTTGAAAAATGATTTTCTTCTTATTTCATCGTTGTCACATATTAAAGAGAAATAATCTACAAAATCTCTGGTGCGGAAAGAAGGCGGAGCTAAAAATGCTCGTGAATAAATTATAAAAGTTAGGAACTCTGTTCACTGCCAAAGGAGAAGCAAAAACATAAATAAAAACAAACACGTAATCATAATAATTTTTGGAGCTTATTAGAAAAGGAAGCACTTATTAGTATTAGTATATATTAATTTTTATTATTGCACCATTCATAGAAAGTTTAGAGACAGCAAGAATATTTTTGTATTTTAAGGAGCAATTTTATTATTTTCATTTTTGATAGAATCACACACAGATTGCTCTCAGTCAGCTCGGCCTGACATAGTAAGCTAGCCTTAAAAAAAGCTAGCGATCATGAAGCAGAACTGCATTCTATCTTTTTTTATAATAAAAAAGACAACAATAAAGGTTAAAGGAGGGAGTTAAGTCGGAGGCCTATTTTCGGACTTGGAGGATGATTGTGGTCATATATAGTCAGTATGTTTCAAGCCGGTTTGTGAAGAGTTTCAAGCGCCAAATGGAGCTGTATACGTTACGGTGTTGGATAAAATCATTAAATCTAGTTATTAAAATCTTATACATATGAAAAATTCAAACATATTATAGCATATACAGTATTTGCAAAATTGTTGCATTTTGTGCTTTAATTAGTAACTTGATATGTGTTTTCACAGCATATGAACACATCATACAATCGTAAGTTAAAAAAGTGGGACGTAAATAGGATCTGTAAGGGAACAACTTGTTAGTTAGAAGGGGTATAAGTTTACTTACTCTAAAAAATGGAAAGGGAAAATTCTCTCAAATTGAGCCATTTTTCACTCAATCGACATGCTGAAAGGCAACTTCTCATATTGAGAGAAATCCTCTCAAATCATTGAGCTGCTATAAGCGGCTTAGATTTGAGCCAACTGAAACAAGTTATTTTTGAGGGAAATCGGGCGAAATTTGAGTGAACCTGTTTCATGCTGGAAAAAATATCAGATTCCCTCCACCAGAATCGAACGCGGATCCCCTTTGGTGGCAGGCGAACGCGCTACCACTACGCAACAATTTCATACAGAAAATGGTCGTACAGCCGTTCTCAATCATTCTTAAAGGGAAAAAAATATTATTTACCAATTTTTACTTGTTTTATATATAACATAAAGCTATGGAAAACCCAATAAACTTCCTTAAAAATAGCACTATTTTATTTAAATAAATAAAAAAAAAAAATCTTGAAAAAGGTACTCTATGACAGACAGACCTTTTAAAAGCTTGTAAATTAATTCTGTATAATTTACAGTTCGTTTAGAAAAATAAATTCTCCTAAGCAATGTTGCAGAATTTCTTTAATAACTATGAGTTGAAAAAACAGCATGTACTAGTTTGTTTATACATATTATTCCTGATATTGAGTTTAATTATAATTAAAACATTGTAACAGACTTTTTGAACGAATTACATGCATTTAAAAAATTAGTTTCAATGACTATAATAAAAATATTAAATAACTTTATACATAAATAAATTTCTACTTTATATAAATACATTGTTCTTTTTATTTATACTTGAAATATTGCTTTAAGAAACAGTTTTAAAAAAAAACAATCACTGCTCATTTTTATTTTTTTATAACTAACACTCTTGATTTGATAACTTCACTATTTTTTTGTCAGTTGTATGCATTTGTTATATTTATAAAAAAAAATTACCTTTGATAGTTTTTATTTCTAATTATCGAAAGACCTCAACATATTTTTAAATCAATATATAAATTAATTAATTGCATATATCTAAAAAATATTTTGCATGTGTCATTTAAAATATGATCGATAGATGGCACCATCATTACGCAATTTTGTTGAATAAAATGAAAAGTGATCGAAATTTGCTCAAAAAGGAGTTGACATTTCAACGATCAATTTGACTGAAAAGATTTTTGATCAGAAAAGACTGATTTTATTCAAATTTGATTTATTCCTAGAAATTTCTCTCAAATTATGGCTAAAAGTATTTCTTTCTTTTTTGAGTAAGCAAATTCGGACACACATTTTAAAAGAGTAGTAGCCCGGAATTTGTTATGCGTCGTTGTGAGGTGTTGTCTGAAAGTGAGACCTTGATCAAGAATAATTCCAAGATATTTACAGTGTTCACACCATAGTATAAGGGCCTGCCAAATTTAACTTATTTATCCCTAGCATCATGTGTCATGAGTTGACATCAACGTGAAAACAGAATAGATTCAGTTTTTCCCACATAAAAACCTTTAGAGAGAGGGTGTCACGTTTCAATACGGGATTTTAAAAGAGCCCCTTTCTAAAGGTTGTTCTCCATTCAGAGAACCAGTTGAAAATAATTTTAAGGTGACGGGAAAAAACCGAAATTGCAAAACTCTTGTTTACTCTAGACATGAAAATACAGGTATCATCTGCAAAGATTGCCAAAGAAGTTTTGGTATAAAGGGTCATTCATTAATGTATAGGTTAAATAATTTAGGGCCGATTTTTGAGTTGAGTGGAACGTTAAATGCGGAGAAGTAGCTCCATAAAAGAGTGCCTTTCACTTTAATATGGAAGTTTCTATTAAGAGAAGCTAGCTATGAATTAATTTGATAAGAGGATGAGGAAATTCATAATTAATACAATTTAATAAGTTCCTGAATTAAACCAGTGGTTCAAACTTTGTCAAATGTCTTTTCAATATCGAGAAAAACTGCAGTGAAAATTGCTTTTTGATCTTGCCAGTAAAGATGAGTTCAAACAATCTATAGACCTGTTTGGGGAGGGGGGGGGGAAGGGGAACAAAGACGACAGAAAATCCATTGTAGAACAGTGTTGCCAGATTCCACGACTTTTTTCCAATAATTTTGCGAAGTAATGTCTGATATACATAATAGACGATTAAACATCGATTATATACATTAAATATAACTTCTCAAAATTATTGGTGACTGTTGAATAAAAAAGTCACGCAATCTGGCAATTCTGTTGTAGAATCCAAATTGTTCAGGCATCATAATATTATTTTCTGCAAAATGAAGATATATATTTTGAGCAAAAAAGGCTTCAAAAATGTTACTAAAGGAATTTAGACCGGAAATTAGTCGAATATTTTGAAACTTGGAGCCACCTCTGTCTAATGACACGCATCTTCTTTTTCATAACAACATAAGAAAATAACGAAGTGACGAAAATAAAAATTGACTTGTCTCCAGAAAGAGAATACCAAATGTAGTGAAGTTAACCAACAATACATATAATAAAGAAATTTGTGCTCATAAAAATAGAATCACTATTACTAAGAATGAGAACATTTAAGGATAGCTTTACAATACTCAAAGAAAGATTAGGGAAGTTCTTCGTAGAAATATACACGTTTCCATTATTAAACATTTCTGGTGTGTAATTAATTTATCTAACCGCGTGTTATATTACAGTATATGTGATAAATTATATCTTATTTTCGCTTTAAAATGTTTAATGAAATGCATATATATCATTATATCCTAATTTGGTTGTTTCTTTAAAAAGTTTACGAACGAAATGTTAGAATATAGAGACAAACTGATCATCTAATGACTAAACTGGTATAAATAATAAACTTTTGATGGATTAGGAAGTTATAAAGATTTGTTTTACCTACATTTATTTACATAATATGATGTTATATCTATATAATTTCAGAGCATTGAACCCTTTTATTTCAACAATAGATTAAGAGATTTATATCATAAATAAAAAATAATGCTTTATTTGATGGATATAGTAATTTATTATATCCTTTAAAAGATATTATTTTTCTAAAAGTTGAAATATCTCTTTTCAAAATAAATCGATGCTATATATTAATATGAAATCGTGAAAATTTTCTATACCTTACAAATCTTGTACAGTTTCATAATAAAAGTTAACGTTTTGTCAGTAAATTCCAATGTTATATTACGTATATATGTGTAATGAATTATGTCATCTACATTCACTTTCAGTATTTATAATGAATTCCTTATACACTAAGAGACAAATAATAATAAATAAATAATAATAAATAAATAAACATATAAATAAATAATCCGCACTTAAATAATTTTTATTTTTCCTTTGAAAAAGTCCATTTAAAAATAGGGATGAAACGGATAGTGATTTAGCCGGATACCGCATATCCGTATCCAGCAGACATTAGTGTTTCAGATATTCAATAACCGGCAAAATTACTATCTGTTACATCCTTACAATTAAATTTTAAAATTGTTGATTTTTAGGAGGACAAAATAAAAATATGCAAGTGCAGCTTTTTTTTTTTTTGTCCCTTACTGTATGTCAATACATCTTAATTTTCTAAAAAAATCTAAAAAAATTTATAGACAAAATACCAAAGAGATAAGAAGAATGATCAGCTAATGATTATAACTTTAAAAATAACATTAAATAAATCATGCAGCTTACATCAGTAAATATATAAAAATTTTGTGTCACGATGTTTGTCCGCGATAAACTCCTAAACTAATGATCCGATTTTAACAAAATTTTGCACACTGTGTGCAGTTTGGTCCAACTTGACAGATAGGATAGTTTTTATCTCAATTTATAGTCACAATATTTTTTTATTGCAAATTATTTGTTAATTATAGCCTTTTGTTATAGTTGCTCCAAAGTATATGCGAGTTGCATAAGTTTAATTGTTGCCAAAAAAAATAAATAAAAATAAAAAAAATAAATAAAAGTACGAGTTTATTTTCTTTCGACATAAAAATAAATACATTCATTCAAACGTGAACGCTAAAAAAATATAAATTGTTAAATTATGCATCTCACGAAAATTGACGTTATAATCACTTTAAAGATTTTATACACATTGATAATGTGCTAATGTAGTTATACACAAGCGAAGTGTGACGTCACTGACCACCTGTGAAGTCAAGAAAAAGATTTCCTATGTTAATCGCCCATTGGATTTTTTGTGAAAAATTATTAAAAATCGAGGAAAATTATTTCCCGATTTTAATCCCCATATTTGGGTATAGATATGTATTAGTTATCGTATGCATGTGTCAGATTGAGTTATTTTGCAGTCAAATTGGTAAAATTTTAATTTTAAATTTCGGATCTCTGTCATCCTTGGCGTTTCATCGGCTACAACGTTTTCGTCTTTATTTGTAAATAATAATTTAACTGTATTGAATAGTTTGCTGCAATACAATTCAACGTTTGACTTAGCCACAGCAACGCGTGGTCGGGTCTGCTAGTATATTATAAAGCATTGCCCAACAACACTCACACCTTATATCATTTAGCTCTTGAAGTATTTTTATCTCCAAGATGAGGGCTTAAAATATATTCTATTTTTATTTATGGAGAAATAAATCTCAAAAAATATGCCTCTATAGTTTTGTTTTAAAAGCGAAAACTTAAAACTTGTGTAGCCTTGCTTTTGTGTAGTCTCGTATATTGCTTAAAAACTGCATACTAAACAAAACAAAATGAAATATTTATTTGTTTGTTCGTTTGTTTATTTCTATTTTTATTTATTTATTAGTTCGCCAGGACCATTTCTTTTAATCAGACTTTTTACGTAATCATAATTTGCTGTGTTTCACCTTGAATGCGTCAGGCCTTTCATTATACAAAGCTACACTGTTCAACTGATTGCTAGGAAAATTCATACACTTATTAGTCAGAAGAAAATCTGGTTAAGGCTGCATTTTTTAGTTCAATCGGATAAATTGCTCAAAAGCAATTAAATTGAAACCCTATTTTAACTTTAAAAAAATTAAAAAGAGAAACCAAGTTGATGAAAAAATTGCCAGTTCATTTATTTCTGATATAAAAGAAAATAAATTTATTTGCATATGAACAATAAATATATACCTTTTTATCTCGAAAGAAAAAATGAACGTGTAACATTTGTTTTTATTATTATTTTAGGGACAAAACAATTATGGTATGTAATTGTAAACAATTTTACACATTTAAAAATAGGTTATTAACTATTGGAATGGTAAGCAGTAAAATAATTAAGTGAAACCGAATATCCTATTTCTGAGAAGAACCGGTCAAGAATTCGATTAAACCATAAAGCAAAATAAAATGCTCGAATTAAGTTTCTTACATACGTCAGGAATATTACATCTGGCGTCATTTTCATTAACTAAAACTCTTTGTAGGCAATCGGATTAAAAATCATAAAATATTTTTCAAACTTTTTTTTTATAGTTAAATAAAGATAAATAAATAAAATTTAAATTAATTAATTTGGTTTTTTTGTTGGTGGAGGATTTTAATCTAAATTTTATTTCAGAAAGCGGGAAATATTTCGTCGAAAGGTTAAAAATTATGAACCTTGATTAATGAACTAATCCAAAACACGATAGGACAAGAGGCAAAACGACAATAGATGCAACTTTTTCCAACAAAATTACCGGGTGATCCAAAAGTCAGGACAAACTTTAAAAGTGAATAATTCGAAAACGAATCAAGATACAAAGATACGGTTTGCACCAAACGAATGGAAAAGAAGCCGGGTTTTCTGTGGCAAAGGAAAAAGAAATAGTTCTGTTGGCGATCAACAGATGGCGCTGTCGTATTTCTGATGTAGGATTATGCAAAGCAACAAACGATATAAAAAGGAACAACTACAGTAGGTAATGGTAGTCGAAGCTTATATGCATGGAAACATCGCATTCTCAGTCGCTACTTTAATCACGCATGGCCTCCAAGATCTCCCGATCTGACACCCTGTGACTTTTGGCTGTGAGGATTCTTGGAAGTCAAAAGTGTACCGCGACCAACCGGCATCACTAGCAGCACTGAAAGATGCCATCCGCCAAAATGTGTCTGCCATAACGCAAGAAATGCTACTAAATGCTGTGAACGATGTGGTGAATCATCTCACAGCTGTACTTCTGAATGATGGACATTGAACAGTTACTGTAGTAGTACTAATTAACTGTAATTAAGCTGACTTGTAAGTTGTCAAAATTTTTTGTTTCATTTGTAAATCATCTTTTGGTGAAAAAAAACACTATAGCGCCATCTGTTGGTCGACAACAGAACTAATTTTTTTCCTTTGCCGCACAAAACCCGGTTTCTTTTTCATCCGTTTGGTGCAAACCGTATCTTTGTATCTTGATTCGTTTTCGAATTATTCATTTTTAAAGTTTGTCCTGACTTTTGGATCACCCGGTATGTGAACACGGATTTGTACGACTGTACACAGTTATCACCTCCTTTATATGGAAGATTAGACAAAAAATAGTTTGTAATATACTAAACCGTCTTGTCGTGCTAAATTAAATTATGTTTTTGAAATAATTTTATTTATTTATTACTATTACTTATTTATTTATTTTATGTCAATTCATAGAGAAAGTCAGAAACATCACAGAGATGTGAACACGTTCTTCATAAACATTTTTAAACTAGCAGAATTATTTACACTTTTTTATTCACTAGAACCTTTTTAGTTTTAAATCTTAGAATTGTAGCAATCTTTAGTTTCAAACAAAACACTGTTGCATTATATTCATAAATCATTAAATTAATTGTCGTTGTTTATATGTTGCGTTGCAACATATGCATTCCTGGGAATAACTAGAAGGGAATAACTATGCCTACACTAAAGGAAACCTTTAAAGGTTTCCTTTAGTGTAGGCATAGTTCGGAGTTATATTTTGCAATCAATCTATTCTAATATACATTTTTTCGTTTATCTTATAACATTCTTATTCTTTTTGAACTCATATAACTTTATATTTATAAAAGCTATTTTTATTAAAAACACTTTAAAAACACGTAAAATTAATTTTTATTTAAAAAAAATTAAAAATATTATCCTAAGCTTTCCGCTTTGAAATTTGAAAGCACCATCAGGGATTTTTATTACATATTTTTTTTTTTTTTTTTTTTTTTTTTTTTTTAATATTATTATTATTATTATCCTAAGCTTTCCGCTTTGAAATTTCAAAGCATCGTCAGGGATTTTTATTACTGAATGTAATAAAAATCCCTGATGGTGTTTTTAAATTTGAAAGCGGAAAGCTTAAGATAATATTTTTAAATTTTTTTAAATAAAAATTAATTTTACGCGTTTTTAAAGTGTTTTTAATAATAATAAAAAAAAAAGACACGTGTTTAATTAACTCATTTTTAGAGATAGTGTTTAATTTATGAAAGTGTTAATATTATTAAACATGTTGAGAGGAAAATAAAGTTTTAAATAGCGACTAAAGTTATGTTAGTTTTATTCATCTAAAGAGAAATTGGAACCCATTTTGAAACAATCACAATAGGGTCTCACATTTAAATAACACGCTTCGTAAGTGATGAGAAAACTCAAAAATAAATAACTAAATAAAATGAAATGAAATAAAATAAATAAAAATAAACATAAAATATGGTTTTTAGAATAACGCAATTACGCATGCGAAGAATCATACGTCTCAGTTAAAGTTGCCTATCGGTGAAATCACAATTTTAAAATATAGTTGTATGCATAGTTGCCAACATTTTAATTAATTCCGGAGCACTTTTAGCTCCACCTTTATTTCGCACCACTTTATTTATGGAATAATTTTCTCAAGTGTATAACTACGACAGAATAAGAAACAAATTACTCTTAAAATAAAATTGCTATGAAATGAAAACGAGGCTAAAAATGCTCCGGAATAAATTAAAATGTTGGTGACTCTATATTTGTTATGAACATTTGAACAGTAGTCGTATGACTACTTCTATTACAGTGCAATGAAACAATATATAAGATAAGCATTAAATGTTTCTACAAATTGCAGAAATCAATAACGGGGAGCCTATGCAGTGTTAATACATGTGTATGGAACGAAGACAATAAGAAAAAAAGAGTATTTGTGACAGGTGTGACATATTCAGTAGCGTAAAAATTATCACCTGAATTATCACTTTACTTAAAATTCTAATTTGTTATTTTAGTGAAATTAAAAAAAAAAATTCTTATTAAGTAACATTAACATATTTTTAATAACAAGAAGAAATAATAACAAATATATACATGGCATCCTGTTCATATATAGGACATCCAAAATATCATGCATCACATAAGTGATTCTCAGCATGTGTAAAAAATCGGAGAAGTTCAGAAAACCGACTTCTCTCTACAATGCTCGTAATCCAAGTTCCAGCGTTTTTTGTTTTTTTTTTCGCTCTCTCAGTTTTCCAAATTTTTGATGAGGTGCAAGAAAGGAAAAAAAACTATTTCCCCACAAGATGACCACAAATCGGAAAGTTCTCTGTCATGTGAGACACATAATTCCACACCCAGTTTAATATATCATTGGGTACTTGCTACGCGTCAGTTTGTCTAGGTACAACTCACATATGCGAGCGCAATCGGTATCATCAATGTGGAACGTGAAATTTCGGTGCTTAGAACCTGAGTGTGTGAATGAGAGCACGGAATGTCCGTTTCATTGTGCCTGCAGACAACCGGGCACCACGGAAGACTCACACGAACAGGGGAGTACAACAAAGTCCTTGGTGATGTCACACAGAGGTTTGTGGATTTTGCTTGTTTTTGATCAAATGAGCTCAGCTCCTTATAATTATTTTCCTTTCTATCATACAAATGATTGACCCAATCTTAAACAAATCATTTTGCTCACTTCTGTTGTTCCGTAAACATACATAAATGTCTGTGTCTTTTATTAGCATAATTTAAAAACAAATAATTGCACAAAATTCAAATTTCAACATCAAATAAGGGTGCCACTTGAAAAGGTTAACCATGATTGATAAGTGTCAAGAAGCAGTGCATGTTAAACTTTTCTGATTAATTTTGAATAAACATTTAAATTTAATAACCACATTTTTCTTTATAGATGTACGTACTACATCCAAACGGGGGCTGAGTAGGGTGGCAGTCCCTACCCCCACACAGAAAATATATAAGTATCAATTAAAAGTGTTTCTAAAATTAAAATTATTTTGAACTTTTTTAAAAGCATACCTATATATAATACTTGTTATCTTACACAGGGGTGGCCAACTCGCGGCCCTCGGGCCACATGCAGCCCACCATGCAACATCTTGCGGCCCGTTCATGCCACCTGTTGCGTGGCATGCCACCTGTTGCGTGGGCCACCTGTTGCGTGGGGCATAGCTCGGCAATTTCAGCTCCTGAATAATCGCCCACTGTCGGCTTAGGCCGGATTGTGCCTGGCGAATTTTGCATTTTTTTTTTTTTTCTTTTAAGTTTTTCAATAAACTGCGAGTAGTCCCCTTAGAAGCGCTCTACGTCGCACCAAGAGTGATGAGCGGGGGCTGCTCCCTGTTAAATAAAATATAGCAAATTAACTCACTTTATCCAGTTGCAGAAAAGCATGTTTCCTATTAAACATAGTAGGATTGTCATTACTTTAAGAATATATTTAGATATATTATAAAATATATGTGCAATTGCTCAAAGTGCTTTTCAGTTGAGTTATGCCTTTTTATATCTTTATAAGAAAGATGAAATGTTAAACGATGCGATGAATAAATATTCTTTAACACGTTGAGTGCCATGTGAGCCATCGGTGACTAACAGTGTCAAATATGATATAAAGCCGAGTCAACCATCGGTGGTTGGCAGTGTAAAATAGGATATAAAACTAACAATATTACATTGTTTTAAGTAATTATTAAAAAAAAAAATTAATTTACTTAATTTTTATTTATTACAGTAGGAATCATTATAGAATTTTAATGGATTTTATTAAGAATCCATCGTGTTAAATCGCAAAATTTTTCTTTTGTTAATTTTATATGAAACCATGTGCTGCCCTCTTTCACCAGCTTCTGGAGCTAAAAGTCATTCTTCCTCCCTAAGTGGCGCTCCTCTGAAACGGAAGGCGCACCCCTCTTGCCTTAAATCCGGATAGTTCCACTACCGAGGCTAGGAATTTCAAAGTGGCATACGACAACAACAACAACATATGAAACCACAAGATTTTTCTTTCTTGTTATATGAAAGATATCGATTAAAATTAAAAGTTTCTAAAAACCTAAAATATGTTTTTAAAGAATGTCTAGGCTCATTAAGTATAATCAATCTGTGTAAGTTTTTAACATCAAACTTTATAGAAACTTTTATAACATTCTTAAATCGTTAATTCTCTAAAAATTTCCATTGTTTTCAAATTGTTCACAGAAAATAACTATAACTTAATATTATGTCCATATAAATTTTAAATTTTAGATTTATTTCCTTTTTTTTTTTTTTTTTTTTTTTTTTCCTTTTTTCAATGAAAGAAATTGTATTCAAAATGGATCTTTAAAGAAATGCAGTGTCTAAAAAATACTATCTAGAAGTAAAATCTTATATTTCCATGTTCTTTGCAGTTATAAAGTAGCAATCAAAATTCTCAAAGCGACTTTAACATGCTCTGAAATTTCATATTTACAAAATAAATGAACAATTGAAAAAGAGTAATATTTTTTTACAATGGCGCAGCTTAACAGAAAATTTTACTTGTGTAGGCATTAATTGTTCTTATAAAAAAAAAAAAATACGACAAAACAGAAGTTTAAAAGTGATGCGTTGCCGCTTTGTTTGCAGCACTTGGGCCTACTTTGTTCACCTGATGAAGTTTTTTACTTTCCGAACACTATAGTGAGGAAAGTATTGTAATCATGTCAAAAATCCGAATTCGAGATTTTGATGTTTCTATACGTTTCGAGGTCCAACGAGTCCGTTTTCACTATTTTTACGATGATATATGTATGTGTGTGTGTATGTATGTGTGTATGTATGTGTGTATGTATGTGTATATGTATGTGTGTATGTATGTGTGTATGTCTGTGAGTGAACACGCTAGCGTCTAAACGCTTTGTTCGAATAAGCTGAAAGTTGGTATGTATATTGTAAGTCACCATAGTACGAACCCTATAGATTTTGGTGAATCTAGCACTTATAGTTTTTTTACAGGGACACAAAGAAAAATTCTTTATCATTATGGCCAAGGGACCAAAATCTTAAAAGTGCGATAGCATCTAAACGCCTTATTCAATTGAGCAAAAACTTTATACACATATTATAGGTCACAGATACTCAATCTGTATAGATTTCGGAGAATCTAGCACTTATAGTTTTTTTACAGGGACACAAAGAAAAATTCTTTGCCAAATTTTTAAAAGTGTGATAGCGTCTAAACGCCTTATTAATCTCAGCAAAGAATTTGTACACATGTTATAGGTCGCATTTGAACTAACTGTATAGATTTTGGTGAATCTAGCACTTACAGTTTTTTTACAGGGACACAAAGAAAAATTCTTTATCTTTATGGCTTATGAGACCAGCGATAGCATCTAAACGCCTTATTCAATTGAGCTGAAAATTTGTATGAAATTTATAAATCACTGTTGCACTAACTATAAGCATTTTGGTGAATCTAGCATTTATAGATTTTTACAGGGACACAACGAAAAATTCTTTATCCTTATGATCTAAGGGCTCAAAGTTCAGTAGCGTTAAATAAAACCTCGTGTGATATATGGAGAAAAATACTCAAACACTCTGTTATGGTTTTCTCTTTTTTGTTTGTTTAGCAACTCCTCTTTCTTTATTTTATCTACAAAACTGTTAGTTACTCAATGTTCGGAAAGTCGAGTGGAGTCACTCCAGATTTTTTTTTTTTTACCTGAAACAGTTCTTGCGAGTTATTGCACCTTATAATGTTTATTCAAAGTAGCGCGTGCGTTGGCACCTTTGCTTGCACACTTATACCTACCTAATTTGTTCGCCTGACGAAGGATCGTGTTTTCTTTCTTTCTTTTTCTTTAAAAATAATTGTTGCAAGTTCCTGCATTTTATGTTGTTTATTCAAAGTTTTGTAGGTATTATTAATTTTTCTTTTAACTATATGGATTTCCATCCATGTGATTTTTTTCTTGTGGGTTATGTCAAGGACAGGTTGTAAAAGAAAAGATTAAGTACTCGCTGACTTTATAGCGGTAATCCAAACAGGAATACAATAGGTATCCTTGCATGTGCTCGAATCTGTGGCTGCAAATAAGACATACATCATGCTGTAAATACAAAAATTTGCTCATGGAAATGTGATACTTTAAAATTTATGTGTATATGCAATACTTTTTGTACATACACATATAATTTCTGTCATATCATGTATAAAACTTGGAAATAATAAATGTTTCTTTATATGTATACATATTTATTTATTTACACTTTACAATAACTTATATATAAAAAAAAGAAAAAAGAAAAGTTATATTAATTTAAAATGTTGTATTTATGAATGCTTTAATCCTTAACTTAGAAAATGCTAGGTTTGATAAAATATATATACATATATATATATATATATTATTCTGATGAAAATATATGAATGTGACGATGCAAGTTACATACTCCATTGAATATCCCATAAATAATATGGCGCCTAATACAACACTATAATCAAATCAGGAAATCATGACAGGTTTCTTTTCCATGTATTATGTGTATGACTCAGTGACAAAGGTTTCCTTTAGTAATGGCAAAATTCAAGGTAACATGTTGTTAGCTATCACTTTTGCTGTTTTCCTTTTTATTGTTAGCTGCCTTTTCTTATGGCTTTCTTTTAATTTCTTGCTTGAATGAATGCATATATTTTAACACAGACTTACCTTTTTATGAACTTATAAAAAATGTGTAGAAATGACATATTTAAACAAGAAATAGTAATTTAAAAGAAGTTTGGACTATATTAATAAACAAGTAAAGTTGATGGTTCTATTAATACAGCGTGCCCACTAATCAGACCCTTATTTTTAAATTAAATTACTCCTAAACAAAAATAGATAAAAGAATGAAACAAACGGCATGTTTATTTTGAAAACTGTAAAAATCTTATACATAAGTTCAACATTTAGTTTCAAATGCCACCAGTAGATGGCGCTATAGTGCCATAATAATTAGAAATCCTTCAGTAAACTAGAGATACGACAATGCTGGCAATGAATCCTGATTCGTCCAAAGCTACTTTCGACCGCCTGAGGGAAGGCTGCAGCGCCAACATAGACTTGGCAACCACTGCACTAGAACACCTTCAAACAAAACCACTTATGAAACATATAAATAAATAGCCCATACTGCGATTATGCGCCAAGGTTAGGAATCCAGGATGCCATAGTTTGGACGAAATTTAATCAGCCCGCCATTTTTTTCCGTCCACTGCGCAAGCGCACTAAGCTCTTGTCTTATCTCTGGTTTACTAAAGGATTTCTAATAATAATTAGAAACCCCATATGATAGATAAGAGACTACATTGACCCGCCAGATAATCCGCCATGTCTGTTCATCCTGTTATATATGATACCTTTATGCTCTGCAAAATTTCAAATGGCACTCTGCAAGGCGTTCTAGAGATAAACAACAAAATTTTATCGGGTTTTAATTAAAAGGAAAGTATCAGACGCTGGTAAAAATAAATTACGTCTTACGCCGATCGAGTGGCTTTTGAACAAATGACCGCCATATTTGTTCAATGTTCAGTCTCCATACTTGCCGACATACTAATTAATATTCCATAGTATTGTTAGCTCCACCTTCTTTTCCACACCAGTATCTTTTTAGAGTGTTTTTCATCTTATTTAATTGTAATTGCATTTGGAGAATATTGCCCTAAAAATTTACTGGTGTGAGAAAAAGGGCGGGACTAACAACACTACGGAATATCAATTAGGATGTTGGCAAGTATGAGTCTCTCTCTTTCCAGGGTCCCTAATAATCATTAGAGACCAATCATTAGAAACTCGGGATAATCTCAGAGATACGACAGGTACTTAGTACGCATGCTCAGTGTACAAACGCTTTTCCAGATTCCCTCTTGCTATAGTAACCCGTTTTACAATGCTTGGCGCTGATCGCGTATTTGGTGATTTATCGGTGTAAGTTTTTGAAGATATTCTCTAAAGTAAAGCAAAAAAAAATTTCTTTGCAATCAAACTAAGATACATTATGCATTACGTTACATTCGTTTTATTATTATTATAATTGTTATTTAACTTTCGATTACATTTCTATATTCATAGAAATAATTTACACCATCTTATCTATCATCCTGCATATCAAAAATTCTGAATTTTAATACTCTATAGTTTTTGATAATATACTATGGAACTGTAGTCTAAAAATATATATTTATACAAACTGATTATAAAAATAAAAATAATAATAAAATTATTTTTATTTATTTAAAAAAATAATTTATTTTATGGAATTTGACCTTGTAGTTACTGGTAAGAAAGTTCAACGATATTAAGATTAATTAGTAGAAATTTGACGATTTAACAGTTAATTTGATTTGATATATTAATCTGAGAGATGAACGTTTAGCTTTATGATTAATTTTATTTATTGCAATAACTTACAAATATATACATTCTCAGCATATTAAATGTTTAAAAATAGTTTAAGTTGGTTTATAAAAGGCTTTTCAGGGGGTCAAATGTCTTGGAGACTGTAACATTAACTTTGCTCTCAAATCTGGTAGACGGGAGATATCAGGTTCGATAATAGGTAGCGCTCATCGGGCTAATTTTTCGAAATTACCTGCAGTTTTCTCCGAAACAAGCGTAAATATGGGCTAGAACCCCTTAAAAAGACCACCCCTTACTTAGGTGATTCAACCCATAACTCGGCCTTTCTTTTGTATTCAACTGGCACATTAACACCAACATATTTTTCTTAAAATAATTCAGTTTAGGAAAATTGAATTAGTTTAATACTTAAAAACATATCAATATTTTATAGTTAAATGCACAATCACTGATAATCTGAATATTTGTAAAAATATTTATTAACTTTGAAAGTTTTATACATCCTTATTGTTCATGTCAAAAGTTTATTTTTCTTTAAATGTAATACAAATATATATATATATATATATATATATATATATATCCCCCCTTTTTTTTTCGTATTTTGTACCTTTGATGAAAAGATAAAAAATAACAATTATGATAAAAAGAAATATGACACCTAATTAATTAATTAATTAATTAATTAATTAATTAACAAATAAATAAACAAATAAATAAAAAAGTAACAAAATAAAGAAATAAGCACTTATAATTTTACAACATAAAATTCTAACATATGTTAATCTCATAAAGAATGGTTGATTGGTTGTATGGCTTAAGACTGGTTGAGTACACTAGGGGTCTAGGCCTACAGAAGAAATGCCCTCCGTGGGGATCTTTCTAAGTGGAACTAGTTCGTATTTACGCGAGTTTTAGAGAGAACTACGGAAAACTCCGAACGGCTAGATCGATGAGCGCGATTTTGATCGAACCCGGCACTTCCCATCTACCAACTTTGACCGCAGAACCGCTTGGCCACCATAGAGGGATTTACTTCTAATAATGCCTTGATTTCTCCATAATAAATAAATAAAATAAAATAAAATAGATAAACAAATAAAATAATTTTATGTTTTTAAATTAATAAATAAGAGTAAGAGATTAAGCATTTTAATATTTTTAACCTTATTCTTTTCTCCCTCGTATTCCGTATTTTTGAATAAATATAAGAAAAATATAATGCACCTATTGAGCTTAAGCTTTATGCATTAAATAAATGTACTTGCCTTTATTTATATACTCCTGAAGATATATATATATTTTTAAAAAAAAAAAAAAAAAAAAAAACCTAAATAATTAAAAGGCCTTTTTATTTATTAATTATGTATTTTTAACACTAAAATTTACAAAAATATGCTTTACTCTATCAATTGCATTTATATCTAAATGTTTGTTATATTAATCAAAATAATTTTTAATAAGATCAGGTAAAACAAAAATAAATAGATAAATAAATAAAATAATAAGTGTATATTAGTTAATAATGTTAACTTACATAATTTATTTTCAAAATTGTTCTAAAAGAAGGGGGGGAAAAACCGAACGCCGCACGTTAAAAGTGCGATTTTTTCCGAAAGAGGTTGGCTGTGTAATTACTGAAGTTATTGCCAAATCTAACATTAGAAAATAATTAAGAAAAAATAAATAAAATTAGAAATATTACGATACTTTTTAGTCAAATGATGAAAGATAAACATAGATATAACTCATAGAAATAAAAATTGTTCAGTTTTTTCTTATATATATTAAAAAAATAATGAGATAAAATAATAATATTGCTTCTTTTGATTGATCGAAAACGAAACTGTTTTTAGAAAAGTACTTATTTAGAAAAGAATTGACGAGAAGAAAATCATTGAAAGTTTTTATTTCTATTAATAGAAAAAACATTTAGGAACATGAAAATTTGCTTAAAAAATTTCAAATTACATTTAATTAATATGAATTATATGCATTTTTAAAAGTCATAATTTCTTCCTGCCTTATGTCTATGGTAGCGCTGCGCGAAATCGCCTGGGGCTGTCAAAGGGAGCTTTCCACCAATGAAAAAGTATGAACACCTTGTCGTATCTCTCAGTCAAGGGTCACTAATAATCATGTTACTATTAATAGCGCTCTGAATCCAGAGCAAGGTCATTCAATCATGTACCCCCTGGAACAGCGAGGTTTTTTTTTTTTTTTTTTTTGTGCTTGAGTATCAAGATGGGATCTGACCACATCGCACTCCTCAGGTTTTTGACTTTCTCTAGGAATATTTCGATGACAACGTAATTCCTTTGAAGCATTCCTCATTTACTGGAAAAGGCATGGATCGGCTCCCACATTCACCCGATCTTATCCCTTATGACTACTTTTTGTGGGGTGCATTGAAGTACACTCTCTTCTAGAAGAGTCCTACATCATCGGAGGAACTCGAACAGTGAGGCATGTGCAAATATTTTAATCGACTCACTGCAAGAGGAGATTGAAAATTTCACTCTTCGCGGAGTGGTCAGGTTCTATCTTGATATTCAATCACAAAAAAAAAAAAAAAAAAAAAAAAAAAAAAACCTCGTTGTTCCAAAGAATAAATAACTGCATCATCTTTTGCTCTGGATTCAGAGCTCTGTTAATAGTAACATGATTTTGGGACTACAGAACCATCTGTTGGTAGCATTTAAAACTAAATGTTGGACTTTTGCCTAAGATTTTACAGCTTTCAAAATAAATAATAATGTTGTTTGTTTCATTCTTCTATCTATATTTGCTTAAGATTAATTTAATTTAAAAATTGGGGGCTAATTAGTGCATATCCTGTAAGGTAATACTGACTACAAAAAATTATCGCTTTTTGTTATCTGTTGAGATGATGCTAAAAGAAAGAGACATATTAAGAGACATATAATGCAACAGAATATAATACAAAATACAGAATGCAATAGTAAAACAGCTAAAAAAGATATTTTCCAACGATTAGATATTGTGATAGCTTAAAATATTGTCATTTTTACTCTCGTTATTCAACTACAATAGCTAAATGAAGTATTGTATTACGTAAAATTTTTTGATATTGAGTTTTCACCTGATTTACAAAGTTTCAACATCTCTAATCCAAAATATGTCTTTCCCCCCCCCCCCTTTTTAATTGCGTACGTAGGAGAAATTTTTTGGTTATCATATCTTCTAAAGGAAAAGAACAACAATGAAACTTTATTGAAGTCTAGTGTACGCCTATGTTTGCCAAATTTTGGTAAAAATAAGAAAGTTAAAAGCGGGACGTGGAAAGCCAGTAGTGAAACTGAAAATCGGCTTCCCAAAAATGGCCTTAATGATTATCTTGAAATATACTCTATAAAACTCAGATATATTATTCATCAACTCAACAACTATGATATTCATTTTAAAATCTGTATATATATATAAATTACGTGTCACGATGTTTGTCCGGGGTAAACTCCTAAACTAAGGAACCGATTTTAATGAAATTTTGCACACTGTGTGCAGTTTGGTCCAACTTGAGAGATAGGATAGTTTTTATCTCAATTTATTGTCACAATATTGTTTTATTGCAATTATTTGTTAGTTATAGACCTTTATTAAAGTTGCTCCAAAATATCTGTTAGTTCCATAAGTTTAATTGTTGCCAAAAAAAAAAAAAAAAAATACGAGTTGATTTTTTTTGACATAAAAATAAATACATTTAATCAAACGTGAACGTTAAAAAATTATAAAAAGTTAAATTATGCGTCTCACGAAAATTGACGTCATAATCAATTTAAAGATTTTATACACATTGATAAAGTGCTAATGTAGCTCTATCATAGGTATAGAAACATATATAGATCTATCTTCCCCATGTTATCGTACAAACATTTTTGATGCCGAAAAAGAAGCTTTGGAATCAGCTATTAAGTGGTATTGAAAAAAAAAAAAAAAGAAAGAAATATGAATTTGAAACTGTATTTGGAGTTTTTCATTCACCTTTAGTAAATAAATTATTAATTATTCATAAATTTTATTTGCTAAAATATTCGTATATATACGCAAGCGAAGTGATGACGTCACTGGCTGTTCGTGGATGCAAGAAAAATATTTCCTATGTTAAACGCCCATTGGATTTTTTGTAAATAATTATTAAAAATCGAGGAAAATTATTTCCCGATTTTAATCCCCATATTTAGGTATAGATAGGTATTAGTTATCGTGTCCATGCGTTAGATTAAGTTATTTTTGTTTTAAAATTGACAAAATTTTAATTTTTAATTTCAAAACTCTAGAAAAAAAAATGGCAAACTTCCATATTCGATTGAAAACACAAACATTTCATTTCAAAGGATGATATTTACACAATAAATATCCAACTAATATGCTAATTAAAAGTAAAATGATAAATATTCTATCATAATTTGAAGTCAAATTTGTTTTCAAATGTCTAAATAAAGTATCTGATATGAGATGCTAATATGTTGCAGCGGAATAGATTTGATATCGGTCATCCTTGGCAGAAAAAAACATAAAACAAAAAAAATATATCGCCAAACTATTTGGCGAACATAATTTAGTTCCTTTCAAAAATCATGGTTATTTTAACAACTTATATTAAGAGAGTAATGAAATAATAATGAAATAAAATAATTTGAAACAATATTTCGTACAATGCATATTACGAAAATATACATCTGGCATTTATATTTTCGTATTACGTTTTTGATCACCAAATACAATAAGCGCCAAGAACGACAGAGTTTTGAAATTTAAAATTAAATTTTTGTCAATTTGACAGCAAAATAACTCAATCTAACACATGCACATGATAACTAATACGTATATATATACCCAAATATGGGGGTTAAAATCGGGAAATAATTTTCCTCGATTTTTAATATTTTTTGCAAAATATCCAATGGGTGATTAACATAGGAAATCATTTTCTTGCATCAACAAACGGTCAGTGACGTCACACTTCGCTTGCGTATACCCGTGTGTATTACTCGGGGAAAGACGGCCATATTTTGGTAAAAACGTCGTCTTTTCCCAAGTGAAAAGGAATCACTTTTTTCTCCCCAATGATCATTCTATATATACCATACTATATCTATGAGTTCTATATGCAAGCGAAGTGTGACTCACTGATCATTTGTGCAGCCAAGAAAAAGATTTCCTATGTTAATCGCCCATTGGATTTTTTGTAAAAAAAATATTAAAAGTCGAGGAAATTTATTTCCCGATTTTAATTCTTATATTTGGGTATAGGTATTAGTTATCGCGTGCGTTAGATTGAGTTATTTTGCTGTCAAATTGACAAAATTTTAATTTTAAATTTCAAAACTCTGTCGTCTTTGGCGTTTTTCTTTCCCTTCTTTCTTTTTTTTTTTTTTTTTTTTTTTTTTTTTTTGTGTGTATTTGGCAATCAAAAGCGTAACACGAAAATATACATGCCAGATGTATGTATTACGCGAAGTGCAATATGTATTATTCATTGTACGTATGTATGACATGTAATACGTATTGTACGAAATATTATTTCATATTATTCATTACTCTTTTAATATAAGTTGTTAAAATAACCATGATTTTTGAAAGGAATTAAATATTTTGGCTCGATAATTTGGCATTATTCTTTTTTTTCACCAAGGGTGATAGAAATGAAATCTATTCCGCTGCAACATATTAGTATCTTATATCAGATATTTTATTTAGACATTTGAAAACAAACTGTGATAGAATATTTATCATTTTCCTTTTAATTAGTATATTAAATTCTAAAAGCATGGTATATATTAAAAATATATATATATATAATTATTCTTATCTTAATCCTCAATGTTTCCCATCTTTATTAACTTGAATTTACTATTAAAATTTTAACATACTCAAAACCTTCTCATCACTTCGTTAAAATATACTAAACTTTTCCAAAATATTTTTCTATTTAAAAGGATACATGTATTTATTTTTAACGTCCAATATTTCATAAGATGTCCTATTTTAAAGTTTTAAAATATTTATTAAATTTACTTATTTTTCTGGTTTAGCCATATTGTTTTCCTTTTTATACCTACTGCTGATGCCATCTTTAAAATATTAAAAATGATGAGGCTATTTTATAGTAAAATTATCCATTATAACATATATTATATTTCACTCCTCCATAAAAATTGATTTTAAAATCGTCTGCTGTTTTATACTTTTATTTTAATAGAATTTTAATAAAAAGTAAATTACATATTAGTCTTTTTAGCATTTTAATCCAAAATAGCTTTGGACTTATTATATTTCACTCATCCATAAAATTTGATTTTTAAAATCATCTGCTTCTTTTATACTTTTATTTTAATAGAATTTAATTTATATATTAATCATTTCAGCATTTTTATCCTAAGTAGCATTAGAAACAATATATATCACTTCTCCATTAAAATTTATAAGACCCTACAATAAAATTAATTTGTGCTTAATATCAACGAAAATTTTTATCAATCGCTTCCAAATTTTGACCCAAGTTTCAAATCTCAATTCTATGGGTTTTTACATCAGGTACAACGTTTCAGTCTTTATTCGTAAATAATAATTTGACTATATTAAATAGTTTATTGCAATATAATTCAACATATAACTTAGGCACAGCAACGCGTGGCCGGGTCTGCTAGTATTCATATATAAATTCATATATTGTATTCGTATATTGTATATAAAAATATAAATTTTGATGTCCTTTCGTATTGATCTGTTGGTAGAAAAAATGATAGGTGTTTTAATAAGGTAGGTCAAATTTAAATTCTCGGAAACGAATGTCTTAAAAAACAACTAAAACAATTTCATTAAACTTGCTATATTAATTCCCTTTCATAAATTCTTTCTTGCGTAGTAGTTAGTTTCCGATAAATTTGCCATGTTTTTAATTAAAAACGGAAATGGGACCGAAAATCGGTATCTTGAAAACGGCTCTAACGATTTTAATTATTAATTTTTTCGAAAAAGAAAACAAAATTAATAGTAATCAGTATCGTTACAAACGATATCAAAAAAGTTTTTTTTTTTTTAAATAATTTTTAATTAGGAAAAAAAAGTGCGCAAGCAATATGAAAGATACGTACAAAAATGAAATTAATGATTTAATTTTTATATAAAATATGATCGCTTGCTATCTTAAAAAGTAGATGTAAAATTTAAGGTTTAATTTTTTTGTCAACAATTATAAATTAAAATAAATAATTTAATGAAAGTTTAGAAGTTAGAATTTCTAATTTTTTTATATCAATTTTACTATTTCTATGCTAAAACTGAATTCTAAAAAAATATTCTTGCATATCTTCTCATTTTAATATTTCGTGAAATTGTATATAAAGGTGGAAATCAAATTGTTATTATTTCTTGCAAAATAATATATACATGCTTCATTGACTATGTTCTTTTTTCTAAATGTTTAGAAAGTGTTTTTTTTTTTTTTTTATTACAATTAATTTTATGAAGCTATACGTTGGTAAAAGGAACCGGAGAGCGTCAGCGTACTCGCCTAATCTATTAATGGCAGCACAGTCGCTTTCTGCCAATATTGGCGATAGCGATTATTCTTGATATGTTCAGTGGACATAAGATTTAATGAATAATGTAAACATAAATTCTTTTTTCATAAATAGTTCTTTTAGTATAAAATTATCGGTGTTAGTCATTTAAATTAACAAATACTATAGTTTACTTTACAGTTTAAAATATCAATTGTTTATTAAAACCAGTAAAAACTACAACGTCAGAAACGGCAAATAAAATATTTGGGATGCATACAGCTGTTTCGGTAGCCTTAAGAGTACCGTCTTCAGTGCAAAAAGAACTGGTTTTAATAATCTAGCGCCAAGTCTCCTTTTAACCTTTTAAGTACTGAATTATTTGAAGATTTTTATGCCCATGGGACGGATTTAATTTGTCACATCAATATTTCGTAGTGTTGCTTGTCCCGCCCTTTTTCTCACACCAGTAGTTTTTTAGAGTAATATTCTCCAAATGTAATTAGGATTAAATAGAAGAAAAGTATTCTAAAAAGATACTGGTGTGAAAAAAGGCGGAGCTAACAATACTACGGAATATTAATATGTAAAAGCAATACATTTTATTTGGAATATACTTATATTGGTGATATAAATATGTTTTTGAAACAGCATTTTAGTTACAAAATATAAATAAATATATAAAAGAAACAAAATAGAAATATTTAAATAGAACAAGAACCAACTTAAAGTCTAATAATTTGGACCGTGTGGTATTTTTCAAAACATGTCGTAAATGCAAAGTTACCTGGCATTATTTGCATTGCCAAGTAGTTTCTTTCCTTATTTTATGTTTATAACATAGGCGACACCGTTTTGTAGGGTGTATCTTTAATTCTGCTGCCGGAATTTTCTCGGAAAATGTGCCCAATTTTTTTGCTTGCAAACGATGTGGCGCATCGCTACTTGTAAGACGCCCACGGATATTATAATATGGCCGGACCACTTGCGCCATTAATTCTTCAGCGATTTCTAAACAAAATTGGACAGTGCCTGCTTTGGTTTCACAATTGACTTTATTATGTAGAACATGTGAATTGAAAATAGCCATGTCTATTGGATAAAACGTCATTTTTTTGTAACCTTTCATGCATTTTCTCATAACAGGAAAGCACGCTAGAAATTGGTCCTGTTTATCAACGCCTCCCATAGCTGTATTTTATTCGATCACACATGATGATTTGATAATTTTGTCAAAATTTTCATCATTCTTTTTTCGCTTCCCTGTATCAACTAAATCAATATTTGAATGTTTTGTGCTAAGCGTGTATACATCTTTCTTATATTTCCATCTTAGTGCTAACAAACCGTGGATGGATAACATTTTGGCCTCTTCTTTTTTTAGTTTGAAGGAAACAAGCTCTTTTGGCATGTGTTTTCTGTTCTTTTGCACAGTTCCAACTGCATTTGTATCTTGCTCTAGTAATTTTAAATATAATTGTGGAGTCGAATACCAATTGCCCATGTGTAGTGTGCAGCTTTTTTTCAAAATTGGTTCGGCCCTTCTAGAACAACACTCTCAGATGCCGGTATATCAGTCCCCGCCCACTGGCGGGGGTGCCGCAAATATCAACGCCTGCTTCTTAAATTCAGATGACGAGTCAGACTCGTCCAGCGTAACTTCGCCCAAGTAAGCAGATGACGAGTCTCACTCGTCAAATGTACCCAAAGGGTTAATATGAATTCCTTAATTAAAGATTTTGAATACATGGTATTTATTACCATGTGTTCAAAATTTTTTACCATTACCATTTTTTACCATTTTATTCAAGTATTTTTTACCATTATTTATACTAGTATTGGAATATAATTTTGTTTTAAAATAAGAAAATATTCCATAAAGTATAATAGAATCAATCAAAATATGATGGAAACTTATAATACAAATCAATGAACTGATTACCATAGATGACAACATCCAAATTAACCCTTATCGTTCGTATGCCACTTCTGAGGGGACATTAAAAAATCGAGCCACACGTTAAGGTGTTCCTCTGCAAATAAAATTTTATTTTTCTAAAACGTGTAACTATAGGTTATCTTTCGGCTACCGAAAAATTTTATCAGAAAGAGTTATTTTATATAATGATGAAGTAAAATAAATCAAATTATTACAAATTTTCGGTAGCCAAAAGGTAGTAAGTTGGAAATTATATGTGTGACATTTTTAAAGAACGCCAAAAGACGTGTCTTACTGTTCAAAATAGGAAAATATGCCGAGCGCAAAGGGTTACTATTCCGTATAATGCTGTTAGTAACCGCCCATTTTTTTACACAACTTAAATTTTAGAATAATTCTCTCGAAATACAATCACGATTAAGTAATAAGAAAAATACTCTTAAAGAGGACCGGTGTGAAAAAAAAAAAGGCGGGTACAAATAATACTACAGAATATTAATTAGGACGTTGGCAACTATGCATTACATTTCCAGGGCTGCCAACATTTTTAACTTTTAAATCAGAATTAACACTAGTATTTTGAAATGTAATATGTTATATATATTTTCTACGATTACTATTACCGAAAATAGCCATAAAAATTTTCCGGTTTGAAGTCCCCCTTGAGAAACGGGAGACTTGGCATTGTTTAAAAGGATATTATTGATGAATGATCTGGTACGATATAACTTTAAAATGCATTAAATTACGTTATATATATATATATTTTTTTTTCTATTTAAGCTATTTATTTATTTAACTATATATATATATATATATATATATATATATAAGAGCGGAGAGTATGACACCCGAATGAATGTATTTTACATTTTGAAATATTTTCTTCAATCCACATTAAAAAAAAAAAAAAAAAAAAATTAAATAGCTTAGCAAATGGGAAAAATAACTTCTTCAGTAAAAATATTTAATTATATGAAAGTAAAAAATACTCCGGAATAAGTTCAAATGTTGGAATCTATGCTAACATAACACTCATCAACCGTCAAAAACGCTATTTTCATATTCAAAAGACGTCAAAACAATTATAGGAGAAAATCAGGGTTGGACTTCAATCAGTACTCTGTTTAAAGTATTGGTATCAGAAAATAAATATCATTCCTAATCAGTTCTCCTGGATATGGTAAAATTTAGTCTCCGCCTTCATTTTCTTTCAAGAGATGTAATTTCTACCTTTTTCTCTACAACAATTTTCATATATATAGTATATAAATAAGATAGAGATTATTGTATCAAAATAGTCGTAGCAGGAAAGGCGGCAATCTCTTATCCCTGAAAATGTTCTAAAGAAATGGGCAGAGACTTTGAGCAATGTCTGGTGTTAAGAAAAACAAGCCCCGCCTTTAGGCTTTCCTCTAAAGCAGCGGTCGTCAACCTTTTTGACTTCATGGACCACCAAGTTCATAATTTAGAATCCCGCGAACACTAATATTATTTGATAGGGAAACGTAAATAAATTTCTAAATAAAAATTCAGAGAATACCCATTTAATAAATATGAAGTAAACCTACTTAATATAAAACATTTTAAATGTTTTATTATTAGAAAAGCGTAAGTGATCATAAGAACGAGGCTTAACGGCTGTTGAATGAAATAAAACAATTGTAGAGAAAAAATGTGAATATCGTTTTATTGTTTGGATGTAATAAGAAACTCAGACGGAAGATTTAACTAAAATAATAAATTTCTATTTTCATACATATACAGTCGGTAACAAAAGTGTCCGAACACTAGCAAAAATTCCAGTGTAAAAAAAGTACACTTCATACGGTTTTGTTAAATAAATCCTTGTCGAATCCTGTTGTGAATCAGAGTAAAAACATGATTCGATAAGGATTTATTTAACAAAACCGTATAAAGTGTATTTTTTTTAGATAGGAATTTTTGCTAGTGTTCGGACACTTTTGTTACCGACTGTAACTGCATTTACTAAATTTAGTAATATGTAGAGGAAATTGGGGTTGATTGGCAAATATTTCGTTTTTTGATATTTGCAAGGCTCTGGAAAATTCTAATGAATGCATCGAAAAGCTTAACTCTTTGGCTACAAAATCATGTATGACCCATCTATTTACCCTTTAAGGGGCGTTGGTTGCATAGTGCTACACAAATTTAAATTCAAAATTTCAAAAACTGCCCCCGGATTTTTTTTTTTTACAAAATTTTTCTTATTAACTTAGACGAATAGCTCCATTTATTTCTTGACTTTTAATGTTGTTAGTGATTTCTGGTGGAAATCACCAACAATATTAAAAGACAAGAAATAAATGAAAGCGACATGGAAAATTCGGATCAAGACGAAATTGCGCAGAATTGTAGTATGCTATGAGCGACAGAATTTCGAGAAATAGCGTTTAAAGTTAAAATAGGCAACGTTCCAATGGCGTCGGCGGCAGAGTAAATGGTTGTCACGCAGAGATCCCGGGTTCAATGCTACTGACGGGAATGTTTTTTCCCCCTTTTATTTATTAAATCTAAACGTTTTATTTTACTGTTACTTTCTCTTATAATTCAATTCAAAATTTTAAAAATTAAATAAATAACAATTGCTTTTTTTTCTCCCTTGAACTTAAAAAAAAAAAAAAAAGGAAAAGATTTAGCTTATAAAATTTTAACTTAAAAAATAAATTTTAGCCTTTTTTTTCAATTATATTGCTAATTTTTATCATCAACTTACTTCTTTATAAGCAGTATAAGACTAAAATCATGACTCGACAAACATTTAATTAATAAAACAGTATTTGGTGCACACCATTTAAATGCGAATTATTACTAGCGCTTCAATGATTTTGCTACCAACTGCGTGTCACATTGAAAATAGGTTTCTTTCATAAAATAAAAATGGGTAGAAAAATTAAGATTTCTTTTTTATATATAGAACCTATTGTATTATGAAAAAAGTATTCATAATCTGGTAATGAATTATTTAAGTTAAGAGTAGAAAATATAGTAGGTATTAATTATATCCAACTCTGAATAATCTCATAATACCGCTTTATATTAAAATACTGTCAGCAAAACTGTACGATATTATATAATTCTATACTATAATGAAAAGAGGAAACCATGAAGACTTCTTTTACAAATATGACACAATGACAAAGGTGCCTTTTAGTACCGTCAATATCCAAAATAACGCTTTGTTTGCTGTCAGTTTTGCTGTTTATTCCTTTTGTTGTTCTATTCGTTGCTTTCTTATATTTTGTTGCTGAATATGCAACAACATATTTTTAATATATTTGACCTTTAAATACATTCGTAATTAAGATAGTGACATATAAAAATACGTAACAATAGCTGGAGTAATATAATAAATTATTCTTTAAAAAGGTATCAGTTACATTAATAAACTTACAAGAATAATGATAGACAGTATATGTTGTATTTTGTTACTCTTAGAAATAATATCAAAGGAACAAAGGTCGGAACTTACTGGAAAACTTTCTGATTAAATTCTGCTTTGATAAACTGTTTACCAATTAGCTTAGAATACTGCAATTTTCCATGTACAGTTTAACCATAGCCTCCTTAACTTGATGCCTGTCGCGTAGCTCGGAAACTAAGCAACAGTTCAAGCGGTAGAGAGCACCACCTGGTATAGATTACGTGACTTTTTTATTCAAAGCCACCAAAAATTTTTATCAGTGGGATATGATATACATAAAAGGCGAATAGAATTGAAGAAACGTCTATTATGTATATCATGTATCACTCTTTTAAATTATTGGTGGCAGTTGAATAAAAAATTCCTATAATCTGTACTAGATGGTGCTGTCTACCGCTTCAACTGTTGCCTAGTTTCCGAGCTACGGGACAGGCATCTAGTTAAGGAGGCTATGGTTTAACACATGTAATTTCTAAAATAAATAAATAAATAAATAAATAACATAATTCTTTTTTTTTTTCTTTGCCAAATTTTCGAAATTTAGTTTTTGCTATATTTTAAACGTTTTGACATCAGCTGAATTCAAAAGTTGGTTTATGAACGGTTGGTCTGTGATTTGTTTATGAGTTGTTATCCACTTAATTCATGATAAATACCAGCAGTAAATCCAAACTCAACATTCTTAATCTGTATGAAATGGGGTTGTTACTTAAAATTTTTTATTGAAGTCGGACAAATGGTTCCTGTTTAGGGAAATTCAAAAACATTGAAATGCATTTCGTCTAACAATTAAATTTCTCGTCGGTACAGTTTAACATCTATAGACGGCATTAAACGAAATGAAATTGGCATATAATTTTTATTTTCACAAAAGCATTTTCACGTAGATTATTGTACGAAAAATGTTTATCCTTTATTTTCAGAGCCACATAAAAAAAATTCTGAGATATTAGTACAATGGTTGAAAATGGTTCTAAGGACATTTAAGGTTGCGACATTCATTATTTATTTATTTATTGTTGTTATTATTATTATCATTTCTGTGATAAATTTAAATATTTTCTTTGGTGCTCATATAATGTATAAACAACTTATCTGCTTACACCAAATTAATCAAATCCGGTGTAAAGAATGGTGCGGGTGACAATTCTCTGAAATTTTTTAAATAAATTTAAAAAATTTCAAATGTTTTTAATGTTTTATGAATGCATTTATAATTCTCCTACGTGGGATTGAAGGAGGAGATATCACCTTAACACAAAAATATAAATTAAATAAAAATATCTCTTATAAACCCATTCTTTATAAATCCCGCTAGAAACGTTTAAATACTGCTTCAAATCCTACACCTTAAACTATAATAAATTATATATTAATGAGGGATAAGAGGAAGGTCCCAGCAAACACATAAGTGATATATTGGTATCAAAAACCAAAATGCCCTATATACATATGATGATTGATATCTCTACCACCATCTACCCAAAACGTTCTTTTACGTACATAAAAAGATGTGTTCCATTTTGTTTAGGACAGCCTATAGATGTTACATTGTATCTACCGGAAATTTCGCACATACACGTAATGTATTTGGGATGGGCCTGTACACGAACCATTTTCTTAACCTCGACGAAAAGCTTAATGTAGCATCACTATATGATGCAGGTTTACAATACTGAGTTTGGACTTCCTGTTACTAATTGTTCTTGAGATAAGTTGATAACAGACAAACAAACAGAAAGACAGACACACACAGACCAACCACTAAAACCATGATTTGGGGATTCAGGGCACCTCAAAACATGTAAATATAACAAAAACTTAATTTCAAAAATTTGACCCGAAAACAATACTTTCTCTACTATAAATCAAAGAATTTTTCGCATACTTTTATTGCACGATTCAATATTTAAAAATTCCTTTGTTACTAACGAGTTCAAGGTTTCACGTTTTTATCAATTACCTCTGCTGTATTCATTTTCACAATTATAACGTTTTCGCAAAAGAGCTATTTGTTAAATCATAGATGACTGAACATTTATTAGGTTGTTTTGTGAAGTTCATAAATGAGATATTGTATTACACATACGAAAAAGAGACAATAGTGTCTGGAAATAGTGTCTATGTTAATAAATATCATTTTATGGCGTCTGGTTAGTAAATTTAATGAAACAAGCTTTCTATTTAAGATATTTATAATATTTTACCTAAAACAACAATTTATTTTCTTTTTTAACTGTTTCCTACAGAGTTGAAATATTAGGTCGTTTCAAAAGTTCGTGCGGTTTTTTATAGCTTCATTTCATAAAAATACATCAAATAAAATGGCAATTTTTAATCAAAATACTCTCCATTACTTTCTACAACCTTTGCCCATTTTTCGGGTAACAAATGTATACCACGGCGATAGAAGCTCTCGTCTTTGGAGGCAATAAAATAATCCGCGTCCACACGAACTTTTGCAACGACCTAATATATTGAGGATTTCGATTTGTGTGTCAGTTCTGTTTGTCTGCAATCGCTGTAAATTTTGTAAATATTTTTATTTGTGTTGTCAAACTCATACATGTTATTCAGTTACCACCGCACTTTTGAATGTAGAAAAAGAAGGGAAAAAGGGCAAAAAACCCCATAGAAATAGCATGGTACGAAAACCAAAAAAACTCACAATGTCAAGTGCGTTAAAAAAAAAAAAAAAAAAAAAAAAAAAAAACGGTTCACACCGGAAGTAATAATAGGACAAAATTCACTAGAAAAAACATCAAACAGAGTAATTGGGCGGGCTGGGCCATTGGTGCTATCATTTAGGATTAGTACGTCTCGCCTAGTTATTCAGTTTTACAATGGTATATTCCATGTTAAAAATAGTATAAATGATGTATAAATAACTTTTATATACAGAAACTCACAAAATATTGCTGAGCCACTACTATATTTGAGAGTATTTATTTGTGTGGCATATTTTAATACTTTTATTTTGCACGACCCACAATGAAATTAATATAATTTATTCAAGTGAGCAAAAGCATATTTTCTATACAATGCAGTATGATTAGTTTACAGAGCCACTCAAAAATATTCCAATACATTTGAAGATATAAGAGGAAATTGCTAGAAATGCATTTTCATTTACGTTATTAGATTTAAACATTTTTTAACAAAAAAGAAAAAAAAAAAAAGGAAATAGGACTTCGGTTTGTCTGTCTACCTTCTCCACGTTTTCATTCCCATTGATACTCTCAGAATTCTTTGAATATTTAGATTTTTCAGCGTTATTGTAGAATTTTGTGAATGAAAATCTTGCGTGTAGCAAAAGTAATTCGCTTACAAGTAAATATCGCAAACACACAAAATAATTCATTACGTTTTCTAAGACAAATATTCTGATCAAGCATTTTTCAATACTCTTTTACTGTGCCAAACATAACGAATTTAGCATTTAATTTCTAGATATTGCAAAGAAAATTTCTCACAGAAGTTATATCATTAACAATAATCATACGTTTACAGAGCAGCATAAAAATATCCGGTTTCATTACATGTAATGGCAAGTGGGTGTTTGTATCACGAATTTGTACCACGAATAATACATAACATAATGAAATATTTAGCATTTAATTTCTAGGTATTGCAAAGGAAATTTCTCACAGAAGTTATATCATTAACAATAATCATCCGTTTACAGAGCAGCATAAAAATATCCGGTTTCATTACAGGTAATGGCAAGTGGGTATTTGTATCACGAGTTTGTACCACGAATAATACATAACATATTGAAATATTTAGCATTTAATTTCTAGATATTGCAAAGGAAATTTCTCACAGAAATTGTATCATTAACAATAATCATTCGTTTACAGAGCAGCATAAAAATATCCGGTTTCATTACATGTAATGGCAAGTGGTATTTGTATCACGAATTTGTACCATGAATAATACATAACATATTGAAATATTTAGCATTTAATTTCTAGATATTGCAAAGGAAATTTCTCATAGAAGTTATATCATTAACAATAAACATCCGTTTACAGAGCAGCATAAAAATATCCGGTTTCATTACATGTAATGGCAAGTGGGTATTTGTATCACGAATTTGTACCACGAATAATACATAACATATTGAAATATTTAGCATTTAATTTCTAGATATTGCAAAGGAAATTTCTCACAGAAGTTATATCATTAACAGTAATCATTTTCATTCGTTTACAGAGCAGCATAAAAATATCCAGTTTCATTACAGGTAATGGCAAGTGGACATTTGTATCACGAATTTGTGCCACGAATAATACATAACCTATTGAAATATTTTTGTGTAATCCTGTAAATTTTACGCGTATTTTTCTCTACAGAAATTATGCTTTTAAGCATCTTAATTTCCTTATGTTTAATGCAGTGTAACGGTATTAAAAGGTACTTCTGAAAAATGCCGTCCGTACATTTTAATGTATCGAAATTCTTTAATGTGTTTTTTGCACACTATCCACAAATACTAGATATGCTATAATTCTACAGCATATAGTTTATGTAAATGTAATTATTTTTACCATATTTCAAGCCAGTTAGATAATTTTTGTGACACCTTTTGTCTTACAAATCTCTATGCAAATGCATTCTTACAAACAACAAACACCGAAGTTTCGGAAACTATTGTAAATTTATGTGAATAAAAATTAATTTGTTATTAGCGTAATTCCATGGTAAATTAAGTGTCAATAATATGCAGAACTGTTTCCGCTTCCGCCACTATTTTCTAACAATATAAATCAAGATCCTATTTAATTACAAAAAAATTACTGTAAAAATATTTCAAAGATTTCTGCATGTTAGTAGTAGTAACATTTAAAAAAAAAAAAAAAAAAGAAAGAAAGAAAGAAAGAAAGAAAAGAAAAGAAAAAAAGAAAAAAGAAAGAAAGAACGTTTTATTTTTTTGTGTGACTGACTCTACCATGTGAAGAGAAATTACCCATAACCAGAGCTGCCAACCTAATCCGGCAAATTATTAGTACCGCCCCTTTTTGTACACCACTAAATTTTTAGAGTAATTATTTTCAAATATATTTACGATGAATTAAGAAAACAAATACTCTTAAAATTAAGTGGTGTAGGAAAAGGGGCGGTACAAGCAATTTGCCGGATTAGGTTGGCAGCTCTGCATAACTATATTTTCTCCTTTTGAATCAAAGGTTATTGGCCTAAACGAAAATCTGTATTCTATAACGAAAATATATTCCTGTAACTTTATTTTATATAGAAAATAACATAAAACTTATATTTTCACTAAGCATTCTCAAACTGTAAGGTATTTCCAAGTTTAATGGGAAGAAAAAAAAAAACCATTAAATAACGGTCTCTTGATCTTTTCATTTCCGAAATATGAACAATAGCACGAATGAGAGTAGAAGCCGAACTGAACTTTTCTTTACGCTACTTGTATATTAAATTCATTCTTGTTATATCAAAGGATTTTGGAATATAAGATGTTTTTATCAAAAACATTGGGAAATTCTCCGAGGCAACTAAATGTTAGTGGAAAAATGTAAGGTTTCTTTTCTTCGTTTGCCTTTGTTTAGAAGGTATTTAACCTCTGAATGGAAAACAAGTTCACACTCAAGAACTTAATCGTTGAAATGTGAGCAACAAAAAAGTTAAAACACGAGGGCAGTACTTCTACAGTCTCAATAGTAGGCTTAAATTATAAATAAATATAAGATAAAAAACTTTTTATGTACCATGTTTTTAAATTTTCTATGTTGAATCATAGCTATAGAACTACATTAGCACTTTATCAATGTGTATAGAATTTTTAAAGTGATAATGACGACAATTTTTGGGAAATGCATAGTTTAACTTTTTACAATTTTTTAATGCTCGTATTTAATTAAATGTATTTATTTTTATGTCAAAAGAAAATAAACTTGTAATTTTTTTTTTTTTGGCGACAATTAAACTATAGCTGATATTTTAATAGCTATTTTTAAAACTATTAGGAGGTGATTATTTTTATATTTTAATTAATTAAAAGAAAACTAATCAAATGTTCGAAAATCGGGTTTCGATCGGGTTATCATCGGGTTCTGAGCTATTCTGAACGTTTCAAATGTCTGTCTAGTTGGGAAGTTAGTTAAAAATCGATTGCAAGATTTCTACCGGACAAACAAACAAACAAACAAGAATCGAAGCTAATAAAAACATGGTAACAACTAGCAGTCTTTGCTCTCTGCGATGTCTACTATATTTAAATGAATCGCTTATAAATGTAAAATCTGAAAAATATATAAATTTTAATCGAAACTCCGTCTGAATCGGTCTAATCTTCGGTACGGTTCGCCGCTGTCTTCGGCAGTGTTTTCCTTGCCCATAGTTTACCAGTTTCAAGTCCCCGATGCTTGAAGCAGCAGCATACACGGGCTCGCTGCGTATGCATAGAAAGAAACGAATTCGCACATGGTCCATGGTTATGGTCATCACTGCTTTCGGAAGCGTCTTTCCAAAAAGCACTATCATGTGCATGTTAGTGAAAGAATCGTGACTAAAAGAAGACGCTACTGATAGTACGAGAGGCAGCTCTGAATTTTTGGTAGTCATTTCATACCGATCAATTCCTATATTTCCAGTAATTGTTTAGGTATCAACAGTAACCAAAATGAGCGTCAGTCGTCACACGCGTGGTGGGGGTAGGAGTCTCAAACTCGTCAAAAAAAAAAAAAAAAAAAAAAAGAATTAATTAAAAAAAAAAAAAAATTAAATTTATTTTATACCGCTCAAAACTTGTTGTAGAGAATTATTTATACAATATACGATAAAATAATAACCGTCAGCAGCCACCTGAGAAATGGTGGATTATACGTCAGTAGCTAGGCCGAACCTGCAAAAAATCTTAAAATATAAAGTTATTTCATACCGCACGAAACTCATACATATGATTCTTTCATTCTTTATACATAAAGTAGTGAGAAAACAATAATCAGCTGCTTTGGTAGCGATGGAAAGACCAGCCAGCCGAGACCATAAATGTACCACGGAGTAGAAAATCCAAGCGCAGTCAAGTAATTTACATGACTAAACTATTGACTCTTACCTCATTAAATGAAAAGCAGGCGAAAATATAATTATTCTTAGTGTTGAAACTATCGCATACGTCACTCTCAGATACAAGTGTTACCAGAATGTGCTACTTTTTAAAACTCTACTCTAGAAAATAAAGAATGTGTTATTGCTTGCGATAATTATTTATTATTATTATTATTCGTTAAGCGTTACTTTCATCTCATTTTTTATTCATTTAATTTTTAATAAGTATAATTAAAAAAAAAAAAAAAAAAAAAAAAAAAAAATGAACAAATTGTGGGGAAAAAAAATCGGTAACACTCTCTGAAATGTTTTTTATTTTGTTTTACTAATTTACTATTTATAATTTTTATTTTATTTATTTATTTTATTTTTTTAGATTTAAAGTGACAACATTATAATTATTTCATACTTGACAACATTTCTAATTTATTCTAACTTACTTCATTTCAGGCGTTGTTAGTGAATAATGAATACAATTGCAGTAACAGAAAAGAAAATTCTATATTTAAAGTAAAAATGATGTATTTTCATCAGTTTTTACTTTCCGAACACTATAGTGAGGAAAGTATTGTAATCATATCAAAGATCCGAATTTGAGATTTTGATGTTTCTACACGTTTCGAGGTCCCTTGAGTCCGTTTTCACTATTTTTACGATGATGTATGTATGTATGTGTGTGTGTATGTGTGTGTGTATGTCTGTGAGTGAGCACGCTAGCGTCTAAACGCATTGTTCGAATAAGCTGAAAGTTGGAACGTATATTGTAAGTCATCATAGTACGAACCCTATTGATTTTGGTGAATCTAGCACTTATAGTTTATTTACAGGGACACCAGGAAAAATTCTTTATCATTATGGCCTATGAGGCTTAATTTTTAAAAGTGCGATAGCGTCTAAACGCTTTATTAATCTGAGCAAAAAATTTGTACACATGTTATAGGTCACAGTTGTACGACCTGCATAGATATTGGTGAATTTAGCACTTACAGTTTTTTTTACAGGGGCACAAAGAAAAATTCTTTATCATTATGGCATATGGGGCCAAATTTTTAAAAGTGTGATAGCGTCTAAACGCCTTATTAATCTGAGCAAAAAATTTGTACACATGTTATAGGTCCCAGTTGCACCAACTATATAGATTTTGGTGAATTTACCCCTCGCAGATTTCTTACAGGGATACAAAGAAAAATTCTTTATCATTATGGCCTGTGGGACCAAATTTTTAAAAGTGCGATAGCGTCTAAACGCCTTATTCAGTTGAGCTGAAAATTTATATAAATATTATAAATCACTGTTGCACTCAATCTAAGGATTTTGGTGAATCTAGCATTTATAGGTTTTTACAGGGACACAACGAAAAATTCTTTATCATTATGATCTATGGTCTCAAAGTTCAGCACCGTTAAATAAAACATCGTGTAATATATGGAGAAAAATACTCAAACACTCTATTATGGTTTTCCCTCTTTTGTTTGTTTAACAACTCCTCTTTCTTTACTTTTTTTCTAGAAAACTGTTAATTACTCAATGTTCGGAAAGTCGAGTGGAGTCACTCCAGATTTTTTACATGCTTGTCGGGTATTTTTATACCATATATATAAAAGTTTACACCCGTCTTTTATTACATTTTTTTTTTCTAGTACTTCTTATAGACAACGATTTTTGTGTCGTTACCAATTTATTATCGATCACCATGAGAGAATGCGCAAACATTTTTGTTTTTATTTAAAATATAAAAAGTTGAAATGTTGCTATTGTATCTGTCCGGATTATTTCATTTTGTCAAAATTTTCTACACTTATTAATCAGGACAAAATCTAGCTAGCGCCGTACTAGTTTACTTGGATAAATCGTTTAGAAGATATTAAATATAAACTTCAATTTAAGATTAAATTATTTTTAAAGGAAAAACAATTTTTTTCCATAAATAAATAGGTAAATAAATTTCTTTTTATGTCAAAAAATAAAATAAAATAAGATCAACGTGCAAACTTCCTTTTTTTAAATTAAAATAAAATTAAGGAAATTCGTGCTGAAGAAACAAAACAGCTTTTGTATAGAACCCCTTGGTGAAATTTGAAATTTAGCACCGAAGTAGCAAGGATGTTTATCGCCAAGAAGTTTATTTATGCAATTGTGATAGCCAATTAAATTCGTCACCAAAATGACAACAAAAATTTAAAATCCGCCAAAAGGCTCCTATAGTAAAGCTAAGTGAAAATACTTTAAGAAATGAATATATAGTAACCGATGCTAAGGAATGAAATACAGTTGTTGCGTGCTTTTAAAGGGAAGAATAGATTTAGAAAGGTCTTGTCGCACTAAATTAAATTATATTTACAAAGAATGTAAACAGATATTATTATTATTTTTTAATATGTAACTACAATTGTACAAGAAGATAATCTTTTGAGAAAAAATAATCTGGTGAGTCACTCACACGACTTTCTCTTACCCTGAAATTTAACACTAAAGCACAGATTCAATATAAATGGTTAAGATAATGAGTGCTGTTTGTTAAAACAATTCAAATTAGTCATCGGAAAAGCTTTATTTGACAAATAATTCTATGTAAGGGACGCTACCGCCCCCCTCATCCCGCCGTTTCATCATTGTATCAACATTTATACAGAATTCAAATCTGTTATTAAGTTCAAAATTTTATTTAAAATATTTCAGACAACTTTCACACGCATCATTCCTTAAAACTTATCAATCTTGAATAATCTTTTCTAGTAACAAATGCATTAACTTCAAAATACATCATATGGATCGCCTGAAATTATTTGGTTTTAATTTACTCTAACAGACGCAGTCAAAGATCACACTATAAAACTTGACTTCGCTATTCAGGGAGCCTCAAAACGTGTAAATATATAAAAAATCAAGTGTTGAATGTTTATTAAAAAAAAAAAAAAAAAAAAAAAAAAAAAAACATTATTTATCATATGGCTATGAGGACTTAATTTCAATTCCTGAGCAGCTTTCCCGCACATGGTAAAATATTATAGTAAAGCACTTCCACTACCAAATAAAAAAGAATGTTATGGCTTAAATATTGGCAGCCCTGTATATATATTCTGAAAGCTATGTACACATCATATGGTGCACATAAATATAATCCTATATTAATAACACATACCCCAACCTAAATTACACTTCCATCAATTTTCAAGTATGTCGCATTATAATCTAGCTCTTTTGTGTAGTCCTGAAAACGAACAGTGGATGATTTCTATACCATATTCTACATGAAACATGTTTTTAGCCATATAATAAATATATATTCGTTTACTTTGGTTTAGTCCATTATATAGATGTTAAACTCGATTGCCTGCAATTTTCCCCATAGACGTAATGTATTTGAATTCTCTTGGGTGTCCCTGTACACGAACCATTAGCTTAATCTCAACGAAATGTTTAGTGTAGCATCCCTATATAATACACATTCAGAATACCAAGTTTGAACTTTCTGCTATAATTTGTTTTTGAGATATGCTGATAACAGACAAACACACAGACACACAGAGACAGACACACGCAGACCAACTGCTAAAAACATGATTTTTGGATTCAGGGGAGCCCAAAATGCGTAAATATAACAAAAACTTAATTTCGAAAATTTGACCCAAAAACAATACTTTCTCTACCTTATGGGTAAGAGAAAGTAAAAAAAGTGTGTATGTGTATGTGTGTGAGGGGGGGGGGAGAAAAATATCGCGTACAAACACTTTTTCGGAATATTTTAAAAATTTTGGCATGTACGCATTTCTTTGATGTGGGATCATTCGTATCACCTCCATTATGGATTAAAAGTTTTTTTAGCTAATCAGGCAATAATATTTTCTAATCCATATTTTTCGTCGATTTAATTAAAAAAGATAATAAAAATAAGTAAATAAAGTATAACATGCATATAAAAATCAGGTATATATATTTTTTTATAATCAAGTATGTATCATTTTTAGCTTAAATATAGAATTTTATTTTCTGTCACTTCAACCGTATTCATTATTTAGTAACAACGCTTTATTTAACGGAATATTCCAATAAATGGCCCACGGTCCACCAGCGGCCGAGTGTTTCTACGCTCAAAGGGAACACCCCTTCAGGCCTAGGACCCGAGATCAGTCAATCGGCCTTAATCCCTACATACCATCGACATCCAATAAATTAGAAATGTTGTCAAGCACGAAATAATTATAATGTTGCCACTCCAAATCTGAAAAAATAAAGAAAGAAAGAAAGAGTTGCCGAATAACTTTTCCATGATTTATTAAAAAAAAATTTTAAATGTTAAAATTGTATTTATTAAAAAATAAATTAAGATAAAAGGAAATAAAAGTTACCCATTACAACGAGAAAAAAAAACTTGGAGTGACTCATCTCGACTTTGCGAACATTAAATAATTAGCGGTAGTATAAATAAATTAAAGTAAGTCATTAATGAAACAGAAGTGAAAATTATAATAGGGTTTTTGAGTATTTTTTTCATTGTTTAATGTTACGTTATTGCCCTTTAAATAATTTTAGCCCATAGATCATAATGCTAAAGAATTTTTCATTGTGTTCCTGTAAAAATCTATGAGGGCTAGATTAACCCGTTAGTAGTCGCTAGTTGGTCGATTTGCCGACCATCCTTCGGCGTTGCCAGATTTTTTTATTCAATAGCCACCAAAAATTTTTAGATATGGAATTTGATATACATAAAACGCGAATAAAATCAAAGAAACGTTGATCACATCACTTCTTAAAATTATTGGTGACAGTTAAATAAAAAGTGCGCTATATATAATAGGTGGCGCTGTCTATAGCGACTACTAACGGGCTAACTAAAATTTATACAATTCGTGCGATGATGACCTATATTATGTGTGTAAATTTTCAGCGCTATCGAATGAGGCATTTAAACATTATCGTTCTTTAAAAAAATTGAGGCCATTATCCATAATAATAAAGAAAATTTTTTGTGTCCCCATAAAAAAACTCTAAGTGCTAGAATCACCAAAATCTATATAATTCGTACGGCGGTGACTTATATTATGTGTATAAATTTCCAGCTGAATCGAATAAGGCGTTTAGACGCTATCGAACTTTAAAGTATTTGGGCCCATAGAGCATAATAATAAAAATATTTTCTTTGTGTCCCTGTAAAAAAAAAACTATAAAAACTATATTCACCAAAATTTATGCAGTTTGTGCAATGGTGACTTATAATATGTGTATAAATTTACAGCTCATATAAGTAAGGTGTTTAGACGCTTTAAAAAATTTGGGCCCATTGGCCATAATCATAAAGATTTATTTATTATTAATAATAATAATGACCATCTTCTATCAGGAACAATTCCGGTTAGACCGCTTCAAAGCAGAGACTTTTGGTAGACCTTTTTTTTTTTTTTTTTTTCTTAGAAATGCTATGTATTTTTATTTTTTTATTTTTTTATTAATATGCATAAATGTTACATCATTAGAAAGATCTTTCAAAACTGAATATTTTTTGTGCTTACACTTTCCTTTAATCTCAATAAGTAAAAAGATTTCAATGAATTCTCTTGGGTGTCCCTGTACACGAGCCATTAGCTTGATCTCAACGAAATGTTTAGTGTAGCATTCCTATATAATACACATTCAGAATACCAAGTTTGAACTTTCTGTTATAATTTGTTTTTGAGATATGCTGATAACAGACAAACACACAGACACACAGAGACAGACACACGCAGACCAACTGCTAAAAACATGATTTTTGGATTCAGGGGAGCCCAAAATGCGTAAATATAACAAAAACTTAATTTCGAAAATTTGACCCAAAAACAATACTTTCTCTACCTTATGGGTAAGAGAAAGTAAAAAAAGTGTGTATGTGTATGTGTGTGAGGGGGGGGGGAGAAAAATATCGCGTACAAACACTTTTTCGGAATATTTTAAAAATTTTGGCATGTACGCATTTCTTTGATGTGGGATCATTCGTATCACCTCCATTATGGATTAAAAGTTTTTTTAGCTAATCAGGCAATAATATTTTCTAATCCATATTTTTCGTCGATTTAATTAAAAAAGATAATAAAAATAAGTAAATAAAGTATAACATGCATGTAAAAATCAGGTATATATATTTTTTAAAATCAAGTATGCATCATTTTTAGCTTAAATATAGAATTTTCTTTTCTGTCACTGCAACCGTATTCATTATTTAGTAACAACGCTTTATTAAACGGAATATTCCAATAAATGGCCCATGGCCCACCAGCGGCGGAGCGGTTCTACGCTCAAAGGAAACCCCCCTTCAGTCCTAGGACCCGAGATCAGTCAATCGGCCTTAATCCCCACATACCATCGACATCCAATAAATTAGAAATGTTGTCAAGCACGAAATAATTATAATGTTGCTACTCCAAATCTGAAAAAATAAAGAAAGAAAGAAAGAGTTGCCGAATAACTTTTCCATGATTTATTAAAAAAAATTTTTAAATGTTAAAATTGTATTTGTTAAAAAATAAATTAAGATAAAAGGAAATAAAAGTTACCCATTACAATGAGAAAAAAAACCTGGAGTGACTCCACTCGACTTTGCGAACATTAAATAATTAGCGGTAATATAAATAAATTAAAGTAAGTCATTAATGAAACAGAAGTGAAAATTATAATAGGGTTTTTGAGTATTTTTTTCATTGTTTAATTTTAGGTTATTGCACTTCAAATAATTTGAGCCCATACATCATAATGCTAAAAAATTTTTCATTGTGTTCCTGTAAAAATCTATGAGGCTAGATTAACTAAAATTTATACAATTCGTGCGATGATGACCTATATTATGTGTGTAAATTTTCAGCTCTATCGAATGAGGCATTTAAACATTATCGCCCTTTTAAAAAAATGGAGCCATTATCCATAATAATAAAGAATATTTTTTGTGTCCCCATGAAAAAAACTCTAAGTGCTAGAATCACCAAAATCTATATAATTCGTACGGTGGTGACTTATATTATGTGTATAAATTTTCAGCTCAATCGAATAAGGCGTTTAGGCGCTATCGAACTTTAAAGTATTTGGGCACATAGACCATAATAATAAAAATATTTTCTTTGTGTCCCTGTTAAAAAAAAAAAAAAAAAAAAAAAAAAAACTATAAAAACTATATTCACCAAAATTTATGCAGTTTGTGCAATGGTGACTTATAATATGTGTATAAATTTACAGCTCATATAAGTAAGGTGTTTAGACGCTTTAAAAAATTTGGGCCCATATGCCATAATCATAAAGATTTATTTATTATTAATAATAATAATGACCATCTTCTATCAGGAACAATTCCGGTTAGACCGCTTCAAAACAGAGACTTTTGGTAGAACTTTTTTTTTTTTTTTTTTTTTTTTTTAGTTCCCCATCATACTATAGGTATGGGGAACTTAGGTAATCGTGAAAATTTTCGACCTCGGTTTTTTTACTTTTCTACACGTTTTCAGGTGTGAAGAATCCGAAAATGACAAAATTTGTATGGTGTCTGTCTGTAGGGTGTCTGTTAGTCCGTTAGTCCGTTAGTTTGTTAGTCTGTGTACACGATATCTCAAGAACAAATTGTCGCAGAGAGGTCAGAACAGCTTTAAAATATTACTTTCGACACTGGCAAGAACCCTATTCATTTGAAACATTCGAATTTGAAAACTTAGTAAGTTATTAGAAATTTACGATTTTCTTAACATGGGAGAATAAGACAAAAATTCACTTAAACGTGCATTAAATGGAAACTTTTTACTGTAAAAATGTCAGACCAGTTTTAAAATATCAGTTTTGGTGCCGGAATGAACATCAGTAACTATAAATATGTTACTTTGAAAATATCACAAGTTATTGGAAATTTACGAATTTCATAACATGGCAGTATAGGGCAAAATTTCCCATAAATGTCAATTTTTAGAGATATTTTCATCGTAAAGATCTAAGCCTGATTAAGGGGGAAATACACATTATTTATACTTACACCGTTATTTTTTAACAAATACTTTCCTGCTATAATAAACAGAAAATTCTCATTAAAAATTATTTTAAAAGAATTCTGGTGTCTAATAACGGTGAGTAAATTGGATTGTTTTACACCGTTCATTTTTTATAAAACATATTTCCTCGTCAAAGCGTAGAATTTCTATGACATGAAGTAAAAAATAATTGTAAAAATATTCCGGTGAGAGCGGAGATAATGTGTGCTTCCCCCTTAACCAGGCTCTGGTAAAGATGTCAGACTACATTTGAAATATAATTTAGGACACTGGCATGAATATTAATGACTATGAGTTTTCCAATATAAAAATTTCGTAAGTTATTGGAAATTTACGAATTTCTTAACATGGCAGAAAAGAGCAAAATTTCACATAAACGTCAATCTTGAGGGATATTTTCATCGTAAAGATGTCAAACCACTTTCGAAATATTATTTAGGATACTGGCATGAATATCATAGACTATGATTTTTCCAATTTAAAAATTTCGTAGGTCATTTGGAATTTTCGATTTACTGAACATGTCAGAATAAGGCAAAATTGAGCATAAACTTCCATTTTGAGGATTACAAATACATTAGACAACTTCAGAATAACATTTATGATATCTGTTTGAACAGGATTGAATACAAATTTTCTAATAGGAAAATTTCGTAAATTATTCGCAATTTACGATTTTATCAACCTAGCGAAATTGTAAATTTTTCATATAAATATGAATTTTGAGGATTATTGCATTGGAAATAGTAGCATGAAAACTAAACAACGGAATTGACCCTGATAAAATAAATTAATAGATTAGAATAAGATAATTATATCGAAGTGAACGGTGGATAGCCTATTAGGCGGGGATTTCGTTTTGTCACTGTATCAAGCTTTGGTCTAATTCATTTTTTTTTTTTTTACATGATTATAATATGTCTCGCACTAGAAATTTATGAGAACATAAATATGATGGGGAACTGAGCAGAGTCCACCTATGCCAACTAGTTTTTTTCTAGAAATGCTATGTATTTTTATTTATTTATTTATTTATTTTTATTAATATTCATAAATGTTACATCATTAGAAAGATCTTTCAAAACTGAATATTTTTTGTGCTTACACTTTTCCTTTAATCTCAATAAGTAAAAATATTTCAATTAAAGTTTATAACTACTATTGCAATTCTAAAATACCCATGGAGGATAAAATTAAAATGTAATATAAAATTCAATCATAAAAATTATGGGCTAATAGTTATACGCAAGCGAAGTGATGACGTCACTGGGCGTCAGTGGATGCAAGAAAAAGATTTCCTATGTTAATAGCCCATTGGATTTTTTGTAAAAAATTATTAAAAATCGAGGAAATTTATTTCCCGATTTTAATCTTCATATTTGGATATAGATATGTATTAGTTATCGTGTGATAAGTGTTACTAGGTGCACAGTGTGCATACATTCAGTATTCAGAAATTAAAGACTAGTTTATCATTGCAAGTTTAAAAAAAGTGGGTGGGGGAGGGAAAAAGAAAGAGAGAAAAAGAAAAAAAGAATTAGGAGCTTTTTACGTTACTGAATATATCATGGAATATTTCCTTGTTCATTTTCACATAATTTTAAAATAATGGAAGTGCTAAGGTTTGATAACAATAATTTAGAGTATATAAGAACGGAATAAATTTTTTATTTACACTAGAATCTTCTATAGAGTAAGGTATATTCGTAAAAAAATATTTAAAATCCCAAAAGTGCTTAGATAACATTTTAATTAGAGGGTTTTCCACGCTTAGCTCTCCACTACAGCAAACGATATATATATATACATATATAATTTTAAAAATATGTTAAAACTTGAAGATTATTGGGCGTGGTTAACAAGAAGAAAAAACGTTAATAAACTTAAAACAACGAATTAAAGTAACCAAAAACATTTGTAAAAATAACATTACATGTGCAAAAACACCCTCCGCTTCCTCTTCAGTGGATGGGAGAAACAGAACAGACAATTAAATAAATTGAAAAGGCCTTTTTTACATGTAATGCTATTTTTACAAATGTTTTTGGTTACATTAATTCGTTGTTTTAAGTTTAGTAACATTTTTTCTTCTTGATAACCACGCCCACTTATCTTCAATTCTTAACATATTTTCAAAATTATACATTTTTGTATAATTTTTAGTTCTGCCTTTGGCGCCTTTTTGATACAAATACGCTTTAATTAATATGTAATTAATATATATATATATATATATATATAATTTGAATGTAATACATAATGTGAAATGAAATATAACATATAATTTGAACATACATACACACACGTACATATATATACATATATCCAGTATCCAGAGGATTGGATAGGTTGGAGAAAATTCGAGCCACAATTGTTTAAAATAATGAAAATTTTCCGCAAAAAACAAACAATAATATGAAAATGTAAGAAATATATAAAACGTATGTAGTTAAAGGAAAAAGTTTAGTATTAGAAATTTATGGTATGGTACTCTTAAACAATGATAAATTACAGACAAGACGATCTTTCAAATAATTTCTAATATTGTGATCGAAAGATAACATAAATACTTGTTTCGTTTTCGAATGCGGAGTACAATACTTTAAATGTTAAACGCAGTGTCACTATATTTTTTACCATGTAATATTTAATTTTGATGATCGTGTTAATGAATCCAGTCATACATACTGCAATATGGCCTTTAACTAACTTAATTTTAAAAAGGTTATTTTTACTAACTTCACACCACAAATTAATTACAGAGAATGTTTAAAACCATTTTAATTACAGAGGGTATTTTATCGAATTCGATATATGTGATAAATAATTCGAGTGCAGCAGAATCGCCTGTGGCTTGATTCTGTCGGCGAAATTCAGATGGAAGCAACGTTGCTAGGTGTATGGATTTCTCCCTACAGTAGGGTTTTTTATCTCTGATTTTAGCGTAGGGGGGGGATTTTTTTTTTAATTCTGTTTGGTAGGGATTTTTCTATTATCTAATGAAAATTTTAAAATTCTTTTTAAAAACGCAAAAAGTTTTAAACTTATCTATAAAAAAGTCGCTTACAATACCTTGTTTCTGATACATCATTTTATTACAGATTGATGGGAAGTGAAACCTCTCATAACTCAGAGTTGCCAACATCTATAATTTATTTCAGTGTATTATTAGTACCGCCCTCTACTTCTCGTACTTCTACTACTTTTTTATAAGAGTTGTTTTCTTCCTATTTAATCTTAGTTACAGTCGGTAACAAAATTGTCCGAACACTAGCAAAATTTCCTATGTATAAAAAGTACACTTTATACGGTTTTGTTAAATAAATCCGTATCGAATCATGTTCTTAGACTGACTAGGAACAGGGCCTGATTAAGGGGGAAGCTTGCTCTTTACACATTATTTATACTTACACCGTTATTTTTTAACAAATACTTTCCTCGTACAATAAACAGAAAATTTTCATTAAAAATTATTTTAAAAGAATTCTGGTGTCTAATAACGGTGGGTAAATTGGATTGTTTTACACCGTTCATTTTTTATAAAAAATATTTCCTCGTCAAAGCGTGGGATTTCTATGACATCAAGTAAAATATAATTGTAAAAATATTCCGGTAAGAGCGAGCTTCCCCCTTAATCAGGCTCTGACTAGGAACAGGATTGGACAAAGATTTATTTAACAAAACCGTATGAAATGTACTTCTTTTACATAGGAATTCTTGCTAGTGTTCGGTCACTTTTGTTACCGACTGTACATACTGGGGAAAATTACTCAAGAAAATTAGTAAGGGAGAAAAAAGGACATTATTATGATTGCGCCGGCATAAATTACAATAGTTGGAAAATTTGCATATTTTTTAAATGTCCTCCCTTTTATTATTATTACTATTAGTCCGAAATAGTAAATTTATTATATAATTTTAATAAAAAATATAACATTTATTTAATATTTTGATATAATTAACATCAAAGTTTTAAAATAAATTGGACAATAAGTCATGTACATGTTTAAATTAAATTTCCTCGAAATGCCAATTGTCAAGTTATTTGTAATTTGTATACACCCACCCATCAAATAAAATATATTGTGTAGTACAAAATCTTAATCGTAAATATATTATACTGATCTAAAAGTGTATTTTATTTGGTTTTACGTCAGACTGCGTTGTCTTTCGTTTTCCTTTCTGTAAATTAGTCTTTTTATTTTTCTTTGATGTGATCACACCACCCATTTCGTGTAGCCACATCCCCTAAGAAGTCGGAGTAAGGTACCTATCAAGTCGATATTTGCTGGTTTAACAAGCTGGTTTAAAAGTATAAAATAAATTATAGCATTTATGTTATTCCTGCAATTATGACATATTTTACAAAGAAAATTGCTGCTTTGAATTGATATATGTAAAAATATCTATTTATTGTGTTATTTCTAGCATAAAATTTCATATGCTGTGTCTTTCCGCTATGGAAAAATGAGTAACCCTGTAAGGTTTATTTATTTATTTATTTATTTTTTTTTTTAAATTGTTCCTGAGCGCAAGGGCTAGGCGCAAGTTTCCTTATCCTTCTGGAAAACGAGAATGAACGGTTCTTTGAAAACTCAGAACTGTTATGGAAAAACCCAACCTGAAATTCAAACAGAATGAACGGTTTCGGGAACTCTTCCTTGTGCGCGGCGCTGTGCTGACAATACACAAAGAAAAGATCGTTTTCGAAATGAACTGTTCGTTCTTTTCGCACTTTTGCTGAGACAAAACACAGATAGTCCAAGTAGCGGCTGCAAAAAATTGACCTTATAAAGTTTAAAGTTGATAATTTTTCTACAGATAGAATTCATTGTTACAATGAAAGTGTGATAGGGTTGCCTGGTCAAAGCCGTCAGCAGAAATAACCTCACGTCCGGTCAAAAATTTCATGGTTTACTTACCCCACAAGTATAAAGATGAAACCGGTGCTAAAATGTAGAGATGAATATGCTCTTTAAAAAGGCATGGGGTTGCCTGGTTAAAGCCGTCAAGAAACAGAGGTTGCCTCGAAAATAAAGGGTGAATTTTAGCAAATTATTTACTCCACAAGTACAGTCGATCTTCGCAAACGTGAATTACTTTTAACATGAACTGTTTCCACAATCTCCGTCAAAATGAAGAGTAGTTTGGTAATATGAAGATTAGTTACTGATATCATGAACTATTGATAACATGAAAAATTTTTTATCCCCCTTGAGATTTACGCTAACGAGGATCGACTTTATAAAGATGAAACCGGTGCTAAAATGTAGAGAACAATATGCTCTTAAAAATGGCATAGGATTGCCTGGTCAAAGCCGTCAAGAAACTCGAAAATCGGGGACGAATTCTTGAGATTTATTTACCCCCACACATAAACATGAAACCGGTGCTAAAACGTAGAGCATAATATACACTTTAAAATGGCATAGGATTGGCTGTGGCCGAAACAGAGGTTGCTTCGAACAAAGAATTTGCCTGTGAAACAGAGGGGGGCCTCGAAAATAGGGGGCGATTTTTAGCGATTTACTTACTTTACACACATAAAGATAAAATCGGTGCTAAGATGTATTGAATAATATGGTCTTTAAAATGGCATAGGCTTGCCTGGTCAAAACCGAGGTTGCCTCGAGAACAGGGGACGAATTTTAGCGATTTACTTACCTCACACACATAAAGGGGAAACCAGTGCTAAAATGTAGAGAACAATTTTCTCTTTAATAGGACATAGGTTGCCTGGTCAAAACCTTCAAGAAACAGTGGTTGTCTTGAAGTTAGGGGGCAAATTTCAGCGATATGCTTACCGACAAAACCATTAAGAAACAATAGTTGTCTCGAAAAAGCTAGCTACGTTTAAAGGTTTTTAACACAAGATGAAAAAATACATGAAAAATATTTAAAAAAAAAAAAATACACATTAAATTTTGGATACTTAAAAGAGGAAGTTCGTACCAAAATATAAATAACATATATTGCTTTAAAATGGCATAGTGTTACTTGGCCAAATCTGTCAAGAAATAGCGGTCAGCCTTGAAAAATCTAGCGGATTTCATAGATTTTTAACAAAATGTGAAAAAAACTGAAATAACACTTAAAAAAAAAAAAAAAAAAAAAAAAAAAAAAAAAGATAAAATCGTGAATATTTAAAATATGAAATCTTTTCCATTGTAAAATATTGTAAAATAAATTGTAAAATATAGACGTTACTTTAAAATGTCATGGGGTTGCCTGGTCAAATTTGTCAAGAAATAGCGGTCAGCCTTGTAAAAATTAGCTACTTTTGAAGGTTTTTAAGGAAATATGAACAAACAAACAAAAAAAAAAAAACGTGAATAATATTAACAAAATACAGGTGAAATTTTGAATACTTAAAAAATTAAATTGGTTCTAAAATGTAAAACATGGAAGTTACTTTTAAATGGGCATAGGTTTATGCCTGGTCAAATCTGCCAAAAAATAACAGTGTGCTTCGAAAAATCGGCAAGTTTGAAAGATTACTTAACCAAGTGTTAAAAATCATGCAAATTAATAAAAGGAAAGTAAAAATGAGATGTATAATTTTATGAAAATTTAAAAGATGAGGCTGGGGCTAGAATGTGTGGAGCATAGATGTTACTTTAAAATAGCATAGGGTTGTCTAGTGAAATCTGTCAAGAAGTAGCGGTCAACCGTGAAACAACTGTCAAGTTTTAAAGATTTCTTAACCAAGTGTTTAAAAAAAAAGAAAGAAAGAAATTTATTTTAAAAAAAATAAAAAGAAGAAGAAGAAGTAAGATAAAATGTCACGGATTTAAAAAGTGAGACTGGTATCAGAATGTAGAGTAGATGGTACTTGAAAATGGCACAGAATTGTCTAGTCAATTCCTTCAAGAAATAGCGGTAAACGCAAAAAACTGGAGGTTTTTGAAGCATTTTTGTTGTCGTTGTTGTTGTTTTTGTTTATTTAATTTTTACCTTTAAATAGTGCTTTTTTTTTTTTTACTTACTTTTTAACATTAAATGGAAATATGGTAGAAATGATTAAACTCGCTAAATTTTAAAGTAGTTTAAAATTTATTTATTTATTTATTTAACCCTTTCAGCCGCAGTATACCCGCTGATGGAACACCTAATTTTAATTTTCAAGTGCAAAAACTCATCCCGGAAATTTTTTAGCAAAAATTTACATTCATAACAGAGCAGAAAAGGCCCTCTTTTCTTTTAAAACACAAAATAAAAAATTTCTTTTCTTTTAATTTTGTTTGTAAATTCCGGTGGCAGTATAATTTAAATGATCCGAATTACCCTGTGCCGCAAAGGGTTAAACAATTCCTTTGAAAAGGTTTTCTTTTTTTATTGATTGTATTTATTTGAAACAAATTTAAATAGAATAGAAAGTGTAAAGGCTATAAAGTACAATGTGTCAAAACTAAAATATTTAATAAATGCTGAGATACAGCCAACTTAAAAATAGCAGAACTCGAATAACAGCAGCTCCAACTCTCGTCCGAAAAATACTAGAAATTAAGTGCCACTAAAGGAAGTGATGCAGGCAGGCGAGAAAGACGCTGGCTGCCGGGGAAGCAAGCATTTCCAGTGTGGTTCGAAGTATTTTAAATGGATTTATTTTAGTTTTTATTTATAAGGTATTATTAAACAAATCCTTTTTATTTATTTTATTTATTAATTTAATTTTGTGTTAACAAACCTTTAAATCTCTCAAGTTTTTCCTCACCTTTACATTCTGGCACCAATCTCATGTTTAAATATTGATAAGTTCATCTTTATTCTTTTTTCAATATTTTTCATTCTTTTTTTTTTTTTTTTTACCCATGGTTAAGAAATCTTTAAAACTTGCTAGTTTTTCGCGGTTGACCGCTATGCTTGAAAGATATGACCAGGCAACCCTGTGTCATTTAAAAATAACATATATGTAAAATGTATGAGTAATTCTTGCACCACATTCATCTTTTAAATATTCATAATTTCATAGTCTTTTATTATTATTTTTTTTTTTTCAATATTATTCGTTTTTCTTAACATATTCTCTTAAAAAGCTTTTAAAATAGACAGTTTTTTTCAAGGCTGACAGCTATTTCTTGACAGATTTGACAAGGCAACACTGTGCCATTTTAAAATAACTTCTATAATTTGCATTTTGGCAATAATTTCATTTTTTAAATATTCATGATTTCATTTTAATTCTTTTATTTTCATTTATTTATTATTATTATTATATTAGTGTGAAGGTGTTCACATATATTTAGTTAAATTTTAATTGAGTTTTTATTTAAAACAAAATCTAATGATAAAGTAATGCATTTTCGCAATATAAAAATAATTAAATTTCATGTGTGATATTTTATTCACATAATTTGTTTTCAGACATTTGAAGAAAGAATTGTTTTTTTTTAGGTGTCATTACAAATTACACAATTTTAATTATACATACGACCTACACTATTTATTAACATAAAACAATAACACACATCATTCAGAAATCTAAATTGTATATGTTTTATATCTAAATTATGAATAACATGTTTATCTTTTAAATAGAGAAGTAATTTATTTTATGCGATAAAAAGAAAATCAAAATAATAATATCTAACGGAAATTCTGACATTAAACGTAATTATAAAATAAAAAGTGTTCTCAAATAGTCATAAAACAAGGAAACTCATTGTCAGAATTTATATTATTTCAACACAGGATGTAATTTATTTTAGATTGCGCAATATTGATGACTGCATTTCTTAAACGTCTCTTTCTCTCGTCTAACGGTCGCTTGGCATAAAAATTGGCGATTAAAGGGTTACTACAATTATAAACCGTCATTACAAATTCAAAAATTAACATTGTTTTATCCGATAAACAATGAAAATATTTAGCCCTATAATTTGGCTGTTTTTCTAAAATTTGGCTCTTTTTCTTCAGACATCTCAGATCTATTCTAGTGTAAAGAGCTCAGAACTGCTCCAGATCATAGTATAATAATAACGTAATTACATTCGCTCTCTCCCCCATCTTATGAGACAATCTCAACGTTTCACTAGGGTTATTGAATTTTTATTATAATAACCAACGCTTTGTGTTTTAAGATTCTAAGAATATTTATCCTTGATTTTGTTTTAAAAGACTTTTCACAAAATAAAGACTTCCTGATGACTGCCATTGGACTCCTTATTGAAATATTGTTAATTCAACTTCTCTTGCAGATATCTACACTAACCAAAGATCACGACTGCGTCAAGAAACTCCTTTACATATCTTGGTGCCAAAGCACCAGGAGTTGAGATTGGTCGACATGGGGGAGAGGGGCTGTATTTATTCTTATATATATTTTATTAAATATTTTTCGCAAGTTGTTACTTAAACTTTGCCATCGAAAAGCTTCAATATCACGCCTTTGGTTTTTAAGAACTTTCAGACTGTTAAATTTTGCTTAGATTTTACAAAAAACTGACATAACTACTCACACTTTTAATACAGAAAATTTCAAAGGGCCTAAAGAAGAGGTTTATTGTTTTACGAATTTAGATAAAGAAAAATTCCAAGAATTATTCCAAGAATTAAATGAAAAGGAGAAAATAGATGTACGTGGAGTGTACATTTCTTGCTTTGGTGACACTTCTTTACCTGCTGACGTATAGAGACAATGCATCACTTTTCTAAATAAAAGATTTGTCAACTCCCGTCTTCCAGTTCGAGCGATAGCACTTTGGAGGGTTTGCTGTTCTCTCGATTTGATGGCAGTTGTTTCGGACACGGTATACCCTTCATCATGTCCGGATGTTTTCCGTTCAAGCAATCCCGTTCAAAATTTATGCCGAACATTATGGTGATTTTATACATTTTTGCCACTCGTGGTTTTCTCCTACAAAACTTAAGAAAAATAATTTCTGCTTCACATGTGACACCTCCACAATCAAGATTTGTGAGCCAAAAGTCTACGTTAATAATGAAACAGAGTTCACGATATGTTTTCATTTTCTAATGATCGTGCATTTTCCATCGCTAGCAGGGGCTGCAGTGTTTGCATGCCTGGATCGGTTCTCCCTGTGTGTGCTGTTTTCTACGCAAGTATACAAAACATACTTTTGTTTTCTGCGTTAAGAAATTTTATATTAAAATCGTCATTTTCGTACAATCAAAAAAAAAAAAAATGTGACATTCCATTATTATATACGCATTCATACAGGAGGAAAACCTTAAACATATAGAAGTATATTTTTTCCTACGTTCAAAAAGACTACTACGTACTACGAATGTGGATAATTATGTGGGCACTACGAATATTTGAAACTTTCCTTCAAAACTTCGATAATTTAGGAAAATGAACTATTTTACCAGGAAGAGCAAGTTGCTGTAATGAATATCGGTTTAGTTTCGTAAAATATACGAATTTCAGTGCTTCAAAAAAAATAATAATAATGAATAAATAAATAAATAAAAAAAAAAAAATTTTTTGATTTTTCAAGATTGGTAAGTACTTTTTCCTTAGTTTTGAAGAAAGTGTTTGAAGGTAGAAAATTAAACTTTGTATATTATATAACACTTAAATAGTTTTTGAATGGAGCACGCAACTCTATTAATTATTAATTAAAAAGTATATGTATTAATAATTTTAAATTTATATTTTTCTCGTTTTATATTTATTACATTTTTTTACTTGCATAGTAGTACTCTTGCTTATTTATACGTTCTATATATTTTTCTTGTATTTAATCTATATTAAAATGTTGGGTATGGACATACAGGTATATACATTATCCATTTTATAAAGAAAATCATTTTTTTAGATTCATAATAATTTCTTTTAGAAAATGTGAAATTTTTGAGTTTTCTGTTAGATAATTTGAAATGCACATGAATATATATACATTTTATCGACTTTATATATTATTAAAGTTCAAATAAATTTACTCTTTGAGAGAAAGATATAGAATATCTAGACTTAATAAGTAATAAATATTATAATATCTCATCTTTTTCTGAAGGGAGTGATGTTTAATTGTACATCTATAATCAAAGTTGTTTATATCGAATAAGAAGATAAACGAGTTAAATCTGTTCTCAGTATTTCAGGCTGAATTCTACATAAATTATATTGGCCTTTGTATTTGAAATATGCTTTACTTTATTTTGGTAAGACCATAGATATTTTTAAGTATTATCTATTTATACATTGTTTTATATTTTTTTTAAACTTATTTCTATTTTTTTTCTTCATTCTTGTTTTACACCCAATAAATTTATTTCACACATAGTTTACATTGTTGTCACAAATAGGCTAGCCCTTCGTTAAAATGTTCTCATACCTTCTTGCTAAACATTTCAAAATACTTCAATTTTACATTATGATTTTAGGCATCTTTTCTTTACATGTACATTTTATAACTTTATCAAAAAAAAAAAAAAAAAAAAAAAGTTAAAATAATTTAAGTAAGAATTTTTTTTCTGCAATCGTTCGGGACTAGGTGTTTATAAGCGACAGGTGAGCATTTCCCACTATTTACACACTTACAAACACATTTTTTTTATAAATATTTTGCATTTACACATTTCACATTTTCATAAAATTGATCTTTCAATTCTTGTGGGGAATATTAGTAATTAATCATCGATAAATTGATTGGTTTGGCTCATCCTGAAACTTTAGAAATATTTGTTTTCAGACGTTTGTAATAAAATTTTTCTCTTACACTAACACATTTTCAATCATGTTTTTATACATACACTATTTCTAGGTTCTATTAAATAATAGCGAGTTGTAAAGTTTTTAATGATAATTTATACACATTATAATTTTTATTTTCTACATCTCAAAAGTTTTATACGTTTCCCATTTTAAGATTTAAATTTTTGTGATGTTGTGCACCACTGTTGCATTTAATGACGTCTTGAATGCAGTAGTGTTTGCTTGGTACTCGGGGTGTATTTCTTTCTTCGGAAATCCTGGCCAGATTTCTTTATGGAGAGAGATCTGCCTTGATTGCCTTGCATTGCACAATTTTACTTTTGCTAGAATTTTATTTTCATTTATACAAAATATTTACTTTGCTAAATTTACAGTTCTGCATTTGTTTTTCATATACATATGTAAATAAAAAAAATAATAATTAAATGAAGGCAATAAGGTAATTAAATTGATAAACATTGTTTCTTTATTTATTAATTTTTTTTTTTTCTCATTTTTTTTACATTTGTTCACTGCATGTAGATGTGACGGGATTACGTCATTACAGTAAAACAGCTGTTGTTCATAAAAGACTTTCCCGCTCATAATATTTTACATGCATGATGTTCTTATTTTCACACATTGCTATAAATTTACACATTTCATCTTTCACGTACATTCAAAAATTCACTTTCGTATTAATTTGCTATGCCTATATATATTTTTTTTAACACTGTGCAATGGCAGATTTTTATATTTTTTTGTTTACACTTTTTACACACATCAAGTTTATTTATTTTTTCATATATTACAAGAACTGGATTATACTGATTAAACAAAAATTTATAAACAAAGAAACTGACAAGCTAACAAATGCATAAATGAATAATAAAAAAAAAAATTAATGAAATGGATACACTCTTTATTCATACAATGGTGAAAATATTTTGTTGAAGCATGTTTATTTTTATATTTTTTGTGTATTCTTTCTGAAAGACTGAGGTGCATATCTGTCACTCACCATGCATATAATAATATTAAAGGAAATAGTAATCAGAAGAATAGTAATGTTTTTATGTTTTTTTTTTAATGTAAATATAATTTAACTGTGTTAAAGCATCATATATACTTATTTACTCACATTTTATCATAAATATTTATTTGTTGGTTTATATTCTTATTTGTATGTGTATCTTTTTATTTTTATTAATATGTAGATACATTAATATTAGTATTTACATCTAATTGCTAGCAAATTTCATAACATCAAATATCAGGCCTTGTGTATTAGATGCATCATTTTTAGAAAACAGCGTTGCGCAACTTTTGAGCAAATATTTTTTTGCTTTTTTTATACATGTCAGCTGATTATAATTATGATTAATTTTTAGTCGACTTGATGAACAATTTGAATTCATCTTTTATTGAGAAGTTATTTATACTTCCTTTACTCGAGTTTTTATGGAATTTGATATGAGCATTTATGATAGCCCTTGTAGCTAGTCTTTATATTGATTTAAGCTCATTTTAAGAGGCCTCGTTGAACTCATTAGAAGTTTATATTGTCATGACCTTTTTTTTAAACAATTTCATGTGCACATTTTTTTTTTATTTCATTATTAATTAAAGAGCTGTCATCAGAGATCATGAATAATAATATTGTGGCTATATTTTTTTTTCATCAGTAATACCATTCTAGAATGTTTACGGACATAATTGAAAGTTATTGAGAATTTTAATCTCGCAATTAAAAAAAAAAAAAAAAAAAAAAAATTAAATTAAATTAACTATGTTATCACAGCTTCTTGTTAAAAAATAAATAAAATAAATATACATAAACACTCACTCCCTGTTCACACAATTGTGTTGCTTTGGTCTGTATATTATGCAGATTGTTTTTATATAATGTGCTGATATTTGACTATAAGTTTAAATTTTCAACACCGAAAATTGTGTTGGGTAAACCACATATTACATTTATCTTATTATTCAAACATTATTTTTTTCAAGCATTCGCTAATTGTTTTATAAAAAAATATGTACATTAAAAAAAAAAAAAAACCTAACAAAGTGAAATAAATAAACACATATTGTATTGATTATTTCACTGTATATACTCAAATATAAAGTATGTACATTTTTAACTTTTTCAACACACACACACACATGCAATCTTCATACCTAAAAAAAAAAAAAAATAGATAAAAATAAATAAATAAATAAATAAATAAAATCAAATATTTTTTTTATAATCATAAGCCAATAAAGGAGTATATATATATGTGATATTTATAATTCTGCTCAATTTTAAATGACAGTATTTCATAACACAATAATACACTAATTATACTATTGTTTACATTTTATTCTCTCCATTTTGAAGTATTTTATGATTAATATACGAATACAATTAAACATACACTTTGTTTTAAAGTTATTAGTAATATATATATAGAGAATGTAATGTTTTTTTTCATTTTTATGTTTTTCTACTTGCTTACAAGGTAATTTTACCGATAAACTATATAAAAAAAAAATCATCACAAATAAGTAACAAATTTATGTGTTTCTTTCTGTATACATTTTTGCTGCATTATGTACATGAGTTCTTATGCGTGCTGTCTTTTAGGTCAGAACTTCATTGTCATTTGATTAATTTGGGGTACGGTTAAGTGGCAATGTTTTCAATAGTTATTTTACACATTTTTACACGTTTTAACACATTTCACACATTATGGCATGTTTTAATTGGCCTCACAACCCAATTATTCAGCCATGTTCTCTTCTGAGTTTATACACTTTTCTCTGACTTAAATATTTGGCATGTCATGTGCTCACATGTCAGGTGATCAGCAATATTTTAATTTTAAATTTGTTATTCCTTTTTTTGTAAAATATAGTTAGAAACTTATAAAAGATAAATTATTTTTAATTATAATAATAAAAATGATAAAATTTTATCCATCTTACACATAACATTCAACAGAAGGTAGAATGGACACTTCTCGCAATTCTGGTTATTGAATATTTTCTCTAAAATTATAAATTCTTAAATTTTTAGTGCAGCTATTTCTTTTTCGTTAGTCAAAAATTTAAGATAATTTTTTGTGTGGGGTTGTAGTGTTTTGCAGAACTTATGTACTGAGCTCCTATGAGTGGCATGCACATCATAGTGTTGCATGAGTTTTTTTTTACTGTTTTGTTATTCATTGTCTAAACAATTTTTCGGCTGGATCGATATATATTTTTTATTTTGGGACAGTGAGTGATGAGACATTTTTGTGAAACATTGCAGTCTCTTTCAGAGGACATTTTCAATTAATTATTTGTGGCCTTATGTTTAAGAATTTTGGCTTGTATTAAAAATTTTTTTTTAATTCCTTTTCACACACACACAAAAAAAGGGATAAATAAATAAATAGATAAAGTTAAAGAGTCTATCATACATTTTTTCTCATTAATTATGCAGAATATTAATTATAAATTTTTAATGTTTCATATTATGGGTATAAAAAAAAAAAAGAATAAAAAAAAAGAAAATATTTTTGCACTTGAACATTTTTATTTCTTTCTATGGTATTTTTCCAATTTGCAAACACTGTGAGTCATTTTTTTTTAATGATTCACATGAATGTGTAATTTTTCGAGATACAGATGTTTTCTAACTGTACACATGTACACTTATATGTTATTTATTTTATACATATATAATACCACATACACAATTACAAAGAGTTTCACAAATACTTCAATTTTTATTTAATATTCTTGTCCATTATTCCTTATTAAAAAAAAAAAAAAGAGAACTATTCAATTTTTATACACTATATACATACACTTTTAAGGTAACCTGCATGTAAATCTAGTCATTCTAGTCTTGCAATAGGGTTACTTTTGTTAAATGCACATAATTTTATCCGTCTTACACATTATTTCACATGGCTTACCTTGCAGTATTGTGTAAAAATAAATAAATAAATATAAAATATATAGGTTCTAATATTTACACATCTTCGTCCAAGACGTAAGTAATCTAAACACACACACACACACACACACAAAAAAAAAAAAAAAAAAGTATCGTATCATGCATACTTAACAAGTTTAACATTTTGTATTTCTCAATTATTTAATCATTATTCAATACAAACATCACGAATAATACATATTATTAATAGAATAAAATATAAATATTATTAAAATATTATTAGAATTTGTTCATGTTGACAATTTACATTTTTCAGTTGTGATTCATGTTTTATAAATTTATATTTGTTAAGGAAAAGGGAATTAGTAGTATATTGATATCTTTCTTCATTTTTTTTAAACCACATAATGTTTGAAAAATGAACTTACGTCATTTTTTTTTAGAAATAATTAATTATAATTGAACAAAACAAAAAACTAATTACATTTTCTATTAAAAATTTTCCAGACTTCATACTTGTGTCCTATTACTTTATTGATTGGGCTATATTTTTTTTTCATTTTCGCAATTCACTTTACACAAACAAAAGACATTTAATTATGTCGTGTTGCAGAATGCTTGCTGTAATTTTATTTACACACAATATATGCCTCTTCTGCCTCACACCCTAACTCAGTAAGTTATTTTTGGCTGTGGCCTCACAACCCATAATGTCAATTATGATTTGTATACTGATTCACACACACTGGCTCAATTTGTATAAATTTTAGGTCTTCACATATTGGCGTTCTGGTACTTTCTTTATATTCTAAAAAAAATTTCTCATACCAAAATATCTCATCAAAATATTCTTTTATTGAAATTAGTAAATAATAAATAATTTCAGGCAAATTAATAGATTGCATAAACTTGTGAATACTTAAAATATTTTAATTTTGTAATTATTGATTTCCTTTTTCCTTGCCTTCAATTTGTCATACATTTTCAAGAAAAATTTGTTGAGAATGCATTGTCATAGAGCTGTGAATTATTATAAATACTACATTGCATTGCTTATTTTATAATTATAATGTCATGATTTCAATATACATTGTTGCTTCTTATGAAAGATAACTATGTCCAGTACAAACAAGTTCTAATTAATTATTGGTATTATATATATTTGATGTTTAATTTTACATTATTAGCCACTTTGTAATATGAAAAATATTTTTAAAGTATTATTGATTTTATATAGAAAGTTATTTTGAAATTTGTAGTATGTTTTTGTCTTGATGCGAGAGAGAGCGATATTTTTGATTACCTTTCGATTTTTTTTCTTTTTAGGCGAAGGGGAGAAATATGTGAAGGTGTTCACATATATTTAGTTAAATTTTAATTGAGTTTTTATTTAAAACAAAATCTAATGATAAAGTAATGCATTTTCGCAATATAAAAATAATTAAATTTCATGTGTGATATTTTATTCACATAATTTGTTTTCAGACATTTGAAGAAAGAATTGTTTTTTTTAGGTGTCATTACAAATTACACAATTTTAATTATACATACGACCTACACTATTTATTAACATAAAACAATAACACACATCATTCAGAAATCTAAATTGTATATGTTTTATATCTAAATTATGAATAACATGTTTATCTTTTAAATAGAGAAGTAATTTATTTTATGCGATAAAAAGAAAATCAAAATAATAATATCTAACGGAAATTCTGACATTAAACGTAATTATAAAATAAAAAGTGTTCTCAAATAGTCATAAAACAAGGAAACTCATTGTCAGAATTTATATTATTTCAACACAGGATGTAATTTATTTTAGATTGCGCAATATTGATGACTGCATTTCTTAAACGTCTCTTTCTCTCGTCTAACGGTCGCTTGGCATAAAAATTGGCGATTAAAGGGTTACTACAATTATAAACCGTCATTACAAATTCAAAAATTAACATTGTTTTATCCGATAAACAATGAAAATATTTAGCCCTATAATTTGGCTGTTTTTCTAAAATTTGGCTCTTTTTCTTCAGACATCTCAGATCTATTCTAGTGTAAAGAGCTCAGAACTGCTCCAGATCATAGTATAATAATAACGTAATTACATTCGCTCTCTCCCCCATCTTATGAGACAATCTCAACGTTTCACTAGGGTTATTGAATTTTTATTATAATAACCAACGCTTTGTGTTTTAAGATTCTAAGAATATTTATCCTTGATTTTGTTTTAAAAGACTTTTCACAAAATAAAGACTTCCTGATGACTGCCATTGGACTCCTTATTGAAATATTGTTAATTCAACTTCTCTTGCAGATATCTACACTAACCAAAGATCACGACTGCGTCAAGAAACTCCTTTACAATTAGTTTATCTTTTTTTTAATCAAATATTATTCAAGCTTTAACGTTTTGTTAAAAATCTATAAAATTCGCTATTGTCTTCGAGGCTGACCACTATATTCAGATTTAACTGGGAAACCCTATGCCATTTCAAAGCCTTGCATTTCTCACGAATTTCACCTTTTAAGTATTCAAAAATTTCAAATACCTTTATAATTTAAAAAATATTTTTCCTGCTTCATTCACATTGTGTTTACGAAAATTTAAATTAGTTAGTTTTTTTAGAGGCAGCCTTTGTTTCTTGACGGTTTTGACACTATGCCATTATAAAGAGCAACACTATGCTATTTTAAAGAGCATATTATATTCTACATTTTAGCACCAGTTTCAACTTTATGTGTGTGAGATAAAAACATCGCTAAAATCCACCCCCTACTTTCGAGGCAACTTCTGTTTTAACCATAGGCAACCCTGTACCATTTTAAAGAGCATATTATTCTCTATATCTTAGCACCAGTTTTATCTTCATGTGTGTGAGGTAAGTAAATCGCTAAAATTCGCCCCCTGTGGGTCTATTCTGGCCTGTTCGCTTCGTTATATTCCTTCGGAATTCAACGATCTTCGGAATATAACGATAATTTGGTATTCTGGGCTGTTGCGATCGAAATTTTAGCGATATTTATCTTCGTTATTTTTCGAGAGCTCTAAGGCTGTCGTTGAGTGGCTCTTGTATTCGTTACAATATGGCGCGCCCTTTTGGTATTATAAAGGTGTTTAATCATTCTTTTTTTTTTTTTTTTTTTTTTTTTTTTTTTGAGAAATAGTTATGATTTATGAAATAAGGAAACTTGGTTAAAGAAATGTTAGCAAAGCTTAAAATACACAAAATGTAAACAAAAATTAATTAGTTTTTCCCACACATATCCAAATTTAAATAAAGTGAAAACGGAATAAAATACAAACTTTATTATTTTAAAATTATGAAAATTTCAACTGTATTTGAGAACCTAGTTATTTATTTATTATTACTATTATTATTATTATTATATATTTAAGTAATTGTTTTGAATGACTCTAAACGATTGCATACATAATTTATTTTTTTGATTTAATGTTTATTATTTAAATTTATGATTTATTTAATATTTTGGGTATAGTAAATCTTCTAAACAATTTTAAAGCTTAATATTTTTTAAAAAGCAATGCATTATTCATCATATACATTCATGTAAAAAATTGAGTAATGTACTTTTCATATAAATTTACAAATAATTTTCTAGAAATTAATATACAGATTAAATCAAACTTATATATATATATATATATATATATATGGGGGGGGGGTTAAAAAATTAAAACATTATTTAAAAACAATTCACATTTAATTTAATAAAAATCAAACAAATTTTATGATATTAATATAAAACACTCATTAAATATTTTTTATCATCTCAATAGACAGTGACTTTATAAGTTTTAACTTCAAATATTTAAATAAAGATGTCTTTTTAAATAGAGAAAAATATTTTTATGTTTTATTTACTAAATTAGAAAAAATGAATAATATAAAAACTTTCTTCTTTTAAAATTATAAAAATTTCAGCTGTAGTTGTAAATCTTTTTTTTTTTTTTTTCTTTTTCTTTCTTTTTTTAATAATTATTTTGAATAATTCTAAACAATTGCATACTTCTATTTAATATTTTGGGGTTAGTAAATCTAAACAACTTTAAAGCTTAATATATTTTAGAAAGCAATATATTATTCATATATTTATGTAAAAAATTAAGAAACGTACTTTTCATATAAATATAAAAATAATTTTCTAGAAATTGGTATATACAGTGTAAATCAAACACTTATATACTTTATAATAATATACTTTCTTATCTTTTTTTTAAAAAGAAAAGATCTAATATCATTAAAATAAATTCCCGTTTAATTTAATAAAATCGAACAAATTTTATCACATTAGTTCAAATCAATATTTAAATATTTATATCATTTCAATAGGCAATGGCTATATAAATTTTAACTTCAATTATTTAAGTAAAAATAAATTTATAAATAAAGAAAAATATTTTTATGTTTTACTCACTGAATTAGCGTTACAGTTTAATTAATTTTACTCAAATATATCAAAATATCAAATATTTCAATTGCACTTAAACAAAAAATATAGTTCAAACAAGGTGCATTGTACGTACTATATTTAAAAATTAATTTTTGGAAAAAATAATTAAAACAGGAGTACATACCATGTAAATAAAATAAATCTATTAACTTGAATCTTTAGAAATTGATACTTCCTCTTTATTTTGCCGTGTAAATAATTATATCGTGTGGCCGATTTCATTTTAACAGCCAGTCTAATATAAAAATTTACTTAGCTATTTTAAATTTCCTTCTCATCGAGACGATACAATTAAATTGAACTGGAAAACTGCTCTGCTACAACACATAAAAGAATCCACACTGTGTCTTTGCTTTTTTTTTTTTTTTTTTCATTTTCACAACAAACAAACAACCTATATTTAACAAAACATGGCGATCATCGTCTGCTCTCTCTTACTCACTTGTAATCACAATAAAACAAACCACGTGCTTCGTCCTGATTGGATGAAAGAGTTAACCTCGAACGCAGTTTTCCCCCACCTCGTTTTATTATAACGTTCGTAGGGCAGAATTGCTCTACCACGGAATATCGTTATGAAAGAGATTTCGATCGAAAAAATAACGATCGCTTTCTCTTTTTAACGTACAGGCCAGAATAGACCCACTGTTTTCAAGGCAGCCTCTATTTCTCAGGCCTATGTTTCAAGGAAACCTATGTTTCAAGGCAATCTATGTTTCAAGACAACCTATGTTTTGACCCTGTGCTATTTCAAACAGCACGTTTCAGCTCCGGTTTCATATTTATGTGTGTGGGGTAAATAAATCGCTAGAATTCGTCCCCTATTTTCGAGGCAAAGTCTGTTTCTTGATGGCTTTGACCAGGCAACCCCATGCCATTTTAAAGAGCGTATTATTCTCCATATCTCGGCACCGGTTTCATCTTTATACTTGTGGGGTAAATAAATCCCTTATATTTGACCTCTGTTTTCGAGGCAACCTCTGTTTCTTGACGGTTTTGACCAGGCAACCCTATGCCATTTTAAAGAGCATATTAGTCTCTACATTTTAGCACTGGTTTCATCTTTACACTTGTGGGGTAAATAAATCGTAAAATACGTCCCCTCTTTTCGAGGCAACCTCTGTTTCTTCACGGCTTTGACCAGGCAACCTTATGCCATTTTAAAGAGCATTTTATTCTCTACATTTTAGCACCGGCTTTATCTTGATACTTGTGGGGTAAATAATTCGCTAAGTTTCACCCCTTATTTTTGTGGCAACCTCTGTTTTTTGACGGCTTTGACCAGGCAACCCTATGCTTTTATAAATAGCATATTAATCTCTACATTTTAGCCCCGGTTTCATTTTTACACTTGTGGGGTAAGTGAACCATGAAATTTTTTACTATTCTCCAGGAAGCCCTTGGAGGACAGAACACTGTTTTCCCTTAGGGAGATTAGTGCTCTCTAAACTTGCAATGACCTCATTCTTTTAAGAATTTTATTTTTCCTCTGGTAGACCTGCCTAGCCCCTGCTTTCCGTCTTTTTTTTTTATTATTTTTTTTTTTTTTATGTCTGGTTACTAATTTTACGTCTGATACCTTATATCTCGTTCACTGAGTTGTGAGGCAAATTTAGTGGACCCGGGTACTCGGCACTCAACATATCTCTCGAAGTGAATTAGCATCTAATTCATCTAGTAAAATATTGAAGTATAGTAAACGAGCGAGCGACTACATGGCATAAAGTTTCCTCGAAGTTTTTCATTAATTTGTTGGATTTGTTGTAAGGTGTTATGTCAAAATTACTATGCTTGACATATTGATTAAAAAAAGTTTAAAGCATAGCCTAAAAAGAAGTAAATGACCTCCCAAACGGAATCGTTTACAAACTAACGCTTAGAATAAACATCTAATAGTAATGCAATTCTTTAGCTACCGTCCTTCAGGTCGAAATAGGTCTACCAGAAAAATCGTGGTAGCTCCTCCAATATTTCTAGTCCTTAGGGGTTTTTTTGGCTATAAGCCTGTGTGTATGCATCTTCCTCCTTTAGAATTTTTTTTATGGTATAATTGTTTATAAAATTTAACATGAATGGCTGCTTAACAATGAATCGCTTCAAACAAATACATACATTGCTCTTTCATAAATAAGTTGACGCAACTTTTTTTTTTGTCTTTGGATTGTAATATTTTCCGGGGTCGTATTCAACGTCCTTTTTTCAGGACCACCAGAGCCTCCTTAAGCAGATGCCTCTCGCGTAGTTCGGAAACTAGGCAACAGTTGAAGCGGTAGACAGCGCCACCTTACAGATTGTAGGACTTTTTTATTCAACCAATTATTTAACGAAGTGATACACTATATTTATAATCTTCGTTTCTTTGAGTCTGTTTGCCTTTTATGTATTATCCCACTTTTAAATATTTTTGGTAGCTGTTGAATAAAAAAATCGCGCAATTTGTACCAGGTGGTACTGTCTACCGTTTCAACTGTTTCCTAGTTTCCGAGCTATGCGACAGGCATCTAATTAAGGAGGCTATGTCAGGACACTCTGAAAGACAAGAACTTTTCGCCTTTTTAGCCACCACTAATTTTATGCAGGAATATTTCTGAATATATTTATAGTAACGTGTCACGAATATAAAGATTATAGAGCTTTAGATGAAAATAGTGGTAGCTATAAATTTATTTTTTTTTTTTCATTCCTGAGAGTGTTCTGAAAAAGGGGAGGAGAGTTCGACCCCTGTATTTTCAAACCTCTGTTTTGGTCATCGTATGCTATTTTGAGATATTTTAAAGTATATTTTTCGAAATATTATTTAATAAACTGCAGTACTGAAAGTTGGACAGCAATTAATTGCTTGAATCACTAAAACAAAAGGCATAAAATCGTTTTCCTCAGGACTTGTGAAAAAATAATTTGAAACATAAATTGTCGTTGAATTGTAAACTAAAGTAAACAAAGGCAGGAAGTTCGGAGCTTGTCTCCTCCGACTTGTTAAAATTGGGCAGCAAGGACAGTCTGGATCTAAATTTGTTTAGAGAGGAACATAGTACATAGCTGCCAATATTTTAATTTATTCCGGAGTACTTTTAGCCCCGCCTTTAATTCGCACCACTTTATTTATAGAAAAATGTTCTTCAATACATAACTTCGATAAAATAAGAAAAAATTGCTTTTAAAAAATAAGTGGTACGAATTAGAGGCGGGGCTAAAATTACTCCGGAATAAAAATATTGGCAGCTATGATAGTATAATTTCCTGTCCTTATTTCAAAGAAAATTAATATTTGAAATTTGAAATATACAGTATAAAGCAGATGTATCTACTATGCAATCCCCCCCCCCTTTTATTTTGTGTGTGTGTGTATTTGTGTAACGACAAAATCTTAAAATTCGTCTGTAAAAAACTGAAAGATTTCGTTACTGATATGTTTGGTTTTAAATTAAAAATATATTCAAATAAATAAAATTGAAAATTAAAAATGTTAAGTAATATCCATTACAGTTACATTCTACTTTAAATCATTTATAAAAAAAAAAAAAAGAAGAAGGAAGAAGAAGAAGAAGAAAAAATTATTTAATTTCAACGAGATATATAAATTAGAGTGCTGATTCAATGGATGAAGGATTAACTTTCCGTGGTTCAAGATGAATCACGTGATATGCTCGAATAGGTTGCTGTGTTTGGCCCTTTATCGCTATTTTGGCATTTAAAATATCAGTTCGACAAATTATCATTATTATTAGGTAACATGACAGTCCTATAACCGAAATAAATTGCTTTTAAAATAATTTTACACGTATTTCACATTTTAATAAATAATAAAATACCTTTCTTTTCATCGTTTCTCAACAAACTTTAAAAGTGTTTATACAACAAAATTTAAACTTTTAAAGAGCTAAATTTAACAACAAATAATAATTTTTCAACTATTTTTAAGCATTTTATCGGTTAAAGTTCAACTACACGAAATAAAAAAGAAGTAAAATCAAAATCAAAATGGTTTAGAACAAAAGAATATTAAACTACGTAAAGTAAACAAAAACATTGAAACCGTTGCCATAGAAATGTACTGAAAATGAGCTGTTACCAAGGAAACCACCGAATACGCATGTGCAAGGAAAGCATGTCACATGACTCATCTTGGACCTTCTCAAGGGTTACCATTTATCACTCTACTTTATATATCTCGTTGTTTAATTTCACAAAAAATTTTTACAGTGTTTTTATTAAATATAATTCTTAAAGGCACTATTTCTGCTTTTTTTTTTTTTTTTTTTGTGTGTGTGTGTGTGAAACATATATTATGTACTCTTCTCAATCGTGCTTAGTAGGCATTCTGGGAACAACTATAGTATTTCCCCTCAGCTAGATTTGGCGATTTTTCGTTGGCGATTATGGGTAAATTCTACTTTTGAAGTGGTTGCCATGGATTTCTAACGTAAACAAAACCGAAATATGTTTTTCAGAATGGCATCATTAAAATAATTCATTGAACTTATTTCTAATAATAACAAAACAAATATGTATTTAAAATTGACTTACCTTCTTGATGTTTATGAATTTCGTTATGCTTTTACATTCCATACAGTTATTCAGTTTAAATGCTATTTTATATTTACCGGTAAAATATGATTATATAAATTAGAATTTCGTTTAACATTTTTAACAAAAGGAAAAAATTATTTTTAATGTACATATATGTACATTTATTTATATATATAAAAAAAAAAAAAAAAAAGGAACAGCTTTACTATACGGCACCCATTGCTTATTGCCGTTGCCGATGTTTTGATCACGTGGTATGATGGTGTTTTGATTCAGTTTGTGAGTCGGTACACAACGTCGTGAATCGAATCAAAATCTCATGAAACAATACTTTTCATTATTATGAAACATTTTTTTTATGTTTGACTATGTTTTCTGCTGTTTGCTCGCTTCGCTAGCATTAAAACCGAAAAAAACATCACTGGACGCCCCTAATTCGTGGAGCATGAATCAGTAAAAGCATGAAAATTCATGGAGCCGCGGTCACTATGTTTTCTGCTGTTTGCTCGCTTCGCGAGCATTAAAACCAAAAAAAAACATCACTGGACGCCCCTAACTCGTGGAGCATGAATCAGTAAAAGCATGAAAATTCATGGAGCCGCGGTCACTATGTTTTCTGCTGTTTGCTCGCTTCGCGAGCATTAAAACCAAAAAAAACATCACTGGACGCCCCTAACTCATGGAGCATGAATCAGTAAAAGCATGAAAATTCATGGAGCCGCGGTCACTATGTTTTCTGCTGTTTGCTCGCTTCGCGAGCATTAAAACCAAAAAAACATCACTGGACGCCCCTAACTCGTGGAGCATGAATCAGTAAAAGCGTGAAAATTCATGGCGCCGCGGTCACTATGTTTTCTGCTGTTTGTTCGCTTCGCGAGCATTAAAACCAAAAAAAAAAAAAAACATCACTGGATACCCCTAATTAGCGATGCATGAATCAGTAAATGTTACGTTTCGATACAACAGAAAAAAGTATCGATACTCTGATTCGGGTCTCGAATCACCGTCATATCACGCGATCAAAACATCGGCAATGGCAATAAGCAATGGGTGCCCTATAGTAAATCTTAGCCAGATCATTATATAAAACGGTCGTATTTTATTTTTTACTATTGATTAATTTTGTTTATAATTTATTATTAATTTGCATGGTAATAAAAAAATGACCAAACGCTGGTTGCTATGGCTTAAAAAGTAAACAGCATGCAGGTTGCCATATTGTATTGCAAACAATCCAGAACGACATCGTTATCGCTCAAACCGGCGCCAACGAAAAATCTCCAAATCTAGCTGAGGGGAAATACTATAGTTGTACCGCATTCTATAATGAGAAATATTAGCCTTTTCCCTTCTTTGAAAGTGTCATGAAAAAAGGGCGGAGATTGCCATCCCTAATATAATGTAACATTTATCTATTTAATACGTCGCTTATAGTGGCTTATAATGGCTTTGACTTAAAAATTATACTTTATTATTATTATTATTATTATTATTGTTATAATCTCTACCGAAAAGCAGGTAGCAGCATATATTTCAATTTTAGATATTTCACAAAATTGCCAAGCAAAACTGTTTTACTTAATTTGTAGAAAAAGGTATTGGTGTAAACATCTGACACGTATTATTAATATTTTATATATTATTTTAGTAAATATCAGATATTTCATAATCTTTCCTTAACCGGTTTTTTAGATCTGTAACTATTGCAACATCAGTATGAGAAAATATCAAACATATTTGCAACATGAAATGTGTTGGGGGAGGGGCTTAAAATTATTGTTTCCAATGTCAGATTTTTTAAAATGCAGAATTGCCAACATTTTAATTTATTCCGGAGAATTTTTTAGCTCCGCCTTTATTTCATAGAACTTGTATTTTAAGAGTAATTTTTTTCTTATTTAATCCTAGTTATATTTTGGAGAACAACATTCTATAAGTAAAATGCTCAGAAATAACAGCGGAGCTAAAAATGTTCCGGATTAAATTAAAATGTTGACAACTACGGTAAATGTATAGGATATACTACAAATAATAAAAAAAAAAAAGAAGAAGAAGAGGAAGGACGGAAAGTACAATTAAAATATATTAATTTTTTTATTTATTTATATGCAAAATAAAAAGGTAAATTTCCCTAGAGAAAGATTTTTTTTTTTTTTTTGCACAAATCTATTGAACACGGTGGTTCACATAAAACGGACTCCGTGAAATTCAAAGCATGGCCCCAATACCAATATAGTGTAGGGAGCCTATTATTCTTATGCGTAGACAGATTTATACGGACCACCCTATAGGATCGTAGTTTCATAGCTGCCAATATTTTAATTTATTCCGGAGTACTTTTAGCCCCGCCTTTAATTCGAACCACTTTATTTATAGAAAAATTTTCTTCAGTATATAACTTCGATAAAATAAGAAAAAATTGCTTTTAAAAAATAAGTGGTACGAATTAGAGGCGGGGCTATAATTACTCCGGAATAAATTAAAATATTGGCAGCTATGTAGTTTCCAATTTAGCATTTTTTGGCTACCGAAAAAATTTAATAGAAGTATTTATTTTATTTAATCAGTAAACTGTGACGGTTTTCACTGATTAAGTTGAGTAAAAAAATTCATTAAAATTTTCCAGTAGCCAAAAAGTGCTAAAGTTAGCAACTATATAGGACATTGATAATTATATTTTTATAGTACATTTGTGAACGAACACTTTTTTTTCTTTTTAATTTATCTTCTCAACGCTTTGCAATTTAAATTGTATATCCATTGCCCTCTGTAGTTTACTATAAAAATCAATGTTTACTACATAGGGCAAGTATATATCAGGGATTTAAACAATTCCGTAATCCAATACCACTGTCAGATATATATGTATGTATGTATATTACATAGTTAACTCCAGTCAGGCACGAAACAGTTCGCTTGTTTATCTACCAGTATTTTCATAAAGAAGTTTCGTTGCATTTGTGTAACAATTTTTTGTGATTAAATTTGATGAATATCATTGATAAAATATACTTGTGTAAGAATTCCATCTTGAAACAGAAATATGACTTCAGTAATGAATTGCAATGCTTTTCTTTTCTTTTTGTAGCTACACCAAGATTGCTTAACCCTTCAACGGACTTTTTCTTTCTAATAACGGTGCATTAAAAATTTTCAGGATTGAGATTGATTTAAGAAAACAAATGCATTTCATTTTTATTCTTTTATGAGCCACGAGAAGTATACTTATCATCCAATACGTTAATTTTAAACAAGAAATGCATATTAAGCAAATTTTCTCCACCTGCAGTCTTTTAATCTATTCAACAATTTTAAGGGTAAAGTTACTTATAACAACCTTAGAAAGAAAATTTCAGAAAAGGGAATCATCACGGGGTGTGTAACCATAGCCTCCTAAACTAGAAGCCTTCCGCGTGGCTCGGAAACTTGGCGGTAGATAGCGCCACTTGGTACAGATTTCGCGGATTTTTTATTCAACAGCCACCAAAAATTTTTAAAAGTGGGATTTTATATATATAAAAGAAGAATAGAATCGAAGAAACGTCGATTATATATATCACCTATTACTTCTTAAAATTATTGGTGACAAAAAATAAAATTATTGAATAAAAAAATACGCAATCTGTACCAGGTGGCGCTGTCTACCACTTGAATTGTTGCCAAGTTTCCGAGCCACGCAGAAGGCATCTAGTTTAGGAGGCTATGGTGTAACCATAGCCGTGTAACACATCGTTCTTTTATTTTGTTCTTTCATGCATTTTGTTGAGTAAAAAAGCAGACATAATAAAATAGCTAACCACGCCTAACCATCAATGATTTTGGTGGGAAGTATACTTCTAACAGCCTTATAAAGCAGGGGATGTAGTCGCCGCTTTCTCTCCAGGACATTTTCGAGCATACTTGCCAACCATCTCATTAATAATCGTAACATTGTAACCCCCCTTTTTCATACCAATTTATTTTTAGAGTAAATTTCTCCAAATGTAGTTACGATTAAATAAGAAAAATAAATTACTCTAAAAAACGACTGGTGTGAAAAAAAAAAAAAAAAAAAAAAAAAAAAAAACACGGGAACTAAAATGTTACGATTCATAATGATTGTTGGATTGTTCAAAGGTGAGAATTTTTTGCGTTTTTTGCGACCACTTTTTTTTCGGAGAAATTTTTATTGTATTTTTAAAGTAATATCTTGTGATTTAACAATATAGAAATTATTGTATAAAAATAGTGGCACCAAAAACGGCATAAATTTCTCATTTCTCAAACTGTCCTGATAAAACACGACTGCTGTAAAAAGGGTTAAAAAACAATGAAAGTAAAGAAAACTGGCATTTACTTAAACCTTTACCGTTCCTAACGCTCTAAATAGCATCGCCAAATTTAGGGATATTTCTCTTCAACTACCACTAATAATTTTGAAGAGTGATAATTGGTATGAATAATAGATGAATTGCTTTCGAAGTGATTAGACAACCGTTACAATTAAAATTTAGTGGTGGATTTTGTTTAAAATGGTCCCTAAATTTGGCAACATTGGTGAGAGGAGTGAAATTAAATAGGACCGGCAAAGGGTTAAGCAACCACTAAAAATCTTAATATATCAATATAATCACTGTTTCCTACATATTTGAATAATTTGCAAAAAATGAATATATATAGATATGGAATACTTGGAAGGGGGGCGTACACTGTCAAAAAAAGTCCTATTTGCTGCCAGAAAATTTCTGTAATTCAGAAAATTTCTGGCAGCAAACTGCAGAAAACAGGACTTTTTTTGACAGTGTAGTTGCCAACTTTTCACTTTTTGGCTACCAGAAAAGTTTAATAGAAAAATTTATTTTATTTAATCAGTGAACTGTAACAATTTTCACTGATTAAATAAATAAATATTAAAATTTTTTTAGCCAAAAGGTGCTAAATTGGCAACTATGAAAGGGATTTGTGTTATTTTTACTAAATCACTTTGCACTTATAAAATATTAATAAATTCATTTATGAATTAGTGAATTAAAAAATGAATTTATTTTTGTAATCATTTACTTTTTCTTTAATTACACATGTCTACATCTAAAATTTTGATTTGATTATTTTGGATGATCTTTACAGTGTTCGTATGGACCCTCCCTTTTGTAAATATTCGTGCACCAAATATTTTTATAAAAAAAAATTAACTTAAATTCATAAACTTATTTTAAGACAAAACTGCTGTAAAATTTAACTGGAGCTGAAATATAAAGACTGTGTGAACTCTTATTTATGTTTTTTTTTTTTTTTTTGTTGATGTGCTGAATCCTAAATTCAAAACAGTGTTTCTCTTTCACATACAGATTTTTTTGTCAATACAAGGTGTTTATCGACGCAATTTTTTCCGTGACTCTTGCACCAATTATGGTGACAATAACAGTATGTTTCCATAATTAATTATAATTATTCATGAATATAGTCATATATAATTAATCAAGAAAAGTACTAGAAACTACGGGAAAGGAAGAAAATGTTTCAGTAGATACTCTGTTATGACAAAAATGTATACGTGATTGGGGAAAAGTGGCTCCATTTTTAGTTACAGCAAATCAGAAAACTTATGTATCAGCTAAAATTATCAAATTAAATTTTGTCAACAATATTTTTGTAAACCGATGTAATTCAACAATATAAATAATGTTAACAATTTCTCCGTTTTTTTTTTTTTTTTTATGTAATGAATTTAAAAATGCGCTGTATATAACACAGTAAATATCATAGTTGTGTATCACTTTTATAGTTACAAAAAAATTAGAAAATAATATAAATTTTATTTATTTGTTTTAATTTATTATTTTATCCCTATTCTACTTATTTATTTTTATTCATGTATTTATTTATATATTTATACATTTTGACATCTATTATGAATATTTATTCTTCTTAACTGTAATTTTAATGTCTGAAAATTCAATTATCATTTCTTTAAACATGCATGAAAAAATATTTCTGCATTCCTTTAATAAGTTACAATATAAACATTTCATTTGTAATAATAGCGATTTTAAAATACACATTTAAAAAATGGAATCACACCTAGTAAATAAATCATTAAAAAAAGGAAATTGATTACAGTTCTTTACCTTATTATTGTAATAGTTTTTAGTTTATACAATTTGTTCGGAAAGTACGCCTTAAACAATTTCCATGCATGTCAACTAAATTTTTAGTTCCCTTTTATTACTCTGTGTTAGAATAAATAATTAATTGCCTATAGACCAACATGGCAGAACATTTTGCAAGTTCATTAGATAAATTAGTGTCTTGACCCTTTTCCGTTCTCAACGCTCAAAAGAATGCTGTCAAGTATATTGACTCTTTTATTTAACTACCACCAATAATTTTTAGGAGCTGTATTCGATATATATAATGAACACATGATCGTCGAAATGATTCAGCAATCGGTATAGTTAAAATTTAGTGAAAGATATTGATTAAATGAGTTCCTAAAATTGGCAACATTGTCCAGAAAAGTGAATTTAAATTGAACCGGCAAAGGTTTAAAATTGATACACGATGTCGAAATCAGATATTATGTTAAAACTAAGCATGTGAAAAGTCAATAAGTTAAGTTTTAATGACGCGCTATAACAACGCATTGGCCAATTGGTGACTGTCTGTCATTCAACCCTAGGGGTAATCTAGAGACATGACATCATACTTTGATCTTCTGTGGAGGGAATGGCTCTCCCCATCGAGCAGATGTACTAGTAAAGCAAGAATTCCCTATCTTTAGCACAAGAAAAAATATCCAACATGTATTGTCGAAATGGCACGCATTGAGCTATTTTTCGCTTTTTGGCGACAATTAAAACTTCTTTGGAAATAGCCCCTAATTCACTTTGAGATTTTTTTTATTTATTTTTATTGAGAACTGCTTTTCTTTTCTGCCTTGCATTTTACACAGCCCTTTATTTTCATCTGTGTACATGATTTAGTACTTTTATGCACATTTTATAGTATAATAATAAATTTTCGTTTACTGAGATGCTCTTAACGTATATTTAATTAAAAAAGTTAATTAAAAATTTTGAAATTTTTTTTGTTTAGTTTAATGACAAACTTAAAAAAAAAATAAAAATATAAAAAAATAAATGAGAAATAGTATATATATATATCTTTTTATATTTTTCTCATGAAAATAAAGTATTTTTTAAATAAATCTGTTAATCATGAATTTTTATAATATAAAATACATTTATCAAAGATATTAATTATTTATTATAAAATTAGAAACAAAAATAAAATTTAACCCTTTCGCTACCAGCGTCACATATATGTGACGATCCGATTTTCTTACCTGAGCCCGGCGTCACAAATATGTGACGCCTGACGGGTGTTCATTATCAGTTTATGATAATTGTTTGCATCAAATCGTGTCGCACACAGACGGGTTATGTTATAAAACAATAAAATAGATACAGGATGTTATTGATTTTAGTTAGAACGTTATAGATACATCCTACAAAAATAAATGACAATTTTATCATATTTAAATAGTAAGACATCTGGGCTGTGGTGGCGGTTTTTCTCCCGAGGCTCTGGTAGTGAAAGGGTTAAAGTGAAAGCATAGCCTCCTAAACTAGATGCCTTCCGCGTGTCTCGGAATTCCGCGTGTCTTATAAAAAAAAAAAAAAAAAAAAAAAAATCTGTTGCGAAACAACCACATGACTTCCATTACCTACTATTACACGTATTATGTGCATTTTTTAGAAATAGTGTACTCAGAAGGCATAAATTTGGCCTAACGAGCTAGATCAACACCACCTGTAATAATGCCTCCTAGCTGAGCTCTACGTCATGGAAGATCGGCCTATTTTATCCAATCAACACTTCATATGATACATGTTGGATCGTGGGGATTGGATGAAATCGGCCGATCTTCCGTGACGCAGAGCTCAGCTCGGAGGCATTATTACAGGTGGTGTTGGCTAGATGCCTAGGAAATTTCATAAATGAAATAGTATATATATATATGTGGACGGCTCATTGTAAAAGTGGTGTAATTCCATATTTTTTAAAAATAGATTTTTGCTTAATTGAATCACATTTTGTCACATCTTTCATAATAAAAAAGAAAAAACTCCAATAATTGCATTAAATATTTTTCTCAGAAAACTAAAACTTCTAAATATTCATTATAAAAATGAAGTTTCTAAGTTACTTCAAATTATTTATAATATGATTTATATATATATATATATATATTCTTATAACTATGATTTGTATTAAACACAAATTTTCTGGAAAATTTGTGGACCTTTAAAGCGAAGCAGTCGCCCCAGAAAAACAAGTGCACGTGATCATCATGTAATAAGAACAATGAAAGAAGATCCAACGCCAGTTTGATTACTATTTCAAGACGTTTGGTCAAAGATTTTGGTTTATTATCCCATAAACCTGCAAGGAAACCTCGACTTACGTCAAGTATGAAAAAGAAACGGCTGACTTTCGCCAGACAATATCAGAACTGGACAGTACAGCAGTGGATTAGGGTCTTATTTTCGGATGACTCAAGTGGGCAGAAATTTTCTGCACGTGCTACATGTATTCGCCCATAGACCTTATATATATAGACTACGCCACCAATAGTCTTCAACATGAGGGTGTAATCTGAAACCTTCATTATTTGCGGTCAGCGCCATATGTAACGTGACAGAGAGTTGAGGGAGATTCTTCTATAAGAAAGCACTTATTTTTGTAAGAATTCAAACAAAAAATTCTCCCCTTCAGAATGGTTTCTCACAAAATAAATTTTTTTATAATTAATCTATGACATTTTAGCTTTCCAACGATGCGTAAATTTAAAGGCTTAAATAAAAAGTGTGTGTACAATACAGAAATTAAAAAACTCAAAACTACTTTCTTTCCTACCGAAAATCACATAATATTCATTCTCGTCTCTCTCTCCAGGTCTGCATCACGTGATAATTTCTCTGGGGAAGCTACTTCATGTCGCAGACAGATAATGAGGGGGAGATGTGTGGTCTGTCTATATAAGGTCTATGTGTTCGCCGCCAAAGGGGAAAAGATATGATGAGAGATATATGATTCAAACTGTGAAACATCCTCCAAGCCAAATTATATGGGGTGCAATGTCTGTGTCCGGTACTGCTAGTCTGTATTTTCTGCCACCTAAAACCACTATGAACGGAAAGTAGTACCTTAATTTGTCACGTGAGAAGTTGTAGCTTCACATGCGTGTTCATAAATGTTCAATTTTCATGCATGATGGGGCTCTGTGTCACAGGGCGAAGATTGTCAAGCAATATCTGAGGGCACAGAAAATCAAAATGCTTGACTGGCCCGATAACAGTCCAGATTTGAATCCAATAGAGAATCTCTGGTGTATTGTGAAAACCAAAGTCACTGAAAAGCAACCAATCCATTTCTACGGCACTTGTTGAAGCAATAAAGCATGTCTGGTGCCCAGACATTTCTAAAGCTTACTGCATTACTGCAAGTCTCTTATTTATAGCCTGCCTAAGACGATTGTGCAAGTTATTAAAAACAATGGAGGTCCTACAAAATAATGACTTTAATTACAGTAAATAACCATGTACAGTCTAGTTTGTTCTTTCATATGTAAAATATGCATACTTGCCATCCATCTCATTAATAACCGTACGATTGGTAACGCCCCCTGAAAAAACGCCCCTATTCTCACACCACTATATTTTTAGAGTTATTCTTTCCAAATGTTGTTACGATTAAGTAAGACTAAAATTACTCTAAAAAAATATTGGTGTAAAAAAAAAGGCGGGTACTAAAAAATGTACGGTTCATAATGAGATGATTGGCAAGTATGAGTATGTATGTTATTTTTTGCTGACTTCCATTAAATCTGATTTTTCTATGAGTGGTCTTAGACTTTTGCAAATGACTGTAGACGAACTATCAATTTGTGATAATTTAAAAAAAAAAGTTATCGTATCATTATTATTATTATTATTATTTTACAGACTTAAAAAAAAAGCATTTTATAACATGTTTTCTGTATAGCTTAATATTACAATTCTTTATATCACATAAAAAAAAAAAAATCATATATTACATTGAAATCGTTCGAAACCACGTTTCGGAATTTAATTATTTCTTATAACTTTCATTCAGATTTTAATACAATTCTATACTGTACTACGTTACAATCGAAATTTAATAGTATGATAAACAAAAGAATTTTTAATAAATATGACCTATACTTATTAATTTTTTAAAGGCGTGCAAATATAATTCTAAACTCTATCCTTCTCCATATCGTCGACATAATAAATAACGTTCCAATTAAACAACCGTCATAAAGTAGAAGTTTCGTAAATTTGACATTGTTGCATTGAAATTTGTTTTGAAAGTAGGTTTTAAACAAATTTTCATGCATGTCAGTCACATTTTATGAGTTGTTATATACAACTTTCATTGCTGTGTCAGAATAATTACCAGAGTGCAAATCAATAACGGTAGAATAGTTTTCAAGGTCATTAGGTAATTGGATGTCTTAAAATAAATATTCTCTGTCTTAATTAGAATTATGTCAAAATACCTTTGTTAGAGGAGGGATTCAATGTCAAAGTAAGACATCAGTTTGTTAAAACTAATTTTACTATTCTTACATCTTATACTCTGTTATTGCTTTGTTCTAGATGCATGATTAGAAAATAACGGATTCGCTAAAATTTTAAATTTTAGGTTTCCGATGGATTTACACGTTTTGAGGTTTCCAGCACAAAAATTCACATTTTTTAGGAGATGTATATCTGTGTGTTACCAGGGCTATATCGCACGAAATAATGAACCTAATTCTACAAAACTTCATATTTTGTTAGACCTTAACATAAATTAGTGCTGATTAGATTTTGGCATATATAGCTAAAAAAATGGCGCTGATATGCTTCAATATCTTTGAATTAATGGATAAATATACTTCAGTTTCTAAAATGAATAACTACAAATAACTTTCTATGTGAGAAGGGCATTATCAGAAACTATGCTAATTCATTTTGGGTGCATAACGGCCACCAGATTTTGCTGTTATACTACAATTTTATTGGTTTACTGGAAAGCTATACCTGAGCTTCTTATAACGCATCAGAGCACCAAATTTTATGTACAAAATGGCAATTATAATATATATGTATATTGATTTAATTTAAATGAAAATTGGTTATTCTTTTGGTCATGTCAAACGATAGATGGCGCTGTTGCATAGAATGACATAGATTCCCTATATTAGGTCCCTAGAATGACATAGATAGAAAAAAGATTTGTGATGACCAGTGCACTCTCGTGTATATTTTGTTCTACATTCTAAATAACGTCAGTATGAAGTAAACTGGAAATTAGAAAATAACACGACGAAGATAAAATGGATTTAAAATTCTACAAAATAATAATGTCTCCTTTATCTCCTATAACGGCCGCCAGATTTTGAATACTCTAAAAATATATTGGTGTAGAAAAAGGGGCGGTACAAACAATTTACCGGATTAGGTTGGCAGCTCTGTGTAACGATTTAAAGGAGGTGTACATACTTTTCAAATTACTTTTCAAAATAGTAATGTATCCAACTTGGATAGGTTGTCTTTTTTCTTAAATATTAAGTAACTTTTCCTGTTTTTTTTTTTTTTTTTCTTTTTTCCCCACTAATTTCTTGTTTTGACTTTGTTGTCCATAGTTTAGTATTGGAATATTGTAGACCTCATGTACACCTTGTAACGTTTTAAAGAAATCTGATAGGGCAGAGCTTATTGTTCAAAATGACAATATGCATAGGTGTTGCCCTATAGGAGCAAGGTGTCCCTCCTGGACTCGTACATCATGCACAGTCGGGGGAAAAAAATAGAAACACTCGCTGTAATTTCGTTATTAATTCACGCAGAAAAATCTGATGGACACCATTCAGCAGAAAATTAAGTGTACATTTTGAAAACTATGTCAAATTTTGAATTAGGGGTCATCTACATATTGAAATGAGCGCCAACTTCCGTAATAACTTGGCACCTCTATATCTACTAGGAATTAAAAAAAAAAAAAAAGTAATTGGTATATTTATTCATATGTAAAGGAGAACGATTGTCCTAGAAAGCATTTGTTATTTTTGTTGCTCATTGCTCATTTCACTCGCCCGATCCGCAAGGTGGCGACAGACCCTCCTTTTTTCCCTGATTCTTAACCAGTATATTTAACTCGTTTATTGCCAAGCTGAAAATTAGAATTTCACGTGGTGGTCAAGCTTTTTTTATTCAGAGCTCGAAACTTCCGCCTTTTTTTTCAGGGCACTTTCAGAAGAGAAAATTTTTTGGTTTCTTTGCCACCACTATATTTATGCAGAAATATTTTCCGTGTTTCTATATTAAGCATACCCTCCAACATCCTAATTAATTTTCCGTAGAATTGTTAGTCCCCCTTTTTCTCCCACCAATAAATTTTTAGAGTAATGTTCTCCGAATGTAATTGCGATTAAATGAGAAGAAAAATACTCTAAAAATCATAGCTGCCAATATTTTAATTTATTCCGGAATACTTTTAGCCCCGCCTTTAATTCGCACCACTTTATTTACAGAAAAAATTTCTCCGATTTTCTCCTCCCTTCGATAAAATACGAAAAAAAAAACAAAAATACTTTTAAAAAATAAGTGGTACGAAATGAAGGCGGGACTAAAAGTTCCCCGGAATAAATTAAAATATTGGCAGCTATAGCTGACGTAGATTCACGTCATTTGAAAATCTGTAACTCCAACAGTGGGCGTTTTTTTCGCAATTTGTATGGTGTTTATTTCTTAAATATATAACCAATATTCACATTTTTACAATGAAATATACTAGATACAAATACTTTGATTAGAAAGAATATAATTATAATGTATATCCATTTCTAATATAAATGTGAATACAGAAAATTTTGTTCTGAAATATTGTAACATGGGAGAATAACGCCCACAGGCGGACCTTACTGTCAAAAATTCAAAATCATGCGGTTGCGAAAGTGTTAATATGAGATGATTCTCATGAGTAAAGAAATATAATAAAAAAGTTTGAAATTATTTTTCCAAAAATAAAATAATTTGAGATATAAAGGGTTAATTTTTTGCCGACCCTAACGCTTTAAAGCGCTCTAAATAATGTTCCCAGATTTAGGGACTCTCTATTCAACTACCACCAATAATTTTGAGGAATGATATTTAATATACATGAAAAAAAAAAAAAAAAAAAAAAAAAAAATCGGATCTAAACGTACTCCGGAATAAATTAAAATTTCGGCATCTTTGCAAAAAGTTAAAAATGAATAAAAGTTTTTTTTTTTTTTTTTTTACCTGTAATTCTTTAATATCTTTATAAAACAAAATTGTAAAAACAAGAAACGGAAATTGAAAAAATAATGTACTGTAATTTTAATTCTTATGACAGTCATTATAATAACTTCCTATATTAATTTGTCTGAAAGTATATTACCTTGTCACACTTTAAAAACATGTGGTAACTTTTAACGTTAAATTATCGTCATTAAACTTAATTAACATTTATCTTCGATATACTTTTTTGTTCTGAAAAATGCTCTGTAAAACATTTATCCTTTTAGTTGTTGGATTACAAAAGTGTACTTTTTCCTTTTACTTATTCAACAATAACCTTCGTAACAAGTGTTTTCTCACACGATGTAATGTAATCTGCAGTATTATTTTGGTACGCGGGTATAATTTGATGTAATAATTTCCATATGTTGCGAAGTGTCGGAGAAAGAAAATTATTCTATTATTTTTAATCGAATACATTATTTAGAAGATATTAGCTAAACATTTAGATATTTCTAGAGCATTACGTTGTTAGAATTAAGTTTCTTTAATGGTAAATTTAAATTGCCGCCCTTAAGGGGACTCTTAACCTATCGTCTCCGAAAGCCGAAGCCAATGTTAATCTATGGGAAATGTCGCCCATTATAATTCATTAACTAATACATATTTCTAAATTCCGTTTTCACTTTCCGAAAATTCACAACTATTAACCCATTTTATCCATACATGCCAACATACTCATTAATATTCCGTAGTATTCTTAGCTCCGCCTTCTTTTTCACACCGGTATCTTTTTAGAGTATTTTTCCTCTTATTCAATCGTAATTGAATTTGGAGACTATTAATCTAAAAATTTATTGGTGTGAGAAAAAGGGCGGGACTAACAAGACTACGGAATATTAATTAGGATGTTGCCAAGTATGCCTTTTATCCCATTGTGCTATTTAAAGGACAGCTGAAAAATAGCATATAGAAATCAGAATTTGATTGGTGCGGATATTTTGTCAGCTGCAATATATAATGCAGAGCTGCCAATCAAATCTGGCAATTTGTTAGTACCGCCCGTTTTTCTACACCATTTAATTTTTAAAGTAATTTTCTTCAAATATATTTGCGATGCATTAAGAAGAAAAAATCTCTAAGAAATGACTGGTGTAGAAAAAGGGGCGGTACTAACAATTTGCCGGATTAGGTTGGCAGCTCTGATAATGATATATATAAGCTTCTGCTAACTTGTTATGTGTCTCACCTCCTCCTATATCCTCCTCCATCTGGAATCTTTGTTTAATCATTACATTAGGGGGCGAGGTTTATCTTCTCTTTGCGGTTGAAAATTCTTTCTAGAGAATTATCATGTAAATAAGAAAGTATTATAGAGATAAAGCAAAACTTTATACTCGAAAAGCACTTTTCACTATTGAAGAGAACACTAAAACATATAAGTGCAAATTTCATCCCCTTTATTTCAATGTCCTGCGTACAAGGTGGATGAGATTTCTTATACAGAATATATATTATTATTATTATTATTTTTTTTTTTTTTTCAAATTTTGTTGTATTTATTAAAAACAAAAAATATTTTATTTATGAGACAAAACTTTAGTTAAAGTACATTTAAAAATATATATATACATAAAAAAAAAAAAAAAAAAAAAAATGAGGAAACCTGGACGGGTTTTGAAACGTCTAAATTTTAAATGTTTTTAAACGTATATTTTGTTCTTTAAATGTATTTTAACTAAAGTTTTGTCTCAGAAATAAAATAGTTTTTGTTTTTAATGTATAAATAATTGAGAGGGTTAGGTGTTTCTGTTTATTGTATTTAGTTTATTAAGGTTTAAAAAATATATTAACCTTAAAAAATATATTTTTTCTCAAATTTGAGCAAAATAAATAAATTGGGATAAAATGGGTTAAAGAATTTATCGTTTTCTAAAAATAGATTTTTTTTATTTTTAAGATTTCCTTTTTAAGCTCAAAAATGAAAAATTGCATATTGTGAAAATTCGCATTTTACTACTTCAAAATAAAATATTAAACATTTAAAAAAATAATTTTTAGAAAGCGATAAATTGTTTATTAGTTGCGAAGTTTCTGAATGAGAAAACGGAATTTAAAAATATATATTAGTTAATAAGTTATAATGGGGCGAAATTCTCCATAGAATAACATTGGCTCTGGCTACTGGGAATGATAAATGGAGAGGCTTCTTAAGGACTTTCTCTCTCTCTCTCTTTGCTCTCTATCATTATTTTTCATGCAGTATTTATTTATTTATTTATTTGTATTGTTTACTTTAATAATTATGTTTATTAAACTTCACTAACAGGACAACATATTTCAGAAATGTAATAATGAGGAATTTACAATTTTCTGATTTTATTCTTATATAATAGAAAATGAAATGTTAAGAAAATAAATACATACATTTTCTTTATTTGAAATCTAATCACTGATTTATAACAATTTTAACATCGCACTACTTACTCTATCGAGAAAACGCAGTATAATATATCGTGATGTCACACTTTATGACAACAAACGGGAGTTATCGTTGTTTACATTCGATTTCGTGCTTTGGTTTGCTTCTTAAATCAGTGAAATAGGTTTTGTATTTTATAATAATGACGGATATTAAAAAATCGTTGTATAAATATTGTATTGCACCACTCTGCACTAATACAATGGCTAATGCTTCTCAAAAGCCATTCTTTAACGTTCCACAGGATCCTATTAAACGAAAACATCGGGCAACCGCCATGAAAATAATGCAATTGAAAATAATGATAATAGAAAATGGTGATAGATGTTAAATGATTATAAGATGAAAAAGAAATGCTCAGAAATCACATAAACGATTGATAATTACTAAAGTTGAAACGAATTGCTGCTTGGTAACCAGGCTAATAAAATGTAAACATTGAAGCATCATAAAGTGTGACGTCAGGCAGCGTTTTGAAGTCACGTGATTTTTGGTTAATTTTAAAGTTATTTTTAAAATTAATGAGAACTTTTTTTGCATTTTTGATAAACTTTTTGAAATTTATGGGCCTAAAACTACCAGAAAAGTAGGACTTTGTTGAAATTCCCCATTTGTGCAAATTCCTCATTGGATATCATCGAAAAATTATCACGATTCAGAAACTCACGACCTAATTGAGACTGGGCACACTCTCACCAATACTTTTTAACATATACAGGTGTTGGACAAAATGGTGGAAACACTTTCATTTTTTTACGTTTTGTCGAATATCTTGAAAAATACTTAAAGTGTTGTTCTCAAATTCTGGGAATAGGGAAAGCATGCCTTTTCTCATATTTTCCGGTAAAAATTTTGTCACGAACGCCTTTAGGGGGAGAAAAACAAATCCAATAAAATAAAAAAATATTTGTGATTACCCTGTATCTAGAAATGCGTCCATTCATCTGTAAATTTTAGATGAGGTTATAAATGTTATATTTTATACGCGTGTTCAGTGGCGGATTTAAGGGGGGGCTAGGGGGCTGAAGCCCCCTCCCCCCAAAAAAAAGTACTTACATTCCCAATTGAAAAGCACAATTCCAAACTTTTCATTGATCTGGAATTACATCTTGAGAAATCTTAGCCCCCCCCCAAAAAAAAAAAGTTCAGTTCTGGATCCGCCACTGCGCGTGTTGGGTTTTGTGAAGCTAACTCGAATATTTAAAGAATTATAAATATTTTATTAAAAAATGCAAAAAATTTTCGCAAGTTTTTACTTTATAACTCTAGAGATTTTTTCGAAATTTCATGAAACTTTCAGAAAACATGTCAACATATGCCTAAATCATGTTACTGTAGTTTAAAATAAATACATTTTATATTCAAAGAGATTTGGACAGTTGTAGTAAATAATTTATTACTGCGCATGCGCGGACTGTAGCACAAAAAAAAACTTTTGTTATTTTGTTATTATTATTTATTATTATTTTTACTTTCTTCTGTATTCAATAGAAGAATGTATTGTATTCGTAAAAATTTTCGACCTCGGGTTTTTGATGGATTTACACGTTTTGAGAGCTGTAGAACACGATTTGACCATTTTTAGAAAATGTTTGACTGTCTGTCTATGTGTGAGACAAAATTTTGTGGCAACATTATCTCAGGAACTACTGCACAGAATTTCATTCAAATTGGTGTAGTTACACCTTGACATAAATTAGTGCCTATCAACTTTTGGTAACAATTGTCTAACAGGTTGCGTTGCCATCCTACTTTTTTTAAATTTTTAACATGATAGTAAAATTTTGTATAAATATGCATAAAGAGAATTATTTTTTAATAATCATTATGAAATTTACAAGAATTATTTATAATAGAGATAGTCAACTGGGAAACTTTTTTTGCACATGTAGGAGCATGGCCATGAAGGGTTGAACCATCGATCTGCGATAATGTAAACTAAAGTTATCGATTTTTTTTTTTTTTTTTTCATTTTTAACATTTTTTTTTTAATGTAATATAGAGATTTTTATTATTATTATTATTATTATTATTATTATTATTATTATTATTATTATTATTATTTAGTGTTATACTACTTCTCTAATATGGAAATCGTACTGCATTATCATGGAAGGTAATTTTATTAAATAATGGTTTTAATAAATTATTTTTACTGAGTGAATTTGCATTGGAAAATATAGAAGAATGTCATGTGGTGGCCACAACATTCTAGGACTGAGGAAAAAAAAAAAAACTTTTATTATTCTGTTATCATTTATTATTATTATTATTATTATTTTATTATTACTTTACTTTTATTTTTATTTTTTTTAATTATTATTCTGTTTTGAATTTTCTATTGTGCTTTCAAGAGCAAGTGTTTCATTATTTAAGAAGTTTCGTTGTTTTGATCTGTTATAAAACTTTTAATGATCTTTTAAGTGATAATGAACAATTTTCTTTTAATGGCATTATATCTATTTCAGATAGTGAATAAAGAGCACATAAATTCGTATTTAATGCGACACATAAATTAATAAGTTATATATATTTCTTTTATAATATGTTCCCCCTCGTTGTTTTCTACAACAAAATGGTGACGACGAATGTCTGAAAGAAATAGTCCTTTCCTCCTAAAGATAAAGCACTAGCATAAATGTAATACTTTGGACGACCGTTATTATATCTGCTTATATTATTATATCCGAAGATTATAACTTTGTAACATTTTAGAAACATGTGATAAGTTTTAACGTGAAATTATCTTCATTAAACTTAATTAACATCTAACTCCGATATATTTTCTTTCTCTCTCTGTCTCTCTTTTTTTTCCTTTAAAGCATTTCTCCTTTTTGTTGTTAGATCATAAATATATTTTTTTTATTTGTTGAATAGTTTGTAAATGCGTTTTCGCATGTGATGTTATGCAATGCGCAATGCTATTTCTGGATACGATTATAATTGGATATATTAATTTCCAGGTGTCAAACAATGTTAGAGAAGAAAATTAGCTTTTTGTTCTTTACAGAGTACTTGTTTTGAAGGGGATTGACTAGAAACTTAGAAGTCATTACCACATTTTGTTTTTACGATTCCGTTTGATAAATTTAAACTGTAGCGCTTACAGTTCCGTTAACACTTATTCATGAGCTTCACATTTAAAAAAATTATATATATATATATATATATATATATATTTAAGCAACAGTTTTCAATATATATATATATATATATATATATATATATTTTTAAGCAACAGTTTTCAATATATATATATATATATATATATATATATATTTGTTTAAATCGATTTTAAAACTTATGTTCTTTCTCTGTTTGGTAGAAACACTGTAAAAATTTCCGCCGTAAGAAATCGGTTATTTGAATGGCAGCTTTCTGTCCATACGTTTGACAGTATTCTTAGATAAAGGTTATTTAACCCCATTTTGATTTTATTGTTAAGAGACTGTAAAATAAATGAAATAAATCAAAATTATACACTAAATATCACAAAATGTACGAATTTTACTATTCATCTTACAAATACAGTCCTTGTACCTTTTCATTTACGGTACCAGTACTGAATTACGTTTTCTTTTACAAGAATGTTGAATCCAGTCCGCCATAAAAGAAATTTAAAATGTCTGCAATGTCAAAGAGTCAAACTAGAAGTAAAATTACGGTCAATTCACATCAATCTAATTAAATAGCTGTACGAAAGTTTTTTTAGAGATGGTCTAAAGAAGTATTCGTAAATCAACGGTGTTTCTACTGTTTTTTAAATAAATGGTAAAGTGAAAGTAAAATAAAAGGCTAATAAATCATTATTTTACGGAAATGTTTTACAGTATAGTAGCACTATTCTGAAATTTAACAAACAGTGCTTCAGACGAAGCTATATGCAGAAATCATTTTAAATTTCTTAGTAAGCGCGAATGCACCTTACTGTTTTGATGACGCATTCATGTCTATTTTATTCACATGAATAATAGCTGTGCCATTATTTTGACCTCAAACGATAGCTGAAAACTTTTGCGATTCATAGTTTTTACTTTGAAAGTTATCTATTAATTAAAAAAGTTATTATATGTATATATCTTTTTTTTTTTTTTTTTTTACATATTTAGAATTATTTATTTGTCTAACAGCCATTTTTGAAGTTGATTTAGCAAATTAAAAAATATATATATGCAGTAAACGTTAAAATAATAATAAAATATTAAAGAAGAAGATGGATGGATGGTTGGGTTTTACGTCGCACTAGTGCTGCGCAGATGGGCAATTGGCGACGGTCTGGGACACACCCCTAGAGGTGGTCCGGAGACATGCCATCATAATGTTGATCTTCCATGGAAGGGATAGCTCTCCCGCTTCGGTGACCCCCAGAGGTATAATTTTGATGGGAACATTGAGGACATTGCGACCACGACAGATTTTACGTGCACCAGCCACCATTAGTGTACACGGCGGTCTTTGGCCGGCTCGAGTACCGAACCCGGAATCTTCCAATTCCGAGGCTGGCGCTCTACCGACTGGGCTACCGCGGCCCATTAAAGAAGAAGAAGAAACTAAAAAAGTAAAAGAAAAGAAACTTAATGTACTGAATATAAATGAGGAATTACGATGTTAGTCCGATACATCACTCATAAACAGTAATAGTGGACAACTAAAAAATACGATTTTTGGACTAAATACAGATCTCAATTAAGAAATACGTTATTTCCAGCAATAATACTGGCATATCTGATGATTCAGTACATACTTGCCAACATCCTAATTAATATTCCGTAGTGTTATTAATCCCGCCCTTTTTTCATACCAGTAAAATTTTAGAGTAATGTTTTCCAAATGAACTTACGATTAAATAAGAAGAAAAAACTCTGAAAAGATACTGGTGTGAAAAAGAAGGCGCGGCTAACAATACTACGGAATATTACTTAGTATGTTAGCAAGTATGATTCAATATAACATCATAAAGCATGTTTAAATTAAGGCATGTAAAGTATGTATTCCCATAACAATGAAAACTTTACACTCATTTATCTCAAAACCTGACTTTTCGAATTGTGCCCCTATTGTTGCGCCCAGGAGCGATTTATTATATGAATGTTTGTAGACTTATGTGGCAACATTCGCGCTCTAACATCCGTAAACAGAGCTGCCAACCTAATACGGAAAATTGTTAGTACCGCCTCTTTTTCTACACCTAAAAACCCTTCTAACCCTTCTTCTCCTTCTACCCTTCTAATTTTTAAAGTAATTTTCTTCAAATATATTTGCGAGAAATTAAGAAGAAAAAAACTCCAAGAAATTACTGGTGTAGAAAAAGGGGCGGAACTAACAGTTTGCCGGATTAGGTTGGTAGCTCTGCGTAAATATTTTCAAAATTTCTACAAAATGACATTTGTTATTCCTGTTCATTACGCCATGTTTCCTATTAAAAATGATTTAAGTATTACGACTCGTTTCTGTACATGGACATCCAAAAGTATACCATTGCATTGGGTTCAATGAGAGGCATTTTTATAAATCATATTTAAATACCTTTGTACTGCACAAATCATAACGAAATTGCCATCATGCTTAACATGAAGCATACTTGCCAACATGCTAATTAATATTCTGAAATATTGTTGGTCCCGCCCTTTTCTCCACACCAGTAAATTTTTAGAGTAATATTCACCAAATGCAATCACGATCAAATAAGAAGAAAAATACTTTAAGGAGATACTGGTGTTAAAAAGAAGGCGGGGCTAACAATACTATGGAATATTAATTAGTATGTGGGCAAGTATGACCAGTGTTGCCAGATTGCGCGACTTTTTTATTCAATAGTCAACAATAATTTTGAGAAGTCGTATTTGATATACATAATCCACGATTCTCCGATTCGATTCGCCTTTTATGTATATCAAATATCACTTCTAAAAATTATTGGTGGCTATTGAATAAAAATCGTGCAATTTGGCAATGCTGAGTATGACTTGACACGAAGGATTTGTAAGGCCACAACAAAATACTCAATTACATTAAATAGTATAATTTGAAATTACTGAAATCGCATTTTCATTTATATTAATCGTTTTTAGCAATTTCCAATATTGTTTAAGAGTGATTATGACAGCAATATTTGTTTGTTTTTATGTCCGTCCGTCTGTCTGTGCTCTAACTTCCGTTAATGTTTATAGACCACTTTGAAACTAATTTATGTTATTCACGTTCACTCAGGCATGTTCTTTTCTGAAAATAGTACAAATTGCACACCTGGTTTGAACACAGGTATTTACGAAAGATTGGTGATGGATTACAGCCTCTGAGAGGTATATTTTTAAATCATAATATCTTTATGCCACTACAACATAACGAAATTACTTGTTTTTTTTTTTAAATATATATTAAACCATTTTTCAGTAAAATAAGGTATAATTACCGTAACTGATTGGTTTTCACGACTCACATACACTGTAAATAATTACGCTTAATTTTATAGAAGAGTGCGCTGGCAAGAAGGAGCGCCAGCGCATCCTGCTGTCAGTTGGGAAAATTTACTGCATAATCTTCTGTAAAGAGAGTTATATATCACAAATATTTTTGCTGTAACAATTAGAGCAATTTCTTACAAAATTTGTGAGCCTTATGAACCAATCAATTGTACTAATCATGGCTGATACCACAAACATATCCAAACGTCTCGATCGTCGAATAATGACGTAGAAATATGTTTTCAGAAACTCTGAAATCAAAGCTATCATAACAGCAATTACGTAAGCTAATTTCACATCGAAATTGTTTGTAACTTTTTTCCAGATTACTGGCTATGTCAGCATGATGTCACATTCGACTATTCAAAAACATTTCCATACGCTCGTGGTAGTACACAAAATTAGTCTATTTGCCAACTTTTATTGCTCTTTTGACGACCGGAAGTTTTTTATGAAAAAAATTTCTATATTTCTATGACATTTTTTCCTAGTTTAATAAACTAAGAAATTCTAGAAAAAAATTTCGGTAGCTAAAATGTGTAGAAGTTAGCAACTATGTATTAATTTTTTATCGTATAGCTGTCCTGATTCATTATAAGATATGAAGAAATTGTTTAATGTAAATTTTAAGAGCTGTGCGGACTTTTTAATGTATCATATAGTGTGTGTGCAAAGTTAAGAAAATATATACATAATAATTTAATGCTTTTTCTTTAAAAAAAAAAACTGTGAATGATGATTAAAACCCAGTGATCTCAGGCGTGATGACTTGATGATCTTTACATGTCTGTAGGCAGAAGCGAGAGACTGGGAAGGAGTTAAACTAGGAGCTGTGTAAACATTCTAGCATACAAAAATAAAAATCCTAAGAAATACATACATATATATATTTTTTTTACTTGATAATTAAACTCTACTTCTCTCTCTCTCTCTCTCTCTCTCTCTATATATATATATATATATATATATATATATATATTATATAAACGAACAAGGAGGGTTCACGAAAGGAATTAAAAATAAGCCTAGCGAGACTTTTAAGCAGTCAAACTTAAAGATTTATGTAACAAAAAAAAAAAAAAAAAAAAAAAAAAAACTATTTACAAGTAAATTTACAATGAAAGAATATTTACAGGAGTTCCCTGCGAGTAAGGTAACTGGTAGGAAGGCTGACCTTACGCAACTGGAAATAAAAACACAGCAGTTGCTAATGTCGGGGAAGTATCCAAAAGTAGATGGAAAAAAATAATCAATCTACGGAAAAAAAAATAAATAAAACTTTGAGCGAGAATTCAGCGTTATGTAACGCCAGAAGGATCTCGTCTCCTACGCTTCGAGTTGGGGACGAACCCGTCCTTCCTGAAGAAGATGGCGAGTGATCGTTTTCTGGCCCTTCCGATTCTAGGATCATACCTTCTGATTGTTAAATAATATAAAAATTATCTGAACAATATATATTTCATGAACTCTCAAAAACATTTTTCTTTCCTTACGAACTCTGAAAATAAATAAATCGGGCATCTGCGCATGCCGCACAAATTCATCCACTGCGCAACCAGTGCACCTGCTCTTAGGTACATGTATTTTCGTTCTTGTAGAAATGTACTTGAATCAGAGCAATTTTATCTCCTCCGTAATTAAAATTCACTTTTGTTATTTTTTCTTTAATTAAATCTGTACTGATAAGTATAAAGGATTTAAGTCCATATTCTTGATTTTTCAGGAGATGAAAAATAAAGTTAAACTAACTAAAAACTGATCAGAAGAAAAAGGGATTATGTTGATTTATACCCTCTATACCGTTCAGTGATTCTCAACCTTCATTTAATAAAGGAAAAAAATTGAATTAAACATTTTATACAAAGATTAATGCCAAATTTCTGACTTGAATCTTTTTTTACCAATGGATTTTCTTAGAGACTAAATGACATGGATTTAAATCCTTTATACCAATCGATAGAGAATTTTTTTTCTGGGTCTGACTATGTACTTAACTCAAAATCGACATTTTTGGACTTAAATCCTTTATACTTATCAGTACAGAAATATAAAGTAAAGTATACTTCACAATGTCTTTATTGAGTGAAAAATAGTTTTTCATCTTAATTAACAGAAATTCTATTACAGACTATGAAGATAATAACTATATAAGTAGTTTGTTACTCAAAACAAAACAAAAGATCGGATGCCTGAGCAAGAATACAGGTAAGAAGATTTTCTTCTTTATTATAACCTGTAAAATTCATTTTTTTTTTAAACATTTGGTTAATAACAGAAATGCGTGACATTAGCGCACAAATTAAGATTTATTATTTGTGTTACCGATATATTAAAACACTGATTGCGTTTAAAACAGGATAGATAAAGATGCTTCACCGCATATACTTTTGAGACTCGCTGTTTTAGGCTACAAAGGAATCGCTACTTGAAGACTACACAAAAACAATCTATTATAAGATTTTCAATAAAATAAAGAAAAATGTATAAATATTGTTGCTAATGTCTTTTTTTTCTTAGTTAAAAACTTTTTTTTTTTTTTTTTTTTTTTAAGGTTTCTTCATTGAGAACACATGTTAAAGGTTAAGCGGTGCAACAGATACGTATAGGGGGGAAGTGTTTATAATTTATGCGAAGCACATAAATTCGGTAAATTTTACTACATGTATTCTCATTTACACAAATATTTTCACATTGAAAGTGATATATGTTACTAAAGTTTACTATAATAAGTTTTCTTCTGAAAAGGAAATAAATATGTATTTATATAGGAACTCATAAAAGAATTAAGATACATTACAATTTATTAGATGCACACCTTTAAGGCAAATTTTAATAACTTATTACTGCACAGAAACTGTTATTTAAAAGCACAAAAGCATGTTTCGCATAGACTATGATATTTCTAACATTAATGACCTGGTATTCAGGAACATGAAAAAATATTCAAGTTACACTTGGATGTAAGAAATAAAATTTCTGAAATGCATTTGAGTAATATTGTGCTGTACAATGTACGGCAGGCATAATCTTCTTAACACTATACAGGGCTGAAACAAAGTAGGGTCTTTCCCCCCCCCCCTTTTTTTGTGTGTGTGTGCGTGTGTGTGAATCAGATTGCTTCGTCTATAATTAAAAACACAATCTGTATTAAGATGCCCCACAGAAAATGTTAAACTATGTAATGCAGGTTATAATGAGGTTATAATGCAGGCAGGTTATAATGCAGGGTGATTATAATTAAAGTTACGATTTCAAAACGCTATACTTTTAAAACTAACGGTCCAAATGACGTGGTATTTTACCAGAACAATCGTGAGGCAACGGAATTTTGTTTGGCGAAGGAAAAAAGTATTTATGAAATGTGCTTATAGATGGCGCTGTCAAGGTAATCTCAAAAGAAATGCCTAAATAGATTCATTATACACAGGAATGTTTTTAGCCATAGAACAGAATAGCAGGAAACAATAGACTTTAAGGGTTTACGACAACTTTTTTTAGCAAAAAGACAAGAATACGTGTTTACAGCGGAAACAGTGATAGTGAAAAGAGAAAAAGAGGAGCTTCGTGAAACAAACAACTTACGAATGATTAACAGTACATTTTGGAACTTCTTTTTTTTTCCTTTGCCAAACAAAATTCCATTGTCTAACAATTTCTTTAGTAAAATATCAAGTCATTCTCAACAGTAGTTTTAGAATTATAGCGTTTTGAAATCATAACTTTAATTATAATCACCCTATAGGCATAGCCTCCTAAAATAGATGCCTGTCGTGTGGCTCGGAAATTTGGAAACAGTTCAAGCGGTAGACAGCTCCACCTGTTACAGATTGCGCGACTTTTTTATTCAGCTGTCACCAATAATTTTAAGAAGTCATATATGATATATATAATTGACATATATTATATATGATATATATTAATTATTATAACATTAGAAACAAAAATACAATTTAAAGTCAGAGAATAGCCTCCTAAACTAGATGCCTTCCGCGTGGCTCTGAAACTTGGAAACAGTTCAAGCGGTAGACAGCTCCACCTGTTACAGATTGCGTGAGTTTTTTATTCAACAGCCATCAAATTTTTTTAAAAGTGGAATTTGATATACATAAAAGGCGAATAGAATCGAAGAATCGTCAATTATATATATCATATATGACTTCTTAAAATTATTGGTGACAGTTGAATAAAAAAGTCGCGCAATCTGTACCAGGTGGCGCTGTCTACCGCTTGAACTGTTGCCAGGTTTCCGAGCCACGCGACAGGCATCTAGTTTAGGAGGCTATGCTGTAGGTAAGTAGAATTGAAAAATGTTGTATTATATATACTTCTATACGAATTGAATAAGTTTTATGCATGTCTTGCATATTTTCACACACATATATATATATATATATATATATATATATATATATATATATATATATAAGTGTGTGTGTGTGTGTAATTTACATTGACGACATACTGCAGAAAAAATTGGCATCGTTAACTTTCCTGAATCAGAACGCACCACCATCATAAAAAACATCAATAATGCGGAAAATAGTGTGATTTAAAGTGAATGTAAGCGCTACTAAAAAGTACCTCAAAATACATTGTTTTAAAATGAGTTTAGTTTGTGGTAATTTCAGCTATGGAAAAATAAATAGGAAACCCAGATGTTTTTTATGAATGCAATTTTTTTTTTCTGATTTTAATATTTTAAATTCTGTTGTTATCTCTTGCGAGAGTTCTTATTAAAGTCACACAAAAACGTTTTTATGGAAAATTGGGGTAATAATAATTTTGTATATTTATTTCTTTATTTATTTTTTCCTTGATTAGAATACGGAAACTAATAAATGATGAAAATTTCCCGCGAGTTTTCAATTTATTATTATTATTATTATTATAAATTATTAGTACGACAGGACTATTTCTTCCAATCTGCAATTTTGCATTATCGCCATTTGCTGTGTTCCACATTAAATGTTATATTTCTTTTTATGTCGCGGAAAAAAAAAAAATTGAATGCGCAAACATTTTTCCTTAAATAATCAAAATAAAATTTAGAAAAATCGTGCTAAAGATATGCAACAGATTCAGTATAGAACGATATACATTATATATTATTATTATTATTTATGAATGTTGAAAAAGAACGATACAAGAAAAATTAACTTCCATGCATTTATGATAATTTAAGAAGGATACGACATCATTAGTTAACTAAGAAATGTATTTGAAAATATTTATAATTAACATTTTAAAAATTAGAGAAAATGAGGTTCAACTTTCTAAAATAATGATGGCAATTCCAAATAAATTAAAATAGATGGAAAAGGCCGAATAGGCTTAAATTTAATGAAAGAAGTGGAAATTTCTGAAAGTAAACAAACTTTGTGGCATAAATTTGACTATTAAAAATGTACTAAAATTATAAAAACTCTATATCGAAAGATTCTATTATTTATGGGCCAAAAATAAATAAATATTTTTGTTTTTATGTCAAAAATAAAATAAAATAAAATAAAATAAAATAAAATAAAATAAACGTGCAAACATTTTCTTTCTGAAATAACTAAAATGAATTTGAGAAAAATCGCTCTAAAGAAATGGAACAACTTCATTGTAGAACTCCATTCGCGAAATTTGAAATTTGGCACCAAACTAGTTCGGAGATTTCTCGCCAAAATCTTTATTTACAAATTGCGATAGCTATTTTAATTCATCTCCAAAATGACAACACAGATTTAAAAACCGATAAGGGGCTCCTATGCTAAAACTATACCAAAGAAATGTTAAGACATGAATATAATTAGTGATGCTAGGAAATAAACAGAATAAACAGAACACTCTATTACGGTTTTCTCTCTTTTGTTTGTTTAACAACTCCTCTTTCTTTACTTTATCTACAAAACTGTAATTACTCAATGTTCGGAAAGTCGAGTGGAGTCACTCCAGATTTTTTTTTTAAGTATGCAGCAAAATTATCTTTGTAAGAAATGTTTTTGAAATTAACAACAAAGAGTGCAAAATTAATATTTGAAAAGAGTTATCAATGATTTAGATTTAAAACAAAATCTAATATTATATCAACTTTTAAGGCATATATATATATTATGAAAAGGTGAAGACTATTATGCTAATAATTTTATCAGACACCTTTTTTTTTTTTTTTTTTTTTTTTTTTTTTTTTGGGGGGGGGGTGAAAACACGGTTTCAATGTTTGCTCCTCATATTTTTTTCTGTAAAAGACATATGTATACCAACCTTGTAGCACACTTAAATTTCTTTCAAAAAGTTGTAAACTTTTTTTTTTTTTAATTAAATTATAAAAATATTTTGATAATTTCTGTAATAACATTTATTTTTTATTTCTCGCTTCAAATAATTCATTTGCTAATAATTCATTTTCGCACTTCATTGTTATTATTTTCTCTTTGTTGAATATCGTCTGACAATATATAATGAAAATCTGTAGTCATTAAATGTAAATCTGTAGTTATCTGTAGTTAGTATGTAAATCTGTAGTCACACAGCTACCAAAAACGAATGGGAAAAAAAGTTTATTTATTTATTTATTATTATTATTATTTTCGTTTCATTTTCTACTTTGAATGAAATAAACTTTGAAGGAAATATAGCTTAAAGGGGAAAAAAGAATACAGGAAAGCTATTTATATTAATAGTACCACCTATTTAATACTATTAACGTATATATAACAGGCAGAGTTACCAGCATTTTAATTTTTTCCGTAGCATTTTTAGCCCCGCCTTTATTTCATGTCATTTATTTTTTAAGAGTATTTTTTTCTTATGTTATGGCAGTTTTATGTTGGAGAAAATTAGTGTATAAATAAACTGGTTCGAAATATAGCCGGAGCTGAAAGAATTCCGGAATAAATTAAAATGTTTGCAATTCTGATAAAAGGTGAAGTTTATTAAAAATGACAGTTAGAAACTGTGACAGCATGTTATAAAGACCTTTCTAGAACAAAAATTTCTTCATGTATTGTCCAGTGTCACAGTGTGAGATTAAAGTAAAAGTATACACGTTCTATCATTATAAGTACCTTTGATATTCCCCTTTCCACTTTATCAGGGGTCCCAGAGTTCATATATTTTTATGATCATTTTATTATACTCTCACCACAATTTTTAAAAAGAAAATTTATATGAAGGTTTTTCACGACAAAATGCCATCGAAATTTACAAGAAAATTTTATTTTTGAAAATTTTGGTGAGAGTATAATAAAATGATCGTAAAAATATAGGAACGCTGGGACTCCTGCTTTATACCCTTTTTAATCTAATGGGAATTTTACGTCCCGTTGCTCGATAAAGGATTAAGTTGAAAATATAAATAATAAAGTTAAAAATATTACTTAAGTATGAAATGTACATAATAAGGAAAATGTATGAAAATTAGTGGATTGAATAATACTCTTCCTGTATACCGAATCTTCTAAAACGTTTTATACAAAAATAAAATAAAATAAATATTTGGTACTTATGTTCACGTCTCTAGTGAAATATATACATATATATAAATATATATATATTTAAAGTTACTTAACTATTTATTAGTATTTTACTAAACCTAAAAATGCTCTTCCATTGCAAAAGGTGCACGCATTTTCCCAAGTGATATTTCTGCTAAAAACAAAACAAAAGATATTTTGATAGACTATCCGTAAAATCCAGAAAAGAACACATTAATCTCCAGGATAAAAAAAAAATAGCGCAGGAAATTGTTATGTAATTGCTATTTTGTTCTTTTTCAGTTCGACAGTTTTGCTTCATTTTATATATTTATTTTTGTGTATGTGAGAGAGAGAGCTTATCATTAAGTGCCATATTGTTTTCAGTATATATTTATAAAATGAATGTGAGGAAATTATTTCTGTGCAACAAATTTGTAATAGATATGCGCCTAATAAAGAGTAAATATTTAAAATTTAAAAACACGTTCCCTGAAAAAGCTTTGTTCGTTTTTCCAAGTGACGATTCTGATTTCAAAAGAATAAACGGTATTTTGAAGAGGTTTTCAAAATATCGGGAAAATGAAAATATTAATAGACTTGTCAATTATTCTAATTTAATCCGTAATAATAAGGCCCCCGCCTATTTTTCACAACACTACATTTGCATAGCTGCCAATATTTTAATTTATTCTGGAGTACTTTTAGCCCCGCCTTTATTTCGCACCACTTTACTTATAGAGAAATTTTCTTCAATACATAACTTCGATAAAATAAGAAAAAAATTACTTTTAAAAAACAAGTGGTGTGAAATAGAGGCGGAGCTAAAATTACTCCGGAATATATTAAAATATTGGCAGCTATGCATTTGTAAACTAATATTTTTCTTATTTAATAGGAAGTACATATTGCAGAACTTTATTCTACAAATATAGTAATGTGAAAAAAAAAAAGGGGGGGGGGAGGTGTAATATTATTACACAATAGATAGAATAACTGGTAAATCTACATTAATCTTCAGACAGATGAGGTGCTTATAAAATTATTATATATCTGCTAGCAGAGGTCAAAGTCTGGAGAAAATCGATATTCATCCTATCGCCCAAGAGTCAAATGTTTTTGTAAGAGTCAAATGTTTCGTGTAAATATTAAACTTAATAAAAGTTGTGCTTATATATATGCAGAGTTGCTAACTTTTATAATTTATTCCGGAGCATTGTTAGCCCCACCTTTTTTCCACACCGGAAATCTTCGTGAATAAATGTCTTCTTGTTAAATCATTGTCACTCGTTCATAGCTTCCAATATTTTAATTTATTCCGGAGCACTTTTAGCCCCGTCTTTATTTCGTACCTCTTATTTTTTAAAAGTAATTTTGTCTTATTTTATCGAAGTTATATATTGGAGAAAAATTTTCTATGAATAAAGTGGTGCGAAATAAAGGCGGAGTTGAAAGTTGTCCGGAATAAATTAAAATATTGGCAGCTATGCTCGTTAAACAGAAATATTTTACAAAATGTCTGATACGAAAAGAAGGCGGGGCTAAAAATGCTTCGGAATATATTACAAAAGTTGGCAACTCTGTACGTGTAAACACATCCGTTTTTCATACCCCAATCAGCTGTATTGAGATGGAGTGCCCCCATACCTCCAATAACATGTGCGAGTAGCTATCGCCCGTAACACATCGTGCGCATAATAATATGAGCAACTAAGCAATGAGAAAAATCAGAATATGACTCAATTGCCATTAGGGCGAACAAAAACAACAACAATAGAACTATGAATATAAAAATAGTGAAAAATCATCAGCTCCTATGCAGAATAATTAGAAAGCTTAAGAATAGTGTAAGAATAGCTTTTAAGAATAATTAGAAAGCTTAAAAATAGCATTACGATACTCATATAAAGATTAAGGATATTAAGGAGAATATTTCATTTCTAATATGGCGTAAAAAGTGTTTATTCTTCATTTACAGGGCCACGCAAAAAAAAAAAAATGTTCATATTTTAGTGCTATGTTTGGAAGTGTTCAAAGTACATTTGAAATCGTGCCAGTATTTTATTTTATTTTATTGTCTGCTGTGCTAAATTTAATTATATTTTCCTTGCGCGTGTCATTTACATGTAATATACAGAGAAAATCAAAATTAGCCGAACATGTTTCAAAAAATGATGTGGACGGCAATGCTCTGAATAATTTAAAATATTTTTTTTTAAATTAAAATCATAACTTTAAATGTTTTATGGATCTAGTTATAAAAAAAAATATATATTCAAACAGGGGTGGAGGGATTGGTGCTCCCCCTTCCCCTCTCCCATGCACACACAGAGAAACACAGAAATGTAATTCAAATAAAAATTTCCAAAATAGTTTTCAACTATTATCTAAAATACTTTGTAAATCTTCATATACATATCTTTTACCTTTCTTCTTAAACAATGATAATTAAACTAGTCTTGCTTTTTCCTTCAAGGTTGTAGCACGTGTTTTGAACCTGAAGGAGAACGGCCACGTCCTTCCGAAACCGGTAGTACTTACATTAATTTTATGGTGTGTGAAGAAATTTTTAAGTTTAAATACAATAATATTTTGTCTACAGTAGTATAGAGTAACAGAATGTAGTATGAAACATTTTTTTAGGTTTTGGAAACAAAAGTTAGTATTTTTTTTTTTTTTTTTTTTTTTTTTTTTTTTCGAAATTTACTTACCGTAATTTAGTGTATATAAGCCTCACTGGTAGATAAGCTGCAGCTTATTAAAATGTTGCGAAAAAAAGCAGTGGTCTTAGATAAACCGCACCGGAAGGTAAGCCGCGGCTTATGCAAGCATTGTTACGACGATGTGACAGATAAATAAGGGGAAAAATATCAATCTTCTGACATCTACACAAGTTAATAAAAGTAATAAATTACTTAAAAAATAATTCGGTATAAAGAAAAGAAAATCAAACTATACCAGTATGCAGATGTAATGCAACAAATATGAGAAACGCGGGAACAATATGGTGGAATCCGAACATATATACAAAGTCATAAAAATAATTAATTATAAATGAAAGTAATAAATTATTTTAAAAGGCACTGTATAAAAAAATAAAATAAAATAAAACGAAGCCAGTATATATAAATACGATGCCAAAAATCAAAAACGAGAGAACAAGATGGCGAACTCCAGACATATACTATGCAAATTAATCAAAATAAGAGATCATTAGCTAATAAATAAAAGATTATAAGCGTGAAAATTAGAGATTATAAGCGTGAATCAGTGCTCGAGAAACTCAAATACTAAACTTCCGTTTTCGGGGAAGATCGACTGTTCTAAGAAGTATGGGCGACGGAATTTGGCATTATCATTAGATAACCCGCACTGATAGATAAGCCGCAGCCCCCCCCCCTTTTTTTTTTTTTTAAAGATAGCCCGCGGCTTATCTTCACTAAAATACGGTATACAAATTTTTTATAGAACTTTGCCAATTACATTTCCTTATACGCAAAAGTAAAAAAGAAAAAGAATGCGTTTCTTTCTTCCTAATTAAGAACGGAATGTATTTTCCCACAAGATGGTTCGGCTTCGAATAGAACAAGTTGTATTTGATGCTCTGTGTGGGAATTGCAGTAGAAAAAAAACAAATTAATGTCAAGATGTCAGAACAGCAAATTGTTGTTTGACTGTTGCTGTCATTTGTTTTAATCAAACAAATGTCATTTCGATTTTGTTTTTTAGCGAAACTTTAATGCAATATGTGTAAAAATGTTCAACTACTGCGTCATGCAAATTATAAATTGAAAATATTGCGATATTCAGAAACTTATATTTTTTTTATGTTTTATAAAAGGGAAGGACTGGAATTGTTCAAAATTTCTATTTTCTGTTTTCATACGTTTATATATTTTGTCATTGAATCGGTTCGATTCTTTTTCAGAAATTTTTAACACTTTCGAACAAAATTGGAAAGTGTTAATAACTTTGGTTTGTCTGTCTGTCTGCACTCTAACTCCCGTAAATATTCATGAAATTTCTTGAAACTGACATATGCTATTCAAGTTCACAATCATGTGTTCGCAATTGAAAATGGAGTGAATACCTCTACTGATTTGTGTACAGGGACACCCGAAAGTATTCCAAAGCATTGTGTTCTATCTCAGGTATTTCTATAAACCATATTTTAATACCTTTACTTAACACAAATCTTAATGAAATTTAAATATGTTATTGAAGTTCACTATCAGATGTTCCCTATTGAAAATGGAGTGAATACCTTTAATTGTTTGTGTACAGAGACACCCGAAAGTATTAAAAAGCATTATGTTTTATCACATGTATTTCTATAAACCATATTTTAATTACTTTACTTTACAGAAATCTTAATGAAATTGAAATATATTATTCAAGTTCACTACCCAATGTTTCCCATCGAGAATGGAGTAAATGCCCTATGGTTTGTGTACAGGGACATCCGAAAGCATTCCAAAGCATTGCGTTCTATGATAGGTATATTTCTATAAACTAAATTTTAATAACTTTACTTTGCACGAATCTTAATGATATTGAAGTAAGTTATTCACATGCACAAAAGAATGCTTTTTATAAAATATAGTACGATCAGCATGAAATTTACAGGGCCACACAAAAATATTCAGTTACATTAAAGATTATTAATAAAAATTTGCTGGAATTTCATTTTCATTTATATTAAGCGTTTTTAACACTTTATAACAATTTTTAAATGTGAATAGGATTTCAATTTGTGTATCTGTTTGTCTGAGTGTCCATCTTTTAATCTGTCCGTCTGCCCGCTCCTAGCGTCTTTAAATATTTTAAGAATTTTTAAAAATAAATATTATTCAAATTAACTACGGAATGTTTCTTATTTAAAATGGATTAAGAGGTTCTGTACAACTGGTTTCTGTACAGATGCACCCCAAAAAAATTTCCAATGCATTGCGTTTTAGGACAGAAATGTTTATAAATCCCATTTAAATAACTTTCTACTGTAAAAATCATAAAGAATTGGACATTTATTTTTAATATACTAAAATAATGTTTTGTATAGATATAGAAGATGATATAGTTAACCTTCAAATTTGCAGGCTACACAAAAATATTCAGATACATTAAGGGCTGCATTTTCTTTTGCGTTAAACATTTTTAATAATTTAACAACAATGTTTAAGTGTGATTACGTATACAATTATTCTATTTTTACGCCTTTCACTCCTGTCTGTACATTATGTCATAACGTATGCAAAGAACATTCAAATTTATACGATAAAAGAAATACATACAGTTGGAAAGTGTTAATAATCAATGCATACCGCATGGTTTTTTGTTCTTGTTTATATGTGTTACAGTTTGACTGTCTGATCTTACCAAAATTTTGAAAGTTCTACATCTCAAAAATTAAAGCACTTCAAATGAATCTTGATACAAATTGATGTTAATTACCGAAACGACAATGGAGAAGACATGTGTAGACTCCATGTGAAGACTCAAAATAATTTTGTTTGTCTGTAGGGTAAGTGCACCAGTGATTGACACTTTTAGAGCAATCTCTAATGTTTTTAATGTTCTAGTCATCAGAAAATATTTTTAGAAATCTTAACTTAGTACATATGGTATGAAAGACATTCAGAACCACATATATGTTAAAATATGTACAACATTTGATAACAATCATTTTTATTTATGAATTTTTAATTGACGCCTACTCAATGCTCCAGTAATTGACACTGTCAGTTTTTCATTTTATCAGTAATTGACCCCCTGTCTTCCAGTGTTTGACACTGCTAGTTATTCATTTTACCAGTTATTAGCACCCTATGCTCCAGTGTTTGACATAAAATGTTAAAATTCTTATAGGTAAAGTATATGATTTTATTATTTTTCTTATCTTATACTATTAAGTGAGCAATATTTGTATATTTCACTGTTCTCGAAAACGGTAGCTCGGACAGTCACGAGATTTAACACAAAGGTGCCCCCCGAAGGGTCATTGTGCACATCGAAGTCAGATTTTGGAATTTTTGATTAGTTTTTTCTTAATTAATTAAACTGTGAAAATATTAACCTTCAAATTTCTGATAAATAAGCCATTTAAATTTTAACATTTTATCCATAATTTAATTGTTGCCAATTTTTTTTTCGACAAAATAATAATAATTAAAAAAAAAAAAAAAAAAAAAACGCATATTTATTTAAAATGAGGAAAATAAATCAGAAAGATTAGAAAATAAATTAGAAAGATCAGTCGCATCGTTACAAATAAGATACCAAATTAAAGGGAAAATTTTTGTAAATCCGATGCATTAAACAGCTTATCAATCGGATGATTAGTTTTTTCTTAATTAATTAAAATGTGAAAATAATAACCTTCAAATTTCTGATAAATAAGCCATTTAAATTTTTAAATTTTATTCATAATTTTATTGTTGCCAATTTTTTTTCGACAAAAAAAAAAAAAATAATAATAATAATAATAATAATAATAATAATAAAAACGTACATTTATTTAAAATGAGGAAAATAAATCAGAAAGATTAGAAAATAAATTAGAAATATCAGTCGCATCGTTACAAATAAGATACCAAATGAAAGGGAAATTTTTTGTAAATCCGATGCATTAAACAGCTTATCAATCGGACAATTAGATTTTTTAAAATTAACTAAAGTATGAATTTTAGGTGGCAACAGCAGAAGATTGTATGGAAACCGTTAGGAGAAAAAAAAAATGAAAAATCTGCTTCACATTAAGTCACATGATTTTTAAATTGGATTAAAAATTGCAGTTTTCAAATTCTTTTAAATTTTCTCTCACGAACACAAAAATATAATATACAGCCTGTACCCCACAAGACCAACTTGCATTTCAAATTTCATCAATTATTTTGGTTAATAAACAAAAGTTATTATTATTTTTTTTTTCAAATTAAGTTTTATTCTATCTTCGAAAAGATTTATGTGATCATAGATATAATAATATATATAGATCTATCATCCCCATATTATTGTGCAAAGATTTTTGATGCCGAAAACAAAGCTTTGGAATCAGCCATTAAGAGCGGACAATACCTAATCTCACAGGCAGCCTTCGCCCATGTTATTCTATGGGAAAATTTGTTTACATAATTACTCATTACCTAATGAATATTTTTCAATTCTTTTTTCACATTTAGAAAATTCATAAGCGTTAAATTAGTACTTGTTTTCCAAAAATTGATTTTTTAAAATTTTAGTATTTCATTTTGCGAATAGAAAATGAGAAAAATGCATTTTGTAAAAAATCGCATTTTTGAACTCAAAATTAAAATATAAAAATTAAAAAAAAATGAATTTTTCAAAAATGAGTACTCATTTAACGGTTATAAATTTTCTAACTGCGAAAACAGAATTTAAAAATATTCATTAGGTAATGTGTAATTGTAGCAACAAATTTTCCCATAGAATAACATGGGCGAAGGCTGCCGGCGAGATTAGGTATTGTCCCCTCTTAAGTGGTATTGAAGGAAAAAGGGAAAAAAAGAAGAGTGAATTTGAAACTATATCTGGAGCTTTTCATTCACCTTTAGTAAATAAATTATTCATGAATTTTATTTGCTAAAACATTCGTATGTATTCCCGTGTGTATTCACTCGGGGAAAGACTGCCATATTTTGGTAAAATCGCCGTCTTTTCCCGAGTGAAAAGGAATCAATTTTTTCTCCCCAATGATCAATCTATATATTATTACTATATCTATGTATGTGATACGATACATTAATAATTTGGGTTTTAAAAGTTTTTTTAAATAGATTATTTAAACTCTATGAACCATATTTTTATTTTATCAGTTTCATAAACAGATCCTGCTGGGCGATTTTTTAAATTTTGGTGTTGAAGTACACCGAACGTTTTTCGACAAGAAGTTTAATATAGCAACAGCCATTTTAATCTAAGTAGCGCATCAAATATATAAAAACATAAATGATTTATTTTTACACAAAATTTACAGAAAAAATGCAGTTTTAAAGATAGGAAATGTATTTCAACAAGCCCTATTTTAAACCTAAAGACCATTAAAAATATAAGCAGAATATGAAGGATTCATATGTATAAACAAAAAAGAGTCTGATAAAATTATTAGCAAAATAGCCTTCCCCTTTTCATACAGAAAAAAAAAATCCATTGCTAATATGGCGACAAAAATTCAAAAGCTGCCAATGGAGCGACATAATAAAGTTGTGTAACACGATAATGTTTACCTATTTATTTATTTTTTTATATAATAATCACTATGCTAATTTATAATACAAACAAATCAGCCTCTGTGTGTTACTGCACTTGCACGCTGTCGAACAGAAATATTTGAAAAATTCAAATTAATATTTAAATAAATAAATAAAAATATGTTTAATGGGAAATATATATAACCATAAAAAGATTAGTTGTTTAAAATACGGCAGAAATAGCGCTCATAGCATATTGTTACAAGGGATTAAGTCTTATTGTTACAATGGATTAAGTCTAAAATGGTGACAAAAATTCAAAAGCCGCCAAAGAGATTTAAGGCTCCAAAGCCGCTCAAAGAGATATTAAGGCTGTACAAATATCAGCTTAATATCAGGCGGCTCTCAGGTATTAAGCCGCCTGAGAGCTCTCAGGCGGCTCTCAGGTATCAGGCGGCTCTCCTAATATCAGGCGGCCTCAGGCGGCTCTTTAGCCGCCAAAGAGATATTAAGGCTGTACTATCAGGTTTACAACCCAGTAATCATATATAAACACAAAAAATTAATTGTTTCATGCGACAGACGTAGCCGGTCACAGCATATTGTAATATTTGGCGTGAAATTGCTGTCATTTAATGGTTGATTGGATAAACAAAATAAACATATGAAATAACGTAAAAGCAAATATTATGTTGTCTAAACTCAGTTACATTTGAGTCCAGTCCGAGTTACATGTGAACAACACGTATAGTGTTGTTCACATGTAACTGGGATTCAAATATAAAAGGGAAACTCCAATTTATTCGATACTATCTATTTCGAAATCTTAATATATATAAATCTCGTGTCACACTGTTTGTCCTCAATGGACTCCTAAACCACTTAACCGATTATAATAAAATTCGCACACCATGTGCAGTTCGATCCAACTTGAGAGATAGGATAGTTTAAATCTCAAATTATAGTCGCAATTTTAATTTATTGCTAATTATTTGTCTGTTATTATTTGACAGTCACAATTATCTGTTAACTCCAAATGATTCTAACAGATGTCGATACCTTTCGACTGGGTTGAAATGAAAGCTGAAATATATTTGGTGCTGCCATCTACACAAAGAATCTTCAACTTTTTAACCTATTAATAAATTTCGTATAATTCAATTATTTCCACTTAACAGATGTCGATACCTTTCGACTGGGTTGAAATGAAAGCTGAAATATATTTGGTGCTGCCATCTACACAAAGAATCTTCAACTTTTTAACCTATTAATAAATTTCGTATAATTCAATTATTTCCACTTTTTAAATTTTTGGTGTTAGCATAGCCGGCCACGTGTTACTTAGACTGAAGTGTAAATTGAATTCATATTATAATGAAGATAATACAGTGAAATTAATCCTGTTTTTTACTTATTTGTGCTTCATTGATCAAAACTTTATAATTTAATATAATATATATATATATATAGCTTTATATATAAAATTTATTATGTTTGTCCGCGATGAACTCCTAAACTAATGAGCCGATTTTAATGAAATTTGGACACTGTGTGCAATTTGGTCCAACTTGAGAGATAGGATAGTTTTTATTGCAAAATTCGCCTCCCAAAAGGGGGGGGGGGAGGGGCCAAAACGTGATTTCACAAACAAACAAACAAACAACAACAACCAAAAAAAAAAAAAATAGAAATGCAGATAGACTGTTCAAAATTGGTATAGAGAGGTTTTAGAGGCCTGCAAATCGAATGAGGATATTTTCGAAAGTGTAAAGTTATTAGGAGGGGCGGGTAAGGGGGCGGAGGGGCAAAAAAATAAAAATAGAGTTACATCGCTAAAAATTGGTACATAGAAGTTTTTGATACGTACAAATCGATTGCAGATATTTTCGAATTTGTAAAATTATTAAGAGGAGCGGGAAAGGGGGGGGGGCAGAGGAGCAAAATATAAAAATGGAGTTAGATCATTCAAAATTGGTGCATAGAATTTTTGATACCAACAAATCGATTGCGGATATTTTCGAATTTGTAAATTTATTAGGAGGGGCGGGAAGGGGGGCAGAGGGGCAAAAAATAAAAATATAGTTAGATCGTTCAAATTGGTGCATACAGGTTTTTGACACCTACAAATAAACTGTAGATATTTTCGAATTTGTAAAATTATTTAGAATAGTGGGAGGGGGGAGGGCAAAGGGGCAAAATAATAGAAATAAGAGTTAGAACTTTGAAAATTAGTATTATTAAGTTTTAAGGCCCGATAAATCGATTGCGGATATTTTCGAAAGTATAGAGTTATTAAGAAGGGCGGGAACGGTGGATGAAGAAACGGTGCGCATGGTTTGCGCAGGTATACACTGCCGCAGGCAGTGGGGGTCCGAACAGATTATTCCACCAATGAGAGAAGATTTTTTTGTATTTTATATCATTTTCCTTTCGATAATATATGGATTCATTATGAGTGTCGAACATTTTTCCCGATCAGATTTTTTTTTTCTCTTTTTTTTTCACATGTTAAAAATTAATGCAATTTTGAGAATTCTTTAATTATAGTGAATCATTTAAAAATAGGGACCAGCGAAGCGGGCTAAGTCTGCTAAGATCAAGGATGTTATCAAGGATGGTCTTTATTCGTAAATAATAATTTTAATATATTGAATATTTTACTACATTATAATTCAACGTATAACATAGCCACAGCAACGCGTGGCCGGGTCTGCTAGCTGTTATATAATAAGCACCTAAACGGAAGCTCATTGGTAAACTATTGTCGCAGGTAATAGGGACAAGCGCCCGAGTTGCAGTGGATGACCAAATCGCTGCCGAATGCAGCAGGGACCTGGAGCGAGCTTTTGAACAATTTCAGTAATTTATTTTATTTTATTTTTATAAAGATATATAGAAAAGAGTTTCCATTAAATTTAGTGGCCAGCGAAGCGGGCAAAGCCTGATAGTTTATTAATTATTTCAGGATAGATGTCAATTACTGGAGCATGTCAATCACTGGAGCACCTACCCTATGTATGTATGTCTCGCAATAGCTGCCTCAAAAATCACCCTATTGACTTTCAAATTGATACACATGCTCATTAACCATACAGAATTAGCTGTATAGTTTTAGGTGTGTATTCTATTTATAGTTCGTGTACAGGGACATACCAAAACTTTTTTTATCATTCGCCTACGGACAGGATTTATACATACTGCTATAGTGACCGATAGAATCAACTGCAAAGTTGAACTATACTATGGTATCGCTTAAAACTTTACTTCATATACTGGTTCAAGTTTAAACTGAAACTTTTAACAATGTAAATTGTTTATATACATTCTGTGTAAGTTATTTCTTTTGTTATGTTTTCCGTTTTTTCATTCGAAATGCTACCTGTTTGATATTTTCAAAAGAATGTTTTCTAATTCCTTGCACATATCTCACAAATCATCATCTATCAAATTTGGTGGCAATGCGCACGTCTATTTCAGCTGCAACATCCTATTTGTAACAATAGCCTTAATCGTAAACAGTCTTAAAATTTTGTCGCCTAATTTTAATTTTATAATTTTTCGTGATATGAATTAACAATTACATAAATCTAAATCGATGAAAGTGAAATAATTACGTAAAAATATATTGTCCTTAAAAATTTTACAAAAAAAAAAAAAAAAAAAAAAGAAAGAAAAATCGAGTAAATGCGCACAAGGAGTTTCACATGTACACTACCTACCAATAAGTATTTGGAAATTTTCGAATTTAGATGCTTTGTCAAATATCTAAAAAAAGTTCTTTAGGAATCATTTTGAAACTTTGGTAGTGTGAAGAACATGGTATAACTCATATACACTCTATAACAAAAAAAGAAAAAAAAAAAAAAAAACGACGCACCAAGAAGAAGTGGGACAAAAATTGGTAGATGGGGTGGAATGGGTGGTCCGAATGGGACAAAAATTGGTAGATGTGATGTACATGTGGAGAAAAACAATTGATTACAGTTTCAGAAAATTTGAATGATCTAATCAAGAGAATGGGCCTCACAAAGTAAACAAGTCAATAACGCGTTGGTCCACTTCTGGCCCTTATGTACGCAATTATTCGACTTGGTATTAATTGATAGAGTTGGCAGATGTGCTCCGGTGAAGTATCGTGCCAAATTCTGTCCAATTGTTACGTTAGATTGGTAAAATCCCGAGCTGGTTGTAGGAGCCTTTTTATGATGCTCCTAACGTCCTCAGTGGAAGAAAGATTCGGGGACTGAGCTCAACCCCGCTTAGCCGCCTATTAACGGCCCTCTTCACTTACCGTCGCCGGAAGCCCGAGCCAATGTTATTCTATAGAGAAATTTTCTTTACAAATAACTTATTAACTAATACATATTTTTAAATTTTGTTTTCACATTCAGAAAATTCCCAACTGTTAAATTGACGGACCTTTTTCAAAAATGTATTTGTTTAATTTTTAATATTTTATTTTGAAATTTCAAAATGAAAAAAATTCACATATTGAAAATTCGTATTTTGCAGCTTCAAAATAAAATATAAAAAATTAAAAATATATATTTTTTTAAAGTCCGTCAATTTAACAGCTGTGAATTTTCAGAATGTGGAAACAGAATTTAAAAATATGTATTAGTTAATAAGTTATTTGTAAAGAAAAATTTCCCATAGAATAACATTAGTTTCGGCTTCCGGCGGCGGTGAGAGAAGAGGGCCCTTAAGGGTATTTGAAGTCACTGAAGTACCAGTTGCACGTAGGATCGACGATAATGATGAATTGGTGCTTGATTCCATCAAAACCTGTATGTATGTCAATTTGTGTCCAGTTTGCATTACTCCTTCTTGGTGCGTCACTTTTTTTTTTTTTTTTTTTTTGTTATACAGTATATTTCAGTGAAAGTTGTGTCCTGAATACGAAAATGTGACCAATAAAAAATTAAACAAAATCAAAATGTTTCGGATCATCCTGTATAGAGCAATGCTTTAAATGCGTTTTGGCTGTAGCATGTGATTATGAGGATTTTTCTCATTATCTGTATAAATTTTTATGAGGCTACTACATAAATTCATGGAGGTATAAAAGTTTAAAAAAAAAATTGCAAAAAAATTTCCACTTTTTTAATTATAACACGTAGGGTGTTAGACCCAGTGCAACGACATTTCTAGGAAATTTGGCATACTACATTAGATACAGCATACTGCAATCACAATGCACAAATTTTAAATATCTTGCGAAATATGAGCATTTTTACTAAATAATTTTTTTTTTTTTTTTTTTTTTTACTACGCATGCGCTAGTTAAAAAAAAAATATTTGTAATTGTATAATTTAATAGCCAAAAATTATTGAGCAACTTATATGAAAACTCCAATTAAATATCGTGTAAATTCAAAAAGTTATGAGAGATAGAAAGAATAGAACTTCAGTTCTTCTCAAAAAAAAGAAAAGAAAAAGAAAAAAGAAAGAAAGAAAGAAAGAAAGATGATAGGGGGTTTTATCAATATTTATTTACGCAGTCAGCGAACATTGCATTACCATTGGTCATTGGTCGAATCAAAATAAAAATGTGAGTAAAACCCCTTAACATTTAGCTTTTATTTTGAGTGATGAGGTATATATGAGGTATAACGTGTTCTTTACATTACCAAAGTTTCAAGATGATTTCTAAAGAACTTTTTTAGATATTAGACAAAACGTCTAAATTCGAAAGTGTCCAAATATGCAAATAGTTATTGGTAGGTAATGTAGCTTTAAAACTGTTTTTCGAATCTTGATTACTTTTTATTTATATTATCAAATAAATAATTAATTCAATAAAAATAAAATATTCAACCAATACAAAAATAATCACTTTTTACTTGCTTAAAAACATTTTAAATGAAAACATGTGAGAAATTTAAAAAAAATTATACAGACATGACATTATTTCATTATTTAAAACATGAAAATCTGACATTGACAGATTTTAATTTAGTGCCAGAGGCCTACTGCTAAACTTGTTAATATCGACAAATTCTTCTTTAGTTAATTCGTGACGATCTAAATTCCATGATAAAGTTTTCATTAAATCAAACCAATGTGTTTCAGTTGCAGATACTGTAACAAATAACGTTGGAAGTCCAAACTGTCTTATAGCCGCAAAACAACGTTTTTTCTCTTTTTCCCAATGAGGGGGAGGTGTGCCTTGGGGGGGAATCATGTCAAAGGTGTGCCTTGGGGGGGGGACTCATGTCAAAGTTGGGCCTTGTGGGGACTCATGTCAAAGTTGTACCTTGGGGGGGACTCATGTCAAAGTTGGGCCTGGGGGGGGGACTCATGTCAAAGTTGTGCCTTGGGGGGACTCATGTCAAAGTTGTACCTTGGGAGAATTTTTTATATTTTTTAAAAACTTGTAACCTTCGTTATGAGTAATCAAATTTTCTACAAAATCTTCATTCAATAAATCCCCATTCAATAAACCGACTGAAATAGGCCCTTAGCACTATTAAGAGTGACGTATAAAAATTCGACAACGCTCTACCGACTGAAATAGGCCTCTAGCACTAAAAAGCATCATTAAAAATATATTTTATTTCATAAACATTTACATTTTCCAAATGACATATACCTAAAAGAATTTTTACTATAAATAAACAAATAAATGAATAAAAATGTATCTGAATATTAAAATGTTTTCTCTCATGTCTTTTCGTACATAAATTTGAAATAAAAACACATTAAAAGTTAATGGATAACTTAAAATTTTATTTGATTAAATTCCTTCTTTTTCCTTTTATAGATTTGCAGCTATATTTATCTGTTAAATGCATGTTTTAATAAAATTCAGTCATGCATATTTTACCAAAAAAAAAAAAAAAAAGCAACAAATAAGTACATAGAAAGATTGAGAAATACAGATATATATATATATATATACATTTATATATAATTAACTAAAAATATCTCAAATGACAGCTTTAAAGTATTTTTAAAGCGTTATTCTATCATTCATGATCTAAATTAGAAAATATTAAAATAAAATCCATAAAAATAATATATCTAAAATATTTTCCGCAGATAAATTTATTAAAAAAGCGAGTCTTTTAATGAAAACAGACAAGCAATTTATAAACAGAATTTTACTTATCTTTAGTGAGTTAAAATTCATCGTTTCGATTATAAAAATTGATTTAAAAATTTTTCATAAGTCTGACATATCAAAATAGAATAATAAACAAACAAAAGCAGTACGTTATCAATTAACTGAAAAACAGTTTTTTAAATAAAACTAATGTGTTGTTGCCATCATGAGACATTCTTCTATATTTTCCTATACAAAATCACCCAGTACAAATTACACTGCTCTGCAGGAAAATTGGTCCCAACAGTATTTTTGCAAATTCTTATGTAAAATGACCTCCTGAATCGGAATATGACAGCCATTTCGCCCTATCAACCACCATTTTTTGGGCACGTTCCCCAATTTTTCCACTTTTCGGTAATTTTTATGACTATAAATTTGAATTCTGGGGAGGGGGATTATTTTAACTATTAAATATCATCTGAGGGCCTACAGCAATGAAAAATACTAAAGCATGAATATTTGCAGCAAGGAAAAATGTTAGAGGGGAGGGGGGGGGGGGGGGTGGATTTGCCACTGATATTATAAATTACATTTATTATATTTTATTAATCAATTATTACTTATTATGCAATGTATATATATATATATATATACAGTGCGTTGCATGAATATAAACGCACCTTTTCCAATAACCAGAAATAGAATTTTTAAAATTTTAAAAGAAGGAATGTGACTTACAGTTATTGCATATGACTAACAACTGAATAAGGTGCTTTGAGCACGTATATTTAGGCTCATGCAAACTTATGTAAATGAGTTTTAAGCATTTTCTTATTTTTCACTGTTTTTCGTTTGTTGCGCAAAATTAAACGCACTCTGTATTTTGCGTTTAAAATTTAACAGAGCCACCGGAATTAAATTAAAACACATATAGCCGTGTTGCTAAAGTTCTCTAAAATAAGTTTTATAGCTTGAGTGCAAAATTTACGGAATTTGTTCAGGATGGCAAGAGGAAAACTTTGACAGTAGACGAGAGGATAAAAATCGACTTTATGCGTGGTAAAGACTTTAGCAATCATGAAACTGGGCACCGAATCGGAAGAAGTGAGTTTGTTGTGCGAAATTATATAAAGAAAGGAGCAAATTATGGGAATAAAAGCGTTAAGAAGCGAACAGGAAAGCTCGCCACTTACGACAAATGTCGAAGATGCAACGCTGCAAAGAATAAGAATATTTCCTGTGCGAAGTTAAAGGCTCAATACAAGCTGAGTGTTCATCGAACAACCATATGGAGAGCCATCAAAGCTGCAACATTTATTAAATTTAAGAAATTAAGGCGAAAGTACCCCTCACTCAGAAGCACAAAGATATGCGGTTGGAATGGGGAAGAAAATGGATTCTAGATTGACTAAATTGGGAAAAAGTCATCTTCTCAGATGAAAAAAAGTTTAATCTCGATGACCCAAACGTATTTCATAGCTACTGACACGATTTGAGAACCGAAGAAATATACTGTTCAAAACGTCAATCTGGAGGTTGGTCTGTTATAGTGTGGGCAGTCATAGGTTTTAAAGGGACTTTCGAATTAGAGTTCGTGGAGAACACTATGATCTCTGTAGATTATGTCCTTATGCTCACAAGGAACCTCCCCCGTCAAGCAGTCAAGAAAGCTGGAAGAAATTATATTTTTCAGCTAGATTGTGCATCTGTACATACAGCACATATCGTGAAAAAAAGGATTCCGTGACAATAGAATTAAAGTTATGGATTGGCCCTTAAAAAGCCCCGATTTAAACATAATGGAGAACGTATGGGGTATTCTGGTTCGCCGTGTTTACGTAAACGAAAGGCGGTTTAACACGAAAGATGAACTAAAATCGGCCATTCTTTTAGCTTAGAAGACAATCAGCTTGGATGGTCTCATGCCATTATATCAGTCAATGCCAAGGCGTTTACTGGCTCTTCTAGAAGCCCATGGTGGCTTTACAAAGTATTAGATACAGTATTTGTTATTCAATTATTTATTTTTTACATGTGCGTTTAAATTCACGCAACAAGTATTTTTGTCATAAATTCAATAAAGTTATTTTCTATAAAATCATATTGGTCTTTTATTGTTTTGACTCGTATTTTCATTTCCTGACTCATACACATAGAGTTTGGCTCAAGTTTCACCTATTCATATTTCTTTATTACACTTCTATACCATCCTAATTCTTAAAGTTAAGGTGCGTTTATATTCATGCAACGCACTGTATATATATATATATTCTGTAAATGTTAAAATAATTCTTTTCCATTCTCCGAATGGAATTCATGGCCATAAAATTGCCGGACAGTGATAAAAATTAGGGGAGGATGTGGCGTCCCGAGAAAACGGTGGTGATTGTTGAAAATGAGGGTCATAGTCGGATTCAGGAAGTCATTTTACTTAAAAATCAGCAAGAATAGTATCAGAACTCGATTTTTTTTTTCTTTCAGCGCAGTGTTATTTATTAATTTTTTTTTTCTATGATGAATACAGACGATTTTCATTTCAGAGAAGTATAACACTTTATCTCCAAAGAAAATCAATTCTGTGCCGTAAGAAAAAGCTTTTTTTTTTTTCCTTCAGCGTTAAAAATGAAAAAAAAAAAAAAAAAAAAAAAAAAACATTGTCGACAGCTTTCTTTTAAATTATCACAGATCTATAATTCAACCGTTTGTTTTAAAGGTGTTAACGAGTTCTTCTTTTTATTTATTTATTTATTTACTTTGAAAGATACCCATATTGAAAATTTACATGCTCTTACATACTACTCTTTCCTAGTTTACTACTACTATTATCAATAATTCATATTAATGTCTCTTCACATTAAAAAAAAAAAAACATCCCAAAATGTAATGAGCACCAGTTTAGGTCATGGTCCAACTAAATACAATGTTTGGTTAAATTTCGTTAATTGGTTCGTAAGGTCCAGCATCCACAATATGTATGATACACACACACTAACACACGAACAAGCAGACATTGTCTAAAAATGGTCAAATCGTGTACAGAACATCTCAAAACGTGTAAATCCATCGAAAATCGGAGGTCGAAAATTTTCATGAATCCAATAGCACCTTCTTCTTATTCATATAGAAAAAAGTAAACGACAAAAATTTCGAAAAAAAGAAATAAAATGTTACTTAATTTATAGTGAAGAAGTGGATAGTATCAACAAGGGGTTACTGTAGACCACAGATTATCATACAGATAGGACAGTGAAGCTAAAACGCGAACCGGAAATATAGTAGCACCACTAGTGTCAACAGAGGGGAACTACATGCGTTAAGTCTACATGAATAGCATCTTTGTTCGAAAATTGTTTTTCTATTTCGTGAGTAGTTAGTAGCAGGTTAGTATGGAAAGTTTTCTTTTTCTTCACTTTCTATTGTTTTTGAATTCTCAAAATTATCCTCAAAACATTCACAGCTATTCTTCTAAGAAATAAAAATTATTTTTTATAATGTTTAAAAATATGCTTTGTCAAACATATTCATATTCAAGTACAAATTAAAATTACAAACTGTAATTCTGAAATAGCAGTATGAAATCATTAAATACATATTTAACATTGCTTGGTTTAAATAATACAAAATGCTTTAAAATGAAAAAATGTTTTTATTTTATGTATATTTTCAAAGTTTATTTTCTTAATATTTAGCACTTGCTTCTTAAAATAAATTGCTTTTGGCAATGAAGTTTGTAAACAATAATAAAGTTGCCAAACGAAAACGTATGTGCAGTTTTTTTTACATCACTTTTTCTACTACTTTTAAATTCACAAAATCATAACATTCACAGCTATTTTCTAAGAAATAAAACTAATTTTTATTATGTTTGAAAATAAATTTTGCCAAACAAGTTCAAGTGTACAAATTAATATAACAAACTGTAATGCTGAAATAGCAGTATGGTATGAAATCTTAAATATTTAAAATTGCTTGGTTTAAATAATACAAAATGCTTTAAAATGAAAAAAAATATTTCTGGTTTATGTATATTTTCGAAATTTATTTGCTTAATATTTAGTACTTGCTTCTTAAAATAAATTGCTTTCGACAATCAAATTCGTAAACAATAAGAAATTTGCCAAACGTAAACATCAAAACAATGGTTAGTTGGTTGAATGTTGGGTTTAACGTTGCACTAATATTACGATATGAACATAGATACAATAAAAATAAGACGAGCGATTGCGTAAGCTGGAGAGCTCGAGAAACTTACAGCCGTTGACAATAGGGTCGTTGCAGTCAAATTTTGTTTACCGAAGAATATACGGGAGTGTCCCATCTGTATAATAAACTGTGCTTTAGACCAACTTAAATAATTCTTCTATTTATCGCTCAAAATTCTTCTGTAATTTTTTAGAATTTGGTTCACACTTGTGCTCATTTCCATGAGCAGTTATATGATAACACATTTGTTAATTCGGTATCAGGAAAAAAAGGTGGCTTCTGATTTGCTTTTCATAGCGAGATTTTAGGCTATTTCACTATATTTCAAAAAACAGTGTTACATAAACGATAATATTCAGTATATATTTTAAAAGTTACTTCGAACTGCATCGTTTATATAAATCACTATAATGCCTAGATATAAAAAGAGCTGCATTGAGGCTAGTATGGACTATGGAGGCATGATATTAGGAACTTTGACTTGATGAAGCATTGTGTAATTTGTTGACAGAGCTGAAGCTATACATAGACCTAATATATATAACGATGTACAATTCTTAAGGAAACGAAAAAAATAAAAAATAATAAGCAAAGTAACTGTTTTCAGTAGGCAGAATCAATCTATCTTTTTCCCGACTTATCTTGGATAAGGACTGTTTAATTCATAAGGTGTATTTTGTTTAGGACAGATTTATTTTTATCATGATTTTTTTTTTTTTTTTTTTTTTTTTTTACATTTTTATGTATTATATTATATGGTTTAATCAAAAATTTAGCCCGCAATATAGAACTCGTGTGGGAAAAAAAATTTAAATCATATTTAAAAATCTATATTGTCAAATAATTTGATTTACTAACCAAAATAAAGACAAATATGCAAATTATTTTATTAAAAACTAGTTCGCATAGGTGGACTCTGCTCAGTTAGTTCCCCATCATATTTATGTTCTCATAAATTTCTTGTGCGAGACATGTTATAATCATGTTAAAAGAAATGAATCTGAACAAAGCTTGATACAGTGACAGAATGAAATCCCAACCTATTAGGCTATCCACCGTTCTCTTCGATATATTTATTTTATTCTGATCTATTAATTTATTTTATCAGGGTCAATTCCGTTGTTTAGTTTTCATGCTACTATTTCCAATGCAATAATCCTCAAAATTCATATTTATATGAAAAATTTACAATTTCGCTATGTTGATAAAATCGTAAATTAAGAATAATTTACGAAATTTTCCTATTAGAATATTTGTATTCAATCATGTTCAAACAAATAACATAAATGTAGTTTTGAAGTTGTCTAATGTATTTATGATCCTCAAAATGGAAGTTTATGCTCAATTTTGCCTTATTCTGACATGTGAAGTAAATCATAAATTCCAAATAACTTACGAATTTTTTAAATTGGAAAAGTCATAGTCTATGATATTCATGCCAGTATCCAAAATAATATTTAAAAAGTGGTTTGACATCTTTACGATGAAAATATCCCTCAAGATTTTTATGTGAAATTTGCTCTATTCTGCCATGTTAAGAAATTCGTAATTTTCCAATAACTTACGAACTTTTTATATTGGAAAATTCATAGTCATTAATATTCATGCCAGTGCTCTAAATAATATTTCAAAAGTAGTCTGACATCTTTACGATGAAAATATCTCTCAAAATTGACGTTTGTGTGAAATTTTGCCCTATACTGCCATGTTAAGAAATTCGTAAATTTCCAATAACTTGCGAAATTTTCAAAGTAGCATATGTATAGTTAGTGATGTTCATTCCGGCATCAAAACTGATATTTTAAAACTGGTCCGACATTTTAACAGTAAAAAGTTTCCATTTAATGCACGTTTAAGTGAAATTTTGTCCTATTCTCCCATGGTAAGAAAATCGTAAATTTCTCATAACTTACGAATTGTTGTAATTCGAATGTTGCAAATGAATAGGGTTCTTGCCAGTATCGAAAGTAATATTTTAAAACTGATCTGACCTCTCTGCGATCATTTGTTCGTGAGATATCGTGTTAACAGACTAACAAACTAACGGACTAACACACTAACGGACTGACACACTAACGGACTAACACACTAACAGACACTCTACAGACAGACACCATACGAATTTTGTCATTTTTGGATTCCTCACACCTGAAAACGTATAAAAAAGTAAAAAAACCGATGTCGAAATTTTTCACGATTACCTAAGTTCCCCATACCTATAGTATGATGGGGAACTAAAAATTAATGTGTTAAAAATAGTATTTAATATACCTTCTTCGGGAAAAAAAAGGTCCAAAATAGCTTTTTTTTTTGTCTCTGTTTTTAAATTCAAAAGTATTTAAACTAAAATTCTAAACAGTAATTTATTTTCATTCACAACTTTATTGAAAATTGTCTTCAAAGTAAAACACACAATGTGTTATTTAAAAAAAAAGAAAAAAAAAAAAAAAAAAATGAGATTTATTTTTTTATTTGTTTCTATTTATTTATTTTGTTTTGTTTTATTTTATCTTTTATAAACGAGAATGCCCTGTTAAATAAAATTCCTTGTAACAAACCTACCTAATTTCAAAACTATTAAAAAATAAATTATATATATATATATATATATATATATATATATATATATTAGTTCATAAAAATGTACTTTTTCATTGTTATTTAAATAAAGGCAAAAGATATTTTGAAATCTTAATTCATTTTCATATTTTATGAGAATAAAATTTTACACAGAAATACATTAAAATAAGTACTCAGTAGTAAATATTTTCATCGATAAATTAGATTTAATATAATAATAATAATAATAATAATAAAATCTTAAGACACCTAATCAACTTTAAAATTCATTCTTGCTTGCTTAATTTTTATTTGTTAAAAATGTGTGTTTATATTAAATTCTTTATAGTAATGACATAACATTCATGTTTATAAATCACGAAACATTCAAAACAAAGCACATAAAAGTTTACACTATAAGCATAAATAATTTTCTTCCATAAATTTATTGTAAAAAGAAACAAGAAAGAAAAATCATGCAGTACGCATTGATTAGTAACACTTTCCAACTGTACGCAATTGTTGTATCGAATAACTATTAATATTCTTTGCTTACGTTATCACACAACAGACAGAAGGACTGAAAAACATACAAATAGACTAATTGATTTCAAAATTACTCTTAGGCATTTTGGAAAGTATTAAAAAGGCTTAACGCAAAAGAAAATGCAGCCGTTAAATTATAATTACAGCTTTTAAACTCCCTGTAAATCTGAAAGTTAATCATATCATATTCTATACAAAACAATATTTTAGAATATTAATAATACATGTCAATGTTTTTAAGATTTTTGTAGTAGAAAGTTTTTTAAATATAACTTTAAAAAAATTCCGTCTTAAAACGTAATACATTGGCTTTTTTTTTTTTGTTGTTATTGTTGTTGTTGTCCCTGTAAACAAACTAGTTGTACAGGACCTATTAATGACATTCCATAGAGAACATGAGTGTATCATTTTTAAAAAATTCTCAAAATATTCACGGATGAAAGGAGCCGGAGACAAACAGATAGAAAGGCAGACAATCGGACAGACAGATGCACAGATTGAGATCATATTCCCACTAAAATTATAAGAAAGTGTTAAAACGCTCATGTAAACAAAAGAGCAATTCCAGCAAATTTTCATTAATACCTCTTAATGTAACTGATTATTTTTGTGTGGCCCTGTAAATCTAATGCTAACCATACTATATTACATAGAAGGCACATTCTTTTGTGCATACGAATAATATATTTTAATTGCATTAAGCTTTGTGGAAGATAAAATTATTAAAATTTGGTTTATAAAAATAACTCTCATACAACACAATGCTTTGGAGTACTTTCAAGTGCCCCTATACACAAACCAGTTAGAAATGTACTCTACTTTACATAGGAAACATCCGATAGGGAACTGAATAACATATTAAAATTTCATTAAAGTTTCTATACGTTAAAGGTATTAAAATATGATTTATAGAAATTCCTCTCATAGAACACAATGCTTTCGAATACTTTTGGGTGTCCCTGTACACAAACCAGAAGTGGTATCCCTTCCATTTTCAATAGGGGACATCCGATAGTGAACTTCAATAAAATATATCGGTTTAAAGAAATTCCATAAACATTTACGGTAATTAGAGCGCAAAAAAAAAAAAAAAACAGACAGAGAGACAGACAGACAGATAGAAGAACAATCAGACATATACACAAATTGAAATTATATTCACACTAAAAAAATGATAGAAAGTGTCAAAAACGCTTAATGTAAACGAAAGTACAATTCTAACAATTGTTTATTAATAGCTCTTAATATAACTGAATATTTTTGTGTCACTCTTTAAATCTAATGGTAACCATGCTATATTCTATGCAAAACATTCTTTTGTGCAAATAAATAACATATTTCAATTTCCTAAAACTTCGTGGAAAGTAAAGTTATTAAAATTTGATTTATAGAAATATCTCACAAAGCACGCAATGCTTTGGAGTACTTTTGAGTGTCCCTGTACATAAACTAGTGGTGGTATGTAATCTATTTTATATAGGAAACATCGAATAGTGAACTTGAATAACATATTTCAATTTCATGAAGATATTGTACAGTAAAGGTATGAAAATATGGTTTATAGAAATACCTCTCATAGAACACAATTGTTTGAAATACTTTCGGGTGTCCCTGTGCACAAACCAGTAGAGGTATAAACTCCAATTTCAATAGGAAACATCCGATAGTGAACTTGAATAACATATATCAGTTTCAAAAATTTCCATAGATATTTATGGGAGTTAGAGCGCGGGCAGACAGACAGACGGACAGATACACAAATTGATATTATATTCACACTTAAAAAAATGTTAGGAAGTTTTAAAAACGCTTAATATAAACGAAAGTAGAATTCTAGCAATTTTTTAATAATAGCTCTTAATATAACAGAATATTTTTGTGTCGCCCTGTAAATCTAATGCTAATCATGCTATATTCTATGTAAATTATTTTTTTGCGCATATAAATAACATATTTCAATTTCCTAAAACTTCGTGGAAAGTAAAGTTATTAAAATTTGATTTATAGAAATATCTCTCATAGAACGCAATGCTTTAGAATACTTTTGAGTGTCCTTGTATATAAAACAGAGTTGGTATTTAATCCATTTTATACAGTAAAAATCCAATAGTGAACTTGAATAACATATTTCAATTTCATTAAGATATGTGTACAATAAAGGTATGAAAATATGATTTATAGAAATACCTCTAATAGAACACAATTCTTTGAAATACTTTCGGGTGCCCCTGTACACAAACCAGTAGAGGTATAAGCTCCATTTTCAAAAGGGAACATCCGATAGTAAACTTGAATAACATATATCAGTTTCAAGAAATTCCACAAATATTTACGGGAATTAGAGCGCAGAGAGCCATACAGATGGACAGACAGACAGACAAACCGAAGTCATTAACACTTTTCAACCTTGTTGGGAAGTGTTAAAAATGTTAGAAAGTGTTCAAAACGCTTAATGTAAACGAAAGTACACTTTTAGCAAATATTTATTAATAGCTCTTTGTATAACTGAATATTTTTGTGTCACTCTGTAAATCTAATGCTAATCATGTGCTATATTCTATGCAAAGCATTTTCTTTTGTACTTATAAATAACACATTTCAATTTCATAAATCTTCGTGCAAAGTAAAGTTATTAAAATTTAGTTTATAGAAATATCTCACATAAACCGCAATGCTTTGGAATACTTTTGTGTGTCCCTGTACACTAATCAGTGGTAGTATTTGCTCCATTTTATACAGGAAACGTCCGATAGTGAACATGAATAACATATTTCAATTTCATTAAAATTTGTGTACAGTAAGGGTATGGAAATATGGTTTATAGAAATGCCTCTCATAGAACACAATGCTTTGAAATAATTTTGTGTGCCTCTGTACACAAATCAGTGGTGATATTTACTCCATTTTATACACAAAACATCCGATAGTGAACTTGAATAACATATTTAAATTTCGTTAAGATTTTAGTACAGTAAGGGTATGAAAATATGGTTTAGAGAAATGTCTCTCATAGAACACAATGCTTTGAAATATTTTCGGGGGTCCCTGTACACAAACCAGTAGAGGTATAAACTCCATTTTCAATTGGGAACATCCGATAGTAAACTTGTATAACATATTTCAATTTCACTAAGATTTTTGTACAGTAAGGGTATGAAAATATGGTTTATAGAAATGCCTCTAATAGAACACAATGCTTTGAAATATCTTCGGGGATCCCTGTACACAAACCAGTAGAGGTATAAACTCCATTTTCAATAGGGAACATCCGATAGTGAACTCGAATAACATATATCAGTTTCAAGAAATTCCATAAATATTTACGGGAGTTAGAATGCACACAGACAGACGGACAGACAGACAGACAAACCCATGTCATAAACACTTTTCAACCTTGTTGGAAAGTGTTAAAAAGGAAAAAAAAGGATAAAGGATGTATTTATTTTATCATAATTTGTCATACATCTTATGATTTTAAAATATGGGCAATTTATCATAAAATTCTTATAATATAAATATATATATATATATATATATATATATATATATTTTTTAAATCTTTTATTTATATAAATATTTAAATTAAATTGTTTGTCCTGCATCTTTTAAATCATCCAGTTATGAAAACCGATTATTTTCCTCCATAAATTTACTGAATTAAAATAATTTAAGTTATAACGGATAAAGTACTTATAATATAGAGCATTTAGCGGATCAGATAACTTTGACACGCAAAATGACTTTAACCCGCAGATTGACCTGCTATAAAATATTGATAAATTTATGTTATATAAGCAACTGCTTTAAAATTCTATTATACAAAACATAGTTATATTATTGAACAGACATTTACAGATTTAAACATTAGATAAAAAATAATATTATTATATAATTATATTAAATCTAGTATATAATTATAATTATATTAAAAATTAATCTATATATATAAAAGAACACTTCCTGAGTGAGTTAGTGAGTGAGGGGGTGATCTATCAACGCCCAGACCAAACCCCTGGACCTAGAAGCATGAAATTTTGTGACAATGTTCTTTCTATGACGTAGGCATCCACTAAGAAGCGATTTTACAAAATTCGCCCCCCAAGGGGGGGGAGGGGGGGCAAAACGTGATTTCACAAAATCCTTCATATCTCAAACAAAAAAACAGATATCCGTAAAATTTTTGCTTTAAAATATAGCTAATACAAATGTCAAAAAACTAATTTCTGGAATTTTCAAAATTCGGTCCCCAAGGGGGGCGGGGGGGGGGGGCAAAACGTGATTTCACATGCGTAAAAACGTGATTTCGCATAATCCTATATATCTCAAACAAAAAAATAGATATGCGTGAAGTTTTTGCTCTAAAATATAGCTAATGCAAATATCTAAAAACCAATTTCTGGAATTTTAGAAATTCAGCCCCCAGGTGGGGCAGCAGGGGGGGGGAGAGGGGGGGGCAAAAAATAAAAAGAGAGTTAGATCGTTCAAAATTGGTATATAGAGGTTTTCGATACCTACAAATCGATTTCGGATATTTTCGAATTTGTAAAATTATTAGGAGGGGCGGGAAGGGGGGGCGGCAAGGGGGGGGGGCTATGGGGCAAAAACAAATAGAAATACAGTTAGGCCGTTCAAAATTGGTACAGTTAGGTTTTAGATGCCTGCAAGTCGAATGGGGATATTTTCGAAAGTGTAAAGTTATTAGGAGGGCCGGGAAAGGGGGAGGGGAGAGGGGGGGGAGTGGGGGAGTGGGGGGGGTCAAAAAAATGAAAATAGAGTTAGATCGTTCAAAATTGGTATATAGATGTTTTCGATACCTACAAATCGATTTCGGATATTTTCGAATTTGTAGAATTATTAGGAGGGGCGGCAAGGGGGGGGGGCTATGGGGCAAAAACAAATAGAAATACAGTTAGGCCGTTCAAAATTGGTACAGTTAGGTTTTAGATGCCTGCAAGTCGAATGGAGATATTTTCGAAAGTGTAAAGTTATTAGGAGGGCCGGGAAAGGGGGAGGGGAGAGGGGGAGGGGGAGGGGGAGGGGAGAGGGGGGCAAAAAAATAAAAATAGAGTTAGATCGTTCAAAATTGGTATATAGATGTTTTCGATACTTACAAATCGATTGCGGATACTTTCGAATTTTTAAAATTATTAGGTGGGGCGGGAAGGGGGGGGGGGCTATGGTCAAAAACAAATAGAAATACAGTTAGGCTGTTCAAAATCGGTACAGATAGATTTTAGAGGCCTGCAAGTCGAATGCGGATTTTTTCGAAAGTGTAAAGTTATTAGGAGGGCCGGGAAGGGGGGGCAGAGGGGCAAAAAAAAAGAAAATAGAGTTAGATCATTCAAAATTGGTACATAGAGGTTTCCAATACCTACAAATCGATTGCGGATATTTTCGAATTTTTAAAATTATTGGGAGGGAGCGGAAGGGCAAAAAAATAAAAATAGAGATAGATCGTTCAAAACTGGTGCATGAGGTTTTTGATACTTACAAATCGATTGCGGATATTTTCAAATTTGTAAAATTATTAGGATAGACAGGAGGGGGGGGGGCGAAGTGGGAAAATAATAGAAATAAGAGTTAGAGCATTTTGGGAATTTTTTCCGAAGGCAGTGAGAACCCGGTGCGACATTTTTCCTACTCAGATTTTGTTTCTCTTTTTTTTCATGTGATAAAAATTAATGCAATTTTGAGAATTCATTATAGTGATTCATTTAAAAATAGGGACCAGCGAAGCGGGCGTTGCCTGCTAGTGATCTAATAATAATCAAAACTTCAGGTAATGTTTTAAGAATATATCAAATGTATTAAAACTAAAATAAAAATTAAATTAAATAAAAATAAATAAATCCACTGTTCTACATTTAAGAGCATATTAAAAAAAGTAAAATAAGGAATCAAACATAAAATTATATGAGTCATGTCGCTTTAAACTGCTATAAATCAAGAAATAGCCATTCAGTCTCTGAATTCTAAAAGTTATATACATAAATATGTATATATATAAATATATAATAATGATGATCTATTAAGCTTAGTAGAAGCCAAGCAACAGATACAAGATCACTGAAACACCAATGATCAATAAGATTTAAAAAAAAAAAAAAAATTATCAGCGGATGAAATACACCAATGTAAAGAATCCAGATTTACCAACCAACAGCCCGCAAAACAAACGAATCAATAAACTCAAAACCATAAACTTTATCAAAATTCATGAAAAAATAACCTATGAAACACAAGATAGGAAGGAAGGAGGAAGGTGGCAAGACCCGTGACTTGCCTGTGGGGTTAAACTAGTTTCACGCCGGCAACACTTACCCAGCCTGCCACGACCAGAACAGGAGTCACATGGATTCAAAAAAGCAAAATCCCAAAGCAGATGAATAACAATGAAACCACGAAGCAACAATGAAATTCACTGATGGATTACACTGTGTTTAACAGCATAATTAGAATTTAAAAAATAGTTGACAACTCAAAAAGGAAGAAATATATATATATATATATATATATATATATATATATATATATATATATATATATATTAAAATTTCTTTAAAAAAAATATTTTACTGGTTGGTCCAAAGGTTGACTCGCAAAGCGGATAACCCACATGTTACAATCAGTTGTGCTACCGAATACAGAACTCCACTCAAACATCCCGAAATTTTCTTTGCGTTATAGGAACTTTATCTTTCACATTCGTAAATAATAAATATTCAATAAGTTAAAATCTATGAAAACAATGTACTTAAACATTAAATGTTTACAATTTACAAATTTACTGGTAAAAGTGAGCTTTCAAAAGAAAATGAATAAGCATTTTATAAATAGAAGTATCTTTAATGATCTAAATTTCGACTTTGAAATGAATAACTAACCGGGGCCCCCAGCAGCCGAGCGGTTCTGCGCTCATAGCTGATAGACATGAGGTGCCAGGTTTAATCCCAGGTCGCGCTCGTCGGCATAGTCGTACGGAGTTTTCCGTGGTTATCTCTGAAACTTGTGTAAATACGGGCTAGCACCCCCTTACAAGAAGTTCAATGGAGGGCACCCCCCTCAGGCCTATGACCCCAGTGCCGTCAATCGGCCTTAACGGCCCTCTTCACTTAACGTCGCCGGAAGCACGAGCCAATGTTATTCTATGGGGAAATTTTCTTTACAAATAATTTACTAACTAATACATATTTTAAAATTCTGTTTTCACATTCAGAAAATTCCCAACTATTAAATTGACAGATCTTTTTTTTTTAATGTATTTTTTTTAATTTTTAATATTTTATTTTGAAATTGCAAAATGAAAAAAAAAATTCACATATTGAAAATTCGTCTTTTGCAGCTTCAAAATAAAATATAATAAAATAATAAAATATATTTTTAAAAAAGGTCCGTCAATTTAGCAGTTGAGAATTTTCAGAATGTGAAAACATAATTTAAAAATATGTATTAATTAATAAGTTATTTGTAAAGAAAAATTTCCCATAGAATAACATTAGCTTCGGCTTCCGGCGGCGGTGAGTGAAGAGGGCCATTAATTCCTACAACTCTAACCCCCTCAAATGAATAACTAATACCATAAAACAGAAAAACAAACAAATAAATCAAACTTATTATTAATTTACTAAAAAATAATCTTTTTAAATAAAATGGGGGAAAAGTTTTGATAAATTGGTTTAAAATATTTATTCTCTAGCCTTCAATAACTATTTTTGAAGAGCGATTTATGTTATAAAATGAATCTTGATTTTGAAAAGGAATTACCACTGTTTAAAAACAGTGGTGGATGACTAAACGGTAAAAAACAGATCCATAAGAAATATATATATATATATATATATATATATATATTGCAGTTTATACTTTATGTTCCTACATTCGTAATACTGACGAGATTATAACATTGATTACTTTTCATACATAAATTTACTAAAAAATATTTTCAAAAGAAAACACGTAAAGTTTTATTTAAAAAAGAAAAATCATTGTTTAAATTTTATTATTAACAATTATGAATAAATTATTAAATTGCATTGCATATAAAAAACTTACATAACCAACAAAATAATGATAATAATAGACATAAATAATAATTCTCTAAATTACAAGAAAGTATTTTTGTTATTATTATTATTTCTATTATTATTATGTATTATTATTATAAATATTAAAAAATGGAGGGTACTTTTTTATTTTTACATTTTTTACGTATAAAATAAATAAACATTATAGGAAATTAATTAATTTAATTTTCTAGTTGAAATTTTAAAAATTCTTAAAAGAATAACAAGCAGCCTTAAACGGACTTCGCATGATTCAAGATTTCATTAAAAGAACTTATATTTCCATTTAATATTTATAAATTGAACTATATTAAGGTTTGTCCGATCATAGGCTCCTAAACTAGATGCCTTCCGCGTGGCTCGGAAACTTGGCAACAGTTCAAGCGGTATAGACAGCGCCACCTGGTACAGATTGTGTGACTTTTTACTCAACTATCACTAATAATTTTAAGAAGTGATGTATGATATATATAATCGACGTTTCTTCGATTCTATTCGCATTTTATGTATATCCTATCCCACTTTAAAATTTTTTGGTGGCTGTTGAATAAAAAAGTCGCGCAATCTTTACCAGGCCGCTTGAACTGTTACCGAGTTTCCGAGCTACGCGGAAGGCATCTAGTTTAGGAGGCTATGGTCCGATAAAATATATATTCGGGCAACATTTCTGAGGTTTTTTGATGCATTTTTTACAGATTTGAAATCTTCAAATTATGTTTTCCAGTTTGCATTTTTTCGTAAATTCATGATCTTCAAAATGATTAAACTTCTACACTTTTTTCTCTGTATGTGTGTTTAATAGAACCAACATAAAAGAATTAGAGGTGGATTTTGCAATATCTTTAAAAATAATAATAATATTAAATTTAAAATATAACAAAAATCATGTTTTCTTTGCAAATCTTTACATAGGCATGAACGTTTAGACATTTCCCTCAAAAATTAATTAATAAATTTCAAAATCCATCCCTAATTCTTTTAAGTAGGTTTTAATAAATATTAAATATATACATATTAAATGTTTTCTTAAATATGTGTAGAAGCTTTAGCATATTTATGATCATAAATTTATGAAAAAATACAAACTAAGAAAAAGCAATTTAATGGTTTCAAATCGGTAAAAATTCTATCAAAAATCATAAGAATTGTTGATCGAATATATATTTTCTTGAATATAAACACTTATATTTCAGTTTATAAGTATTAAATGGAAATATAAGCTTTTATATGAAGTCTTCAGTGGTGCCAAATCAAAAGTGCCATGTTCCCTTGAATAGAAAATTCATTAAAATCAATGAGCAGTGATAAAATCTCTTTTATTTCTTGGGACTGTTTTTTATAATGTCAAATAAATGTTTCTATAAAGTTTCTTAACAATAACATAGATTTTATATTTATAACACGACAAATATTTAAAGCAAAATCATTTTTAAAATGCAAGTTATTTTTTTTTTTTTTTTTTTTTTTTTTTTTTTACACGCATGTACTGAATAACAGAAAAATAGATAATTTAAGTAACAAATCCATGAACCTTCGAAGTTTACTCTTTAAAAAAAAACAGGAATTTTATATTTTATATTCTTAAAAAATATATTTAATAAATCAAAATCTAATAAAATAATGTACTAAGCCATTTATAAAATTATTTTTAAGAATTTAATTTTCGAAAGAAAAGGGATATTACCGATTTAAAATTAAAAATAGAATTATCTTAAATAATTTGAATTTCCCGTTTTCAGTTCTTAAAAAATTATTAAAGATAATTCTATAAAATTAACATGTATATCTGGAAAAAGAAACAAATAAACAGATTTTATTATTAATTTGCTAAGAAAATTTTTCAAATAAAAATGGAAAAATTATTTAACCAAAATATATCTATATATTAAAACGAGAATTTTTTTTATTTTATTTATAATTTATGTAGCTAATTTCATAAATTTCATAAAACGTTATTTTCATAATAATAATGTTTCATAAATATATGAGTTTGCATGTTTCATAAAAGTATAATACATAGGGTTTCACAGTGATATAAAATAGTACTATGAATTATCATTCGTACTTTTATTAAGTTATATTTTTAAGGAAAATACAAAAGACACTGATAATTGACATTTAAATGCAAAGCCATTTTTTAGTAATAATATTGAATAATATTTTTAATGAAACTCCGTGTTAAAAAAAAAAAAAAAAAACTACATAACTAACAAAATAAATAAATAAAAACAAAAATGAAAATAAAAATTTTCGTTTATTTGATTGAAAATCTATCTTCCAGAATTTAAAAAGAAAAAAAAAAAAAAGCGAGAAGTTTTTTTTTTTTTTTTTTTTTTTTTTTTTTTGACAACCCAGACTTATTTGTATTTTAAATAAATAAACAATACGTTTTGTTCCATCGAAATAATATACCTAAACAGGAAAAAAAAAAAATCTGTCACAAATTGAAAGAACTTTTTATGAACACAATAAGCAATTCTAAAATTACTTTTATCTATATCTATATCTTTCATTAATTTTTAACTTTTCTATTGTTAAAAATATATTTAAATCAAAACCCCTTAAAAATAATGTAATTGGTGTTTTTAAATCCATAAACAAAAAAAAAACAAAAAAACTTTTTAAAAAACATAGTTATAAATATATATTTAAATAGTTTTCATCCATTATTTTATTTAGTTATTTTTAATAATGGTAACATCTAATATAAAGATAAAGATTCTAAAATATTTTTTTTATTTCATTAATTGTATTACTTACATTGTTAAAAAATATGTATTACTATTTAAGAAAAACCTTCAAAACAACTTACCGCTCTGACGAAACATCATCATAAATCTTTCCAGCGATGGAATCATTACTTTGACGGCACCATCTTTACTCTCCTGCATCCCTTCCCTGAAGCAGAAAACCGTCTGTTTACCTACACTGGATAAACAGGAATGAGGGAAGACAGCATCTTTTCGGCTTAGCCCTCCCAAAATTTCTCCCAGTTTTCATTCGCGCACTAACTGCGCATGCGCCCGCTAGATTTTCGGAAAAGTTTCATGTCTTGGAAGCAGAAATATTTATTTTGAAAAGAAAAGTGCGACTTTTTCGCCTTATTTGCTGTAAACTGTACTCTACTAGCAAAAAGAAATTAGTTAAGGTAGTTTATAATTAGATTTGTGCGACGCTACAGGAGAGATTTTTAATTAAAAGGATATTAATAATACCATGAATAAGATTTATAGCAAAATATTGTGACACACTTTTGTAATTAGCTTATAAAACGTGGTATGGTAAACATTTATGGTACTTTCATACATTTTGAGCTTTTTCTTACGTTCTTTATTATATCCTGTTTATTCTAATTTGTTTTTGTCTATTTATATGTACTTTGAAAAGAAAAGTGACTCGACATTTTCTTCACAATTGCTCTGAACTGCTTGATGTTAGTAAGATGAGATTAGTTAAAATTAGTGGATAATTAGTTCGGAGTTGTGCGATGGAGGAAATTTTTAGTTAAGGTAATATTAATGATACCACGAAAAGTACGGTGGCAAAATATCACGACACATATTTTTAATAGTAACAGAGGCATACATGATACTATTACGCTTTTGTTTTTTTTTTACTTCATTTATTGAATTTTATTTATTTTAACTTTAGTGTGTCATATATTTCCTTCAATGTTAAATTCCAAAATCAATATGTTGTTGTAAAAAGTAAATTTTTACATTTATTTGAATTGTTGTTGCAATGGAAATGTGTATGAAAACAAAATAACTGATAGAAGCTTCTACTTAGCAATTTATTGGTGACTAAATTGGGGATAAATAAATAAATAAATAAATAAAAATAAAGCTGCAAAATTCTGCAAGTCCTGTCTTAATTTAGAACTGAGTTAACTACGTTTTTCAGGAAGGATATATCTGTAAAGGTTAAGCCTGTATAGCTTTTTCAAAACAGGGTCTTTTCAGATTAGCCCTCTCAATTTTTCTCCTAGTTTTCATTTGCGTATCTACCAAGCAAGTTCTCGTTAGATTTTGGAAAAAAAAAAAAAATTAAGTTAAATGCAGAAATATTTCATCTGAAAAGAGAAGTGACTTTTCCTCATATTTTCTGTAAATTGTGATTTGCTAGTTAGCAGATATTAAGATAAGTGCTAACTGGCTGTGTACAATACAATGGGAGACATATTTAATTTACTGGATATTAATGATACAATAAAAAAGAATACTGAAAGAGTATCATGACACATATTTTGCATAATGAGAGAGGCCATACAATCGAATTTATTAATATTATTTATTATTATTATTATTATTATTAAATCGTATTTCATTTATTCTAATGTTACATATATTATCCTTAATTTAAAACGCTAAAATTAATATCTACAAATTACAAAGTCGAAAATTGCTCTAATTTATTAAATAAATTTCTAAATTAGTAATTGAACTGTTGTCAAACGATTTTAATATAGATAATTTGTAACACTTTCTAATATAATTAAAAAGTATTATGACTTAATTACAGCTATCTGTTTATTAACGCATACTCTAATTTACGTAAATTTGTCTATGATAAATATATATATTTGTTTAGTGATCAAGCTACTTTTCATGTGTAATGTATGTTAAACTTTAGTTTTATTAATTATTACTAGTATTTCATTTAACTATTATTATTAGCATTTCAATTAATAATTTTGAAAATGCTGCTTGAATTTAAATATGTTTGATTCTCATTTGGTTTTTCACATATTATTCTTTCAGTTTGAACTTATTCTCTTTTTTTGTGTGTGTGTGTGTTATTGGGTATAGCTTGTTGTAAATGTTCAGCAATTTGCATACAACAAGACAAAAATAACACCTATTTTACATGCAATATTCATTCTATACCCTTGAAAACGTAATGAATTTGTATGTTTCAATTTAAGGTTGCTTGATATTCTTAATTTTTTATTTATTTATTTATTTATTTGTAATTTTTGTATTTTTTTCTGTTTTATCTTTTTCAGTGTTTCCTATTTTCATCTATTCAATGTTTGAAAAGGTTTTCAAAAAAAAAAAAAAAAAATATATATATATATATATATATATATATATATATATATATATATATATATTAAACATAATATTTTGGATATATTATACCATTAGCTGCGAATATCTTATGCCATAGTATCGTTAATACCTGCTTTTTTTTTTCCCACACCAGTATTTTTTTAAGTATTTTTCTTCTTACTGCACCGTAATTATTTTTGGAGGGAATTACTCCAAAAATTAAGTGGTATGGAAAAAGGTACGGGTACTAATAATACTACGGAATATTAATTAGGATGTTGGCAGCTATGTATTGCAGTCTATGGTCAGTAATTCTCTGATGTATATTTGAAAGTGCTTCAAATCGAAATTTATATTATATACACTGGAAAAAAAAAGTGACTGATATTTAGAAACTAGATTTTGGCTCTAGGTTCATGTAATTCTTATAAATTCTAGTTGTCTTTATTAGCGTGTTCTGAAAAATCCCTATTAGAACTCTAGAACGCTTTCTTGTATTATCGTGCTCAATCTCATTTAAAAATCTTCAAAAAATAAATACGAATGCAGGAGCGAGTTTTAGTAACTATAATTTTAACCCAATTCTAGGATATCAAGCGAGACTTTCTCGCAATACAAAGGGATCATAATATTAAAAATATTGTTTCACCATCTAGAAAAATGTAGACTAGAAATTATCGATCATTTCATTTATCTAGGTTATTTGTTTACCTTATACCCTACATGGGAACATTTTTAATTTATTCCAGAGTACTCTTTGCCCCGCCCTTTTTTCACACCAGTATATTTTTAAACGTATTTTTCTTCTTATTTCATCGTAATTACATACTGGAGGAAATTTCTATGAAATCATACTGGTGTGAAAATAAGGGTGGAGCTATCTGTACTCCGGAATAAATTATAAATACTACCAGGTATTGTATGCTTATACGCATAACTCACAAATCTATGTTTCTATTCTAGTTTAGATATTTAGAAAATGACTACTTATTCGTTCTAGATGAAGGCGGTATATATGCATTTTCTTTTTTCTTTTCTCGGTGCAGAGAGGCGCGCTAGAGCGTACCTTTCATTAAAAGTTTGTTGTCGAGTTCAAATAATCTGAGCGTTGACTGAACTAGCATATGTTTCAAAAGATATAATAATCTCCAAACTAATATAATAATTTCCATATCCTTCATATCCATACTGATATAATGACATACTTGCCAACCATCTCATTATGAACCGTACAATTTTTAGTACACGCTTTTTTTTTCACACCAATCATAGAAATTTTATTCTTATTTAATCGTAACAACTTTTGGAGAGAATTTCTCTAAAAATAAAGTGGTGCGTAAAAAGGGGCGTTTTTTCAAGGGGCGTTAACAATTGTACGGTTATTAATCAGATGGTTCGCAAGTATGTAACAGAGCTGCCAACCTAATCCGGCAAATTGTTAGTACCGCCCTTTTTCTACACCACTTAATTTTTAGAGTATTTTTCTTCTTAATTCATCGTAGGTAAATTTGAAGAGAATTAATCTAAAAATTAAGTGGTGTAGAAAAAGGGGCGGTACTAACAATTTGCCGGATCAGGTTGGCAGCTCTGATGTAATAATCTCCATATCTATATAATGATCTCCATATTCTTCATTTCATGGCAATCATAATTCCGTGTTGAATCACTATAATGAGACAAATGTCATAGTTGAAAGAATGCATTGAGATAAAGAAAATAAAATTTATACTTAGTTTGGAACGAATAAAAATAAAATTAAAAGTATGATTTAACACATAAAAATGACTGTTGCAACTATGAATTAAAAAAAAAAAAAAAAAAAAAAAAGTAAACTATATCCGTAGCAGGAAACTAATAAATGAAAAAAAATCTGGTGTGAAACTACCACACGACTTCCATCAACCACTATTACACGTACTTATGCATTTTTTTTTTTTTTTTTTTTTTTGAGATAATATAGTCAGAAGGCATAAAATTGACCTAACGAAGTAGAAACCTAATTTTTTTTCGGTATGAGAAACTTAATACATGTTTTAAGACAATAAAACAAGAGACAATAAGAACAATAAGAAACTTAAGCCATATAAAACAAAGTTACATAGCAAGTTAAAAAAAAAAAAAAAAAAAAATTATACAGTTATTTTTTGAAAGACCAATTTCCGGAATCTAAAATTAACCTACCTAAGCAAGATAACTGTTAATTTTCCTGTAATAACCACGTAATACATGAGAAATGATATCTAAAATTGATTTACGTAAAAATTAAAAAAAAAAAAAAAAAAAAAAAAAAAAATCGTTAGAGCCGTTTTTGTGATACCAAATTTTGCTAAAACTTGGCAAACTCAATTATTGACCGGAAAACAAAAATTACATACAAAAGAATATTTAAAAGGGAGTTAATATGATGAGTTTGAAAAAAATTCCGTACAGACTTTTTTTAAGAAATCACTTGCGAGACCTAAAATTTATTTATTTATACAGAACGCCTATCAAATTTCCTGAACTAACCAACTATATCATTCGAAAAGGCATCTAATAGGGTGTTTATATAGCAACTTTGAAGAAAATCGTTTGAGCCGTTTTTGAGATACGGACTTACGGTCGATCCCCTTTCCGGTTTCCGATAAATCACTTCCGGTTTTCCAATTTTCATCAAAATTTGGAAAATTCATCTGTACACCAGACCTGTATCAATTCTGTAGTTTCGTAGTTTTATCTTTATTAACCCGTTAGTAGTCGCTAGTTGGTCGATTTGCCGCCCATCGTTTAGTGTAGCCAGAATTTTTTATTCAATTGCCACCAAAAATTTTTAAAAGTGGCATTTGATGTACAAAAAACGCGAATAAAATCAAAGAAACGTCGATCACATCACTTCTTAAAATTATTGGTGACAGTTAAATAAAAAGTGCGCAATCTGTAATAGGTGGCGCTGTCTATAGCGACTACTAACGGGTTAATTTCGGAGATATGATAACCAGAAGATTTTCCGCATACATACATACATACACACACACTAACCAATTGCCAAAAAATACTTTTTTGGACTCAGGGGGCCTTAAAACGTGTAAATCAGGTGAAACTCAATATCGAATTTTTGGACCGAATACAATACTTCCATTACCTACAGTAGTAGGGTAATGGAAGTAAAAACAATTTTAAAGAAATATATAATATAAGATCAGATATGATGCTATAAATATCGGACACATATAATATGATTTACAAATGTCATATATGATTGAATTAGAGTGAACGAAATACTTCACTATTGTGTCCATAGGTCATGAAATACGGTCGTCTGGTCGTATACCACTGGCGACCAATATTGCTGGCGACTATGTTTACAACAAAAACTCAACATTTTTATTTTTTAATTTTTAGAATTTTGGTGAAAAAATTTGGGCCCAAAATAGAATGCTGAAACCTATGTTAAGTATCGGTGTAGTTCATATAAATTCGTGTAAGAAACAAGTAGAAGGAAAACAGCGACTAATGACTATCTGCGTGCGTGTTTCGCACACCGTCGTGTTGAATTGGGACACAGTGTTGAATCAGTATACCAATAGGAAATTTACACCGCGTTCCACTGTGCAGGTTTAACAACCCGGTGTTGAATCGATGCAGTTTACACTGCTCTCGTTCGCTTGCTTTGGGACATAGCGCTGAATCGTTAAGCTGGTGTAATGATGTGACGATGCCAACATTGTATCTGTTTCATAGCCTCCTAAAATAGATGCCTTTAGCGTAGCTCGGAAACATGGTAACATTTCAAGTAGAAATCCTACAGTAAACTAGAGATACGACAATGCTGGCAATGAATTCTGATTCGTCCAAAGCTACTTTCGACCGCCTGAGGGAAGAACTGCAGCGCCAACATAGACTTGGCGACCACTGCGCTAGAACACCTTCAAACAAAACCACTTATGGAACATACAAATAAATAGCCCATACTGCGCTTATGCGCCAAGGTTAGGAATCCATAGTTTGGGTGAAATTTAATCAACTCGCCATTTTTTTTTTTCGTCCACTGCGCAAGCGCACTAAGCTCTTGTCTTATCGCTGGTTTACTAAAGGATTTCTAATTTCAAGCGGTAGAGAGCGCCACCTGGTACAGATTATGCGACTCTTTTATTCAACTGTCACCAATAATTTTAAGAAGTGATACATGATATATATAATCGACGTTTCTTGGATTCTATTCGCTTTTTTATGTATATCAAATCCCACTTTTAAAAACTTTTGGTGGCTGTTGAATAAAAATGTCGCGCAATCTATACCAGGTAGCAGGGTTTAACCTGGCAAAAAAATTACTTTAGCATTTTAGCTAAAATAGGCATGCACTATTTTAGTCTTTTCGAAAGTTAATTCTTTGGATACCATTGATTTCTTTTACTTAGCTTTGTTATCCTCAGTTTTATTTTGTATTCTTTTGTTCATTGATGATTTTAACCAAGCACCCATATTTGTGACTTTAAAAATATGAATCAGGGAAACTATGTTTTGATTTTAACAATAGAAAAAGAGGTACTCATATCATATGTGTAAAATGAAAAAGCAATTGAAAAATTAAGTAAAGTGTAGTGGGAGATAATCGTGAAATACTAGTGCTAAGAATGCTTCTATGAATCAAATTCTCAATTCTGACATACTTTTAAATATTTTTGTATTTAAATTCAATCATTAAAAATAAAAAATAAATCCAAATTACTACATAAATAATCATTCCCAAAAATTTCAGTCCTTTTGTAGTTTTTGCCTGCAAATATTAGAAAAAAAAAATCCGAATTATTATATAGAGATATTTTATACAGTTATCCAGTTTTAGCTTTTTAGCGAAATTCTGACCAACATGTTTTAGCAAAATATGATACCTTTTAGCAAAATGCTAAAAAAACTTATGGCAGTTTAAACCCTGCCAGGTAGCGCTGTCTACCGCTTAAACTGTTGCCTAGTTTCCGAGCCACGCGGAAGGCATCTAGTTTCGGAGGCTATGATCTGTTTAGAGGAAATAATAAAACCGGTTTGAGGATGATAAATTTAAGAAGATATTTCCTGATGTATAGACCAGTCCTAGTTAGTATTTAATTTTTTCTACCTAGAATTTTAATTTCTATTTACAAAATCAAAAATAATTAAATAAATAAAAATGGGGGCTTTTCATTTTTTTTCAATTGGCTACGAAAAATTTTTTCGTGGCGACCAAAATCCAGGAGCCCTGATTGTGACACTCTTGATTATCAAACTAGACACCTCTTGTTTTTTTTATTTTTCTTGTTTTTTCTTTTCTTTGGGATATATTAAAGTCAAGTATGTATGTACATTATAGAAACAGGGAAATATTTGTCAAAATTTATTTGATATAAAACCGCTGAATCAGAAAAGCTTAAATTGTACTGACGATGCAAATAGAAATTATAAAACTTCAAAATATGTTTTCTGATTTTTAAACAACTGTCCCTTAACACATTATCGTCGGGGTATTTCCCCATTTTGAACTGTAAGCCAGTATTTTGGCGTTCCTCTAAAATATTATATTATTTATTAAAATACTTTCACATATTCATGATTAATTATTCAAATTTTATTCTTAGTAATTGATTCTGTAAATGTCACTGTCATATATATGTACACCCAGTGGCGGATTTAATGGGGGGGGGGGGGGGGCTAGGGGGCTGAAGCCCCCCCCCCCCAAAAAAAAAAAAAAAACACTGACATTCACAATTGAATATTGCATTGTAAATTTTTTATTGGTCTAGAATAACACTTTGAAAAATCTTAGCCCCCCCCCCCAAAAGTCAAGTTCTGGATCCGCCACTGTGTACACCAGCAACATTTTTTTTTTTTTTTTTTTAAGTAAAGGATTTTTTTAGAGGAACGCCTAAAGGCGGGGCTAATTTTTCATGAAAAACGTAATTTTACGTGACCCGCAAGCAAAATGTTGAAATAGTTTTTACCTTACATGGGGAACTCCTATCTCTACCACCTTATTAAAGATTCAATAAGTTATTTAATGTTACTCGAGGATTTCATTAAAATATTTATGCTATTTTTCATGGAAATAAAACATATTGTTTCAAGCTTACGCTATATTTAACCCTTTGCGCTCGGCATATTTTCCGTACGACACGCCTTTTGGCGTTCCTTTAAAACGTCACACGTATAGTTTCCAACTTACTACCTTTTGGCTACCGAAAAATTGTAATAATTTGTTTTATTTTACTTCATCATTAAATAAAATAAATCTTTCATTTTAAATTTTCCGGTAGCCGAAAGGTAGCCTATAGTTACACAGTTTAGAAAAATAACATTTCATTTGCAGATGAACACCTTAAGGCGAGTCTAGATTTTTTAATGTCCCCTCAGAAGGGACATACGAGCGATAAGGTTAAAGTACAGGTGTGAGAATTGGTGTACTTCCTACTACCGATATTTCTAGCGTAAAAACCACGGTCAAAACACACATGTTTTACAGCGGAAATTTTAACAAAATATAATATTTTTCTAATTCTATAAATATAAGTATATATGTTAATTAAGGGGTTACCTGGGTTTCGAATGCGAAAAAAAGCATATTTTCTCTTTATACATATATATACCCCGGAGGTAAAGGATACCATGTCTGTTTTGTGAAAGGAGTTAGCACCATGTTCTTGAGTACATTATCAAAGTTGCCAACTTTTGTAATTTATTCCGGAGCATTGTTAGCCCCGCCCTTTTTTCATACCGGAAATTTTTAAGAGCTATTTTCTTCATATTTAATCCTTGTCACATATTAAAGAGAAGTATTCTATGAAATTTCTGGTGTGAAAAGAAGGCGGGGTTAAAAATGCTCCGGAATAACTTATAAAAGTTGGCAACTCTGCATTATAGTGATTTATATAGGTGCATTAAGCATTATGCCCCAGTTACTATAAAGGAGATAGGACATACTTGCCAACATACTAATTAATATTCCGTAGTATTGCTAGCCCCGCCTTCTTTTTCACACCAGTATCATTTTAGAGTATTTTTCTTCTTATTTAATCGTAATTGCATTTGGAGAATATTACCCTAAAAATTTATTGGTGTGAAAAAAAGGGCGGGGTTAACAACACTACGGAATATTAATTAGGATGTTGGCAAGTATGAGATAGGACAGCAGAACTTGAAACCATGTCCATGTTCTTTATTCATGGCAAATGTAATTAATTAATTTCATTATAGCATCATTCTTTAAAAAATCATATTTGTGACATGGTGTCCCTTATCTACGGGGTACATATACAGAGTTGCCAACTTTTATAATTTATTCCGGAGCATTTTTAACCCCGCCTTCTTTTCGCACCAGAAATTTCATAGAATACTTCTCTTTAATATGTGACAAGGATTAAATATGAAGAAAATAGCTCTTAAAAATTTCCGGTATGAAAAAAGGGCGGGGCTAACAATGCTCCGGAATAAATTACAAAAGTTGGCAACATTGCATATATATATATATGTGTGTGTGTGTGTGTCACTTAGGGGGAAACGGCTCATCGCAGAGGTACAAGATTTTGCATGGAGGTCCGTATTGACCTCTCTTGATGCACCTCGAATCCCGATTTCCGAAATGATTCTTTTTTATTATTATTTTAAATTAAAATCTGTAAATTTCTGAAATGATCGCCTTTAGGGATAGAAACGTAAAAGTAAAGGAAGCTAAGCGTGACCCATTAACTCAGTTGGTTAGATCATCATGCTAATAACACGATGGTTGTGGTTTCGATCCTGTATGACTCTTAGCAGATAATTAATAAAAAAAGATAACAATTGATGCCATGGAGGTCTGTTTTGACCAAATTTTTGGAATTAGATTTTTATTATTATTATTATCATTAATATTATTAAAACGTTATTTAAATTTTTAATATTTAAAAAAATTATTTAATAATAGTAGAGAATAATTTTAAGTAATTTTAAGTAATTTTAATAATAGAGAAATGTCTCATTTCTCTATTATTAAAAAATTTCTCAGCTGGAAAAATTGTCTGATGCTGCCATCTGTTGTCACAGAGTGAAGATGATAATCTGTCAAAGAAATGTTCGTCCGAAAAAAGCAATTCTGAAATAATAGCTCTGCCACTTATCGTCCAGTTAGTATCTAAATTGAAATTTCCGGTTAACTCGTAAATGCATGAAGTGGGAACCATGGACCAATATAACGTAAGAGGGAAAGATGCTGCTGAATGCAGCGGGTACCTAAAGCTATGTTATAAGCGATGTCAATATATATATATATATATTTCAAAATGATTTAAAATACTGTAATTAATGCTTTTTGAAAATTCCTTTAAATATAGCGACTGTCGAAGACGGGAAAGTCTGCCAGTAATAAATGAAAAGTTTTTCTCAAAATTTTGAGCATAGAAAGGAACAACGTTTAAACAATATTTCGTAAAATTTTCTTAAAAAAATTTGGGAAATTCTGATGATGGGTCCTGGTTTCCGGAGTCCTTTCTGAAAAACGGTGAACACGATTTCTCAGAAACTAATGCACAGATCTTATTGAAATTTTGTACACTTTTTCAAAGCAGAATTAACTAGTAATTGAACGAAGAATCTAAAACAAAGAATAAATTTGAATTTTTGGTAGATTTCTATGAAAAAAAAAAAAAGTACAATTTGCAGTACATTTTACCTCACGAATAGCCTTGTATAATCGGGGGGGGGGGGGGGGGGGGGTGAAATCGTTCAAACACCAGTCAATTTTATTTTTGAAATGTAAAACTTTTAAACAGGGTTTAACCTGGCAAAAAAATTACTTTAGCATTTTAGCGAAAATAGGCAAGCACTATTTTAGCTTTTTCGAAAGTTAATTAATTCTTTGGATACCATTGATTTCTTTTACTTAGCTTTGTTATCCTCAGTTTTGTTTTCTATTCCTTTTGTTCATTGATGATTTTAACCAAGCATCCATATTTGTGACTTTAAAAATATGAATCAGGTAAACTATGTTTTGATTTTAACAATAGAAAAAGAGGTATTCATATCATATGTGTAAAATAAAAAAGCAATTTAAAAATTAAGTAAAGTGTAGTGGTAGATAATCGTGAAATGCTAGTGCGAAGAATGCTTCTATGGAGCAAATTCTGAATTCTGACATACTTTTAAATATTTTTGCATTTAAATTCAATCATTGAAAATTAAAAATAAATCCAAATTACTATGTAAATAATGATTCCCAAAAATTTGTCCTTTCGTAGTTTTTGCCTGCAAATATTACAAAAAAAAAAAAAAAAAAAAAAAAAAAATCTGAGTTATTTATTATATAGAGATATTTTATACAGTTATCCAGTTTTAGCTTTTTAGCGAAATTCTGACCGACATGTTTTAGCAAAATATGATACCTTTTATCAAAATGCTAAAAAAACTAATGGCAGTTTAAACCCTCCTTTTAAATAAATCGATGCATTAGTTTTTGAAAGATGTGTTTACCGTTATTTATGCAGGTAAAATGTAAATTTACCTACATAAATATATTACAATTTTATTGTTTGTAAACAGTGGTTAGAAAGAAAGAAAAAAAAATAGTCTCCAGTAGCAGCCTAGTACAGGGTGACAAGAAATAACTTGGACGAAGTTTCAAACCAAATATCTGAAACTACCACTATCGCAAACTCATTTTGGAAGATGTTGTCTTACCTTGGTCGCAAAAGTTCTTTGGAAACAAAAGATGGACCTTTCAACAGGATTCCGCACCTGCACACAGAGCTAAAGGCACTCAAGATTGGTGCAAAACAAATTTTCCTGACTTCATTGGAGCTCAAGATAGGGCACCGTATTCCCTAGATTTGAACCCAATGGATTATTCTGTTTGGTCCATCTTGGAGACAAGGGTGTGTGCTAAACCTCATAAAATTTTGGCATCCCTAAAGGAATTCTTATTCAAGGAATGGGATAAAATATCAGTAAGTGAGTTGCGGGCTCATAGCCGAAAATTTTGTGACACGTTTAAAGCTCTGCATTAAGGCTAAAGGTAGCCACTTTGAAAATTTGTAAATATAATAGACAAAATAATGTATTCATATTTATTGAAGTTTGGTCGTAATATTTTCATTAGCATTAAAGTTATAATGTATCATGTATGTCCAAGTTATTTCTTGTCACCCTGTATATATCAAAAAACTTTTGTTTTTGTTTTTTTTATCGGTTTGATTGAAGATTAAGTACTTTTCAAATCGTCAAGAAAATATTTCACTAAGTATAAGAGGCATTGACGTATAGAGTCGTCAGGGCAGAACCGAAACGGCTGACTGCTCTTTTAGGTAGATTCCTTATAGGAAATCTACCTATTGTAATGGTCCTCATGACACGATTTCTGGAAAATTTCTTCATATCTTACCGATCATGACCCCTAGAACCCAAAGCCACTTTCCGTTAAAAATTTATATATATATATATATATATGTGTGTGTGTGTGTGTGTGTGTGTGTGTGTGTGTGTGTGTGTGTGTGTGTGTATGTGTGTGTGTGTATAACGCTTTTTCCCATGTTAAGTTGTGAACACAATAACTGGAGTAATTTTTATTTAAATTTAACCAGCTCGGGATACGTTGTCAGGGCAGTAAAAATCTCGGCCGAGTTCGTAGATAGGGTATCCAGCTCAAAGGGGGTGGAAAATTTCATTTGCCCATAATTTCTTTAATATTGAAAGTAGGAAAAAACTTCAAATCAGGTGAATTACCGCCTCACCCTAACCAATAATTTTTGTATTTAAACGTTTTCGATAGCTTCAGTTGCATAAAAGTTACAAGTTAACCCTTTGCGGCGCAAGACAATTTGTGAACATTTAAATTATACTGCCACCGGAATTCATGAACTAAATTAAACTAAAAGAAATTTCAAATTTTAAGGTTTAAAAAACCGGCCTTTTCTTGTATGTTATAAACGTGAATGTTTGATAAAAAATTTCCGGGATGAATTTTTGCAGCTGGATCTAAAATTTTGCGTCCTCGCAGCGAGGACAGCGCGCGTTAAGGGGTTAAAAAGTGATTTTTCGTCAATTGTGATGAAGCCGATTTTTTCTATAGTTTTAATTGCTTAAATTTATAATCTGAGGCTTACGTCACGTGCAAACGATAATAAAAAAGATCACTGAAAAAAAAATAAAAACATGGTAACTGCTTTAATTAGTCATTTTAAAATGTAAAATTAAAACAATACGTTAGCCTAAGGAAAAATATCGTTTGTGGTGAATAGTTTAGAACGCCGGTTTAGACAAGAATTTAAAATTTACGATTGAAATTGAGAGTAATATGTTACAGCTTCCTTTGACTTTTTATCTTGTGGAAACAAGATATTGGTCTGTAAAGAGATAAGAGGTTTTTGCGTTGGAAAAAAATATAATGGGGCCAAAGTTGCCAAGCTCGCCAAATTTTGTCGTCAAATAACGAATTTCGTCTTCAGCTATCAAATTTTGCTGCCAAATCACAAATTTCATTGCGAAGTCGCAAATTTGTCACCAAAATTTCGCCAAATCATACAATTTACTAAATTCGTAACAATTAACATTGAAATTTAGTGGTGCCCAAATGGTCCAGTGTTAACTAATGTTAATGTTATAATTGCAAGTTGAAATTGTAATTCCGTACAACGTAAAGTAATCTACCTTTGCCTTTAAGCTTGCCGAAAAGGGATTTTTTTAATTTTTCATTTATTCTTTAATATTCGTAGTTTTTATCTTGTATTTTAATTATATTGCGAAACGGCATGCCATTGCATGTTTTAAAACCTTAAATTGAGTGTTACCTAACTAATTGTAGTTTTCTAGAACACAAATTGTCATTGCAACATTTCATCCTAATTTAAAGTTTGATATTCCTTGTTAACAAAATCTATTTTGTTTAAACGGACAAATTTTTACTTTCTGAACGTTATACTACATAAAGACAGTATTGTAATCATTAAAAAAATTTCCTTCTGTCATTTTGATATATCTACATGTTTTTAATGTCTCCTGAATTTATTTTTGCCATTTTTATGGTTGTGTAAGTGTGTTAGTGAACACAATAACGTCTAAACGCTCAATTCGATAGAATTCAAAAATGGTAGGTATATTATAGGTCCCGTTACACGACCTGTACAGATTTTGATGAGTGTAATAGTTATGTATTTTTTTTTAAAGGGATGGAAACAAGAACCATTTATCATTAAAAATTGTGGACTCAAATTACTTGAAGTACGATAGCGTTTAAAATTATTTCGATATATTGTAATATTTAAACAAAAATGTAATGTTAAGTGGTTTTTTATTTTTATTATGCCTAACATACATTGAGAATTGTACAGGGTACTAGCGAGTACGTGTCAGTGTAATTGCAAAGTGGTTCACAAGCTATACAAACCGCTTGATATTTCTTTCTTCGTACATAAATTAATAATGATAATAACAATAAAATGTACATAAATTTCTAAATATTTCACTAAAAATATCATAAAAAATGGATTTTAAAAAATAATCCAAATATCTGCTACAGGAGATTCCTTATTTCACACATATTGCTATTGGATATTAACTGCAATATATATTAACAGAAATATATATGCTTTATTTTCGTGAGCTACTTTAATTAAACGAGGTTGACTTGACAGAGCAAATACTCGAATTTTTCTCCCTTAAACTGTTTGACGAACTTTGCCGAAAATATTTATCTCGCCCCTTGAAATGTCAATTAAAATTTTCATCATGATGGGTTGGCAGATGGTTTCAGATTTCAACCTCATGACACTTTGTTTACATAGAATGTTGTTTCCCCATCTTTATGAAAATCGTTATAAGATTTACTGTGAGCCAGTTCGGGGAATTTGAAAGTTGAAGTAGAAGTATTCTTATGCAAGCTGTTTGTGATGGAGTTAAAGAGAATACTCTGATCTATGATTTTCTCACATGATGACGCAAGTTAATTAGCAGCTGCTATTTGAATATTAAATACATATCTTCAATAAAAGATTTGACCTGATTTCTTTTTTCTTTCGTTGTTATAATGTAAATTTATGTTGATAGAAAAGAATTTTTTCTTAATTTCCACATCTTAACTGTTGCTTTATTTACATGCCTTAATATATCGTTAATACGATTCGAGTATTTTTAAAGCAATGTCCACGTGTTTATCGCATAGATATAGTAATATATATAGATCTATCATCCCCATGTTATCGAGCAAAAAATTTTGATGCCGAAGAAAAGTTCTAAAATCAGCCATTAGGGAGTATTGAAAAAAAGAATAAAAAGAAAAATGAATTTGAAACTGTATCTGGAGTTTTTCATTCACCTTTAGTTAATAAATTATTCATAAATTTTATTTACTAAATTATCCGTGTGTATTTCTTGTGTGTGATTTACTCGGGGAAATGCAGCCATTAGAGTGACTTTTCCCGAAAAAAAGGTATCACTTTTTCCCTCTCGCTGATCAATCTATGTGTTATTATTATATCTATGGTTTATCGGTGTGTTAAAAAAAGCTATCACAAAACTTCCTTTATATCATTCTGTGTAACCGTACCACTTATCAGTTAAAATGCACAAAAATTTAATCAGCATATTTTACATATGCAGATTGATGCAATTTTAATAAACAGATATTGAGATACAGCCATCTCAATTATCTCAGAAAGCGAATAACAGCAGCGCCACCTGCCGTCCGATATGCACCCAAATCGAATCAGTAAAATTTTTCATATCTCTCATACCAAATTTTCTGCATTTATATACAATAGAAAGTGAGATATAGACTTCACGTAAATGGGAAATCTTGCATAATAATAGCGCCCCCTGTTGAACAATATGTAGCAAAATATAAAGTGTTGTTGAATTTCACCCATTTGGTTCGTGAGATAATTTGAAAATGAAAAAAGAAAGACCTTAAAATCGACTATTGAACTGTATTCGATATATCTGTGATAATATTTCCCAAACAAATATCGAAAATTGAAGTTAGAAACTTGTTAAATACGTGGATTTCAATTTTTGAAAGGGTTTTTAACCCATCTATTTATATAGTTTGCAAGAGAGGTGACGATTCCGGTTCGTACTCATCTATATAGCAAGCAGCAACCTAATTTTCATACTTTAGTTAATTTTAAAAAATCTAATCTAATTGTCCGATCGATAAGCTGTTTAGTCCAACGGATTCAGAAAAATTCCCCCTTTCATTTGGTACATAATTTGTAAAGAAGTTTTGATTAGATTTTTTAAAATTAATTAAAACTAGCTGAAACCCGTCGAATTCGACGATCCCTTTATTGACTGTAATGTTTCAAAAATCATCGCATCATTATAAATGTATTTCAAGTTAAAATATGTAATATAATTTAGGACATTTCACTTAAAAAAAAAGAAATTCGGAAAAATACTTATAAATAGAAATACTATATATGACATCACTTTCTACAAAGTACTGTCAATATGACGTCAAACTGACTCCAAATAACCAGTTGCAATCTTTTATTTTCTATTCCGTTAAATACTACATGTTAGCTGACCCGACCGGCGTTGTTCGGGCCTATGGTAATAACCTTAAATGAACCTTAAATTTGTATGGTTTTACATCTTTAACTCGATTTTGTTTGAAATTCTATTTTTAAATATAAGCATCGCAAAAAAATAATCAGCTGTAACAAAAAAATCCCTTTTCGGCAAGCTTAAAGGCAAAGGTAGATTCCTTTACGTTAATATTACAAATGTAAAGAAATTTTACATATGGCTTTGTTCTCACACATTGTATTATTTAAGCCGCTATTCTGTTTTCAACTACAAAAGGGATTCAATCTACTTAAAATTTTAGGCTAGATTTATTGGTCTGTAAATGTTTCAATTTTTTAGAACTCAAGCTCATAATCATTCAACAAATAGAAGTCTTAAAGATATACAATCCCAGCAATGGTGAATCTCGGAGGGGGCTATTGGTCTACAACCCCCCCCCCCTACCCACAAGCTTAATCAAAATTATAATTTTTATTTAAAATCCATATAACTGTTGTTCAATATCTTTCTTTTAAAGAAAAAATAGAAACGTGAAAATGCACTTGTGACCTTACTATGGTCAAGTCAAGTACAGTTAAGTGGTAGCGGTTTTTGGATAGTTATTTCATTGTAATTTTTATTGAATTATTGAGAGTTTTGTATTGGGTTTTTGTGATTCTTATTGTCAGATGAATAAAAATTGTAAAGTGAAACTGTTTTGGTTGATATAAGCTGGAACATTAACATTAGTTAACATTGGACCATTTGGCACCGCTGAATTTCAATGTTAATTGTTATGAATTTAGTAAATTGTGTGATTTGGCGAAATTTTGGTGACAAAACTTGCGACTTAACAATGAAATTTGTGATTTGGAGGCAAAATTTGATAGTTGACGACGAAAGTTTTGACTTGGCGACGTAATTTGTTGTCTGACGACAAAATTTGGCGAGCTTGGCGGTGGAGAAAGGCAGCTTTGGCGTCATTATATTTTCTTTCTACGCGAAAACCTCATATCTCTTCACTGTCCAATATCTTATTTCGACAAGATAAAAAGCCAAAGGAAGCTGTAACGTATTACTCTCTTTCGGAAATTTTAAATTCTTGCCTAAACCGACATTCTAAACTATTCACCACAAACGATATTTGTGTTAAGATTGACGTATTATTGTAATTATATATTTTAAATTATTAATTAAAGCGTTAGTATGGTTTTTAATTAGGGGAAGCCGGGGTAATAAGAGACAGGGGTTATAAGAGACGCAGTCAAAAAACCCAACAAAAAATATATTTAGACAACTTTAAAAATATGTAATATTAAGTATCATGTGTATTCTTTACTACAATACACTTATTGAGAAGTTTGTAACATATTTTGAATTCTTTTTATAGGCCGAAAAAAAACCTTCACTTTGAACTTACCCTGAAAGTTCATGACTTTTTCTAAATTTTTCTTTATATTTTTTTGTAAGTAAGATGTTTGGGATTTATTAATGTGTAACCTTTTGACCAAGACAATGACTTTTGATGTACAATTTTTTAAAACCTTGAAAGCATTCTTTATTTGCATGTTCTAGGCATGTTTCTTATTACCCCATTTTTATTTTTTGTGGGGGTAATAAGAGACACGAGTCTCTTATTTACCCCCACTGTTTATTCCTGTATAACCCCCATTGTAGTTCCTGTTAATTCTGCCTGACTAGTTTACGAAGAGTTTACGTAGCGTTAGGCCCAGTCTAAGTTTACCAAGAGAACCTTTTTTTTTTCTTTTTTCACTTTAAATCAAAAAGCAGTTTTACTCATTAGGCTAGACCATATTTAGTTGATATGATTAGGTAAATTTATGTTTAGAATGTGTATAAGTTAGTATTTAGTCATTAATACTTCATTACATAATAAATAAGTTCATTTATAATTACTAGAAAAATCTTTTATATAACATTTTGTTCGCTTGTATACACTTCAAAGATACGTCTTTTTTGCCTATTTTCGACTACATTTTAGAAAATGGGTAAAATATTTTCTGCCCATTTTAGAAATTATATTGATGTTTTTGGTTAATCCCTAGGTTATGTTGATTATGTAGAAATATCATTAAGTACAATATTACATTATTTAGGACCTAATATTAAAAGAAAAGGAATTTCACAAACACGTTTATGACAGTTAATTTTCGAGCAAACATATTTTTTGAATGGATGTAAATAATAAAAATTTAAAACTATTGGCTGATTCAGAATTGTTTCCAGATGTCTTTTATTATCTCACATTATTTTACATTGCTATATATGGACAGTTACAAGCCTGGTCTCTTATTACCCCGCGTGGGGTTATTAGAGACAAGGATTTAATGAAAATTTAAAAAAAAAATTTATCAAAAAAAATTATGTTCAAAAATCACCTAAAAAATCAAGAGGAGTCCATTTAATGAAATTAATACGAGACATTTATTTCAAGTTATTTAGATTAATAGTATAGATTTTATTAATATTTTTTGTCTCCTATTACCCCTTTTGTCTCTTATTACCCCGGCTTCCCCTAACACACTTTTATTAACTTGATATGATGCAACTATTAATGTATGCAACGGAATTTTGCAATTCAATTTTCGGCAACTTCTTGTCGTCCGAAGGGCCGGAAATTTTGCACACGACTTCATAATCAATGACAATACTAGATACAAGTGTTTCCAGGCACTTTTCCTATCAGAGGCAGGTTCCAGGGGCAAACAAAAAACATGTACTATTGTATGTGACACAGGATTTGGATGTATTTGTATAATGTCGAGTGGCAACAATTAATTTTTTTTAATAAAGATTTAAAAGTATGTAATAGTTTTCTAAAACCTTTATTGGTTCACTTTTCAATAAAAGAGTGTTCTTTATTTTTCTTTAAATGGTATAATTTTATTTATCAAAATAAGGGAATTCGAGTAATGAAATACTTTAATTTAAATTTAAGTTTTTAGGAAAATAAACTTCAACGGAAAATTCATTAAAATCGTCCCTAGTTCATTTGTCAAAGGGATAATATCTAAATGTCCCCAAATTTATTACTTTTTTTATCATGCCAGTTTAATTCGCTTAGCATCAATTTACACGATTTTCTTTTTAAACGATGACATTTATCTTTTACATTATCCGCGTTTGTAATGATCGATAGATGGCGCTCTCTGAACACTGCAGTTGTTAGTAAATATAACAGCCACGTGTAATTATTATTCTTTCTCCGCCATTTCATCATGGAAAGTCGATTGCATAATATGAGAATATGCAGTGGTGTGATAATTACATCTTAGCCCACCAGAGGGCGAGCATTTCATTACAATCGCGGATAGCATCTATGTCATAAAGCTAAGTCTAAATCTGCTTAGCCCTAAGATATGTTGATTTTATTTACATATTTATTTATTTATTTATTAACTTTTATTTTATTTCTTTAAAATCACGGATAAAATTTTATTTCATTTTTCTCAGTACATTGTTGTAATAGTGACGTCATATGTTCTGTTAAATTAAACTTTTTTTTTTTTTTTTTTTAATCAGATTATTATATTGTTTAAAAACGTGGTTAAAATTTTATTATATTTTCAGTGATCTTTTTTATTATCGTTTGCACGTGACATAAGCATCAGATTATAAATTTTTGCAATGAAAGCTATAGAAAATGTCGGCTTCAACACAATTCACGAAAAATCACTTTTTAGCTTATAACTTCTAAGCAATTGAAGCTATCGAAAAAGTTTAAATACAAAAATTGTTCTTTAGGGTAAGGCGGTAATTCGACTGATTTGAATTTTTTTCCTATTTTCAATATTAAAGAAATTATGGGCATATTAAAATTTCCACCTCCCACCATTTCCACCCCCTTTGAGCTGGACACCCCATCTACGAACTCGACCGAGATTTTTACTGTCCTGACAACATATCCTGAGCTGGTTAAATTTAAATAAAAATTACTCCAGTTATCGTGTTCACAACTTAACATGGGAAAAAGCGTTATACAAATATATATATACCTATATATATATATATATATATAAACTTTTGAACGGAGGGTGGTTTTGGGTTCTAGGGGTCATGATCGGTGAAGATATGAACAAATTTTTCAGAAGTCGTGTCATGAGAACCATTGCAATAGGTAGATCTCCTATAAGGAATCTACCTAAAAATTACCTCGAACCGAACGAAACTCCGCCTTGTGACCCCGGTGCCTTCAGCAGCGCATACGCCGATCGCTAATAACATAAAAGTATTCCCAAAAATTAATCTGGAACCAAACGAACACGCTCGCTGTTGCCCGGTCCCATGATACCTTAAATGAACCTTAAATTTGTATGATTTTATACCTTTAACTCGATTTTGTTTGAATTTCTGTTTTTAAATAATAGCATCACGAAAAAAAAATGATTAGCTGTAACAACAACAACAAAAATTACCTCGAACCGAACGAAATTCTGCCTTGTGACTCCGGTGCCCGCGGGCCGCTAATAACATAAAACAATTCCAAAAAATTAACCGGGAACCGAACGAACCCGCCCGGCAATGCCCGGGCCCATGATAATAACCTTAAATGAATCTTAAATGTGTATGGTTTTATATCTTTAACTCGATTTTGTTTGAATTTCTATTTTTAAATGAAAGCATCATAAAAAAAAATAATCATCTGTAACAAAAAAAATTACCTCATACAGAACGGAACTCGAGCTCGTGACCCGGTGCCTGCAGCAGCGTATATGCAGCCCGCTAATAACATGAAAAAATTCTCAAAAATTAATCTTGAAACGAACGAACATTTGACTCGTGTTACCGCTGCCTGTGGCTGCGGCACCGTATAGCAGGAATGCTACGCAAGCGCTGCAAAATCCACTTTCCTCCACCAGAGGGTGCAGTATGTTGTATACGAACATCACCAATTGCCTTGAATTTCCAAGACCTATCATATAAGGTGTCACATGGTGGTGTCAACTGCAAAATCCTTTAGTTGTTCTTTCCACTACCAAGGGGCACAGTGTGTTCTCTAACGAACATCACCAACGGTCAGGAAATACCAAGATCTTTAAAATAAGATGTAACATGATAGGGTCTACTGTAAAATCACCTAGTTCCATTTTTAATCACCAGGGGGCGCACTATATTGTATACAAACATTCCCAATCAACATGAAATTTTAAGATCTTTATCAACAATCGTCTTGAATTTCCAAGACCTTTCAAATAAGGTGTCACAGGGTGGTGTTAACTGAAAAATCCTTTAGTTGTACTTTCCACCACCAGGGGTACAGTGTGTTTTGTACGAACATCACCAACGGTCAGGAAATACCAAGACCTTTAAAATAAGGTGTAACATGATAGGGCATACTGCAAAATCACCTAGTTCCATTTTTCACCACCAGGGGGTGTCCTATATTGTACACAAACATCTCCAATAAACATGAATTTTCAAGACCTTTAAAATGAGGTGCTACATGTGTGGGTCTAGAACGGATTTCCCTCTCAAACTAATTTCCCCCCTTCCTCCCCCCCTCCAAATCTACTTTCCCCCTTTTCCCCCCTTTAAAATCGAAAATTCCAAATTCGCAGAAAGTAATTTTTTAGTATTCGACTCTAGTCCCCATATGTACAATTTCTTCACCGTGCAGTAATTTGGAGCTCAGTTAAGCTCGTAAACGTGATTTTAACTCGTTTTCCCCCCGGGGGGCAAACCGTTCGACTTTTTTTTATTTTTCTCTTTTCATAGCACATCTACAAACCAAGACCTTTTTTTAGACACCTCAACCAAATTTTTACACCGAGTAGTTCTCTCAATATAGTGGAGACAGGCAAAAACATGTTTCAAATTAATATATAGATATGAAAATAATAACCTGCTAAAAACTTCAAAACTGGACATTTAAATTTTTAATTGTTGCCAAAAAAAAATTATCAGTTATTATTATTATTTTTTTAATTTATTTATTTATTTTAGCATAAAATTAAATACGTTTCACGCGAAAAATAAAAAAAATATTAAATATTAAATTTGCTCATGCATATGACTCAATGAAAATATGAAAGTGGAGTAAAAAAAAAATAATAATAATAACCTTTTTTAATATACTTCAATTTTATATTTTTTTTCTTCTTTTTTGCTTTGTTTAAATAGTGTGTTTTTGGCACGGATGAATCGCGCTTGGCATGAAAGCTAACTCATTGATAATCCTGGATAATATTTTTAAATTTTAATGCTGAAAGAGATCGGACATTTTTCGCCAAGGACTCTACTTTTGTGAAAGCCACTTTAAGCCAAGTAGCGCATCAAAGATATAAATAAATCATAAAATATTGAAAAACAGAAAAGAAAGAAAGGGGGGGGAAAAAGAAAAGAAACAGAAAAAAAAGTCGCATAAACTTTGTATTTTTGTCTAAAATGGCGATAAAATTTCAAAAATCGCCAAGGGGAGATATATTAAGGTTGTACTATGATCAGATTTACATATTTAATTAATTATTTATTTATTTTTCTATATACCAACTACTATTAACTAACTCAACTACTATTATAACCACAAAAAATTGCCTCATGCGATAGATGTAGCCGATCATGGCATATTGTAATATTATATTTGGCGTGAAATTGATGTTATTTTATAGTTGATCGAATAAATCAAATATAGAAAATAACGTGAAAGAAAATATTATGTACACCACGTATAGTGTTGTTCATATGTAACTGCGATTAAAATATAATATTGCTATTTCAATTTTTTCGATACTGTCCGATCCGAAACTGCCATCTGATAAGCACCCAAATGGAAGCTCACTGGAAGCTATTGTCACAGGCAATAGGGACAGGTACCGGAGAATGTGCGAATGAGGAAGGGGGGGGGCGCTTCGGAAGGCATCGTTGATATGAAGCGGGCTTTTGAGCAATTTCATGATTATTATTATTTATTTATTTATTTGTTTATAAAACGATATAGAAAAGAGTTTCCTTTAAATATAGTGATCAGCGAAGCAGGTATAGCCTTTGTTGATTCACTATCTTAATGGATTTCACATTCCGTCATTTTTGACGGGGTTATGTACTAGTTCTTTATAAATATCAAAATATATTTATTTAAAATTTTTTAAAACATTAATTGAAAATTGAAAAAAAAAGAGGAAAAAAATAGGAGGGATTATAAAAATATTTTAGACGCATATTTGTCTTTTGGGTGAATAATTGTTGCGATATTTTACTTACCATTGTGACTATGTCGCTATGCTGGCGTAAACCCTTGAAATTACAATTAATTATAGCTGCCAAATCTCCCGATTATTTCGAGAAACTCTATACTACTATTTCGTAAAAATAGATTTTAGCTTATTACAGTCGGCAGTAAAATTATGGAAGCACTTGCAAATATCTAATACTGTTTTGTTAGGTAAATATTTGTCGAGTCATGATATTACTCTTATACTGTTTATAAAAAAAGTAAGTTGATGATAAAAATTAGTGATCAAACTAAATGTATATATATATGAAAAGTGTGGAAGCGTGCTTCAATAATAACAGGAGACTTGGCTTAGAATATTAAATCCCGAATAAACTACTACGTCAGAAACGCCAAAAGAAAAATATTTGCGATGCATACAGCTGTTTCGGTAGCCTTAAGTGCAACTTTTTGCACTGAAGACGGTACGCTTAAGGCTACCGAAACAGCTGTATGCATCTCAAATATTTTTCTTTTGGCGTTTCTGACGTAGTAGTTTATTCGGGTTTTAAGTGTGCTTCAATAATTTTGCTGCCAACTGTAAATCTTAAACAGCTTGTTTGGTTCGGTTTTACGTCCCTAACAGCACATCTTCACCAAAGGACATCCTCAGGAAGTCCTATGGATGAAAACGACGTCTATGGACGTCCTCTGAATATCTTCAGGATGTATTGCGGACAAGTGTGTTGTTAGGGGTCTCACTAGTGCTGTGTTATGGGGAATCGTAAACAGGAGACTAGTACAATCGGTAACAAAAGTATCTGAACACTAGTAAAAATTCTTATATGAAAAAGTACACTTAATATTGTTTTGTTAAATAAATCCTTGTCGAATCATGGTCTTAGACTGACTAAGAACATGACTAAGAACATATTATTTAATAAAACTGTATTAAGTGTACTTTTTTTATATAGGCATTTTTGCTAGTGTTCGGATACTTTTGTTACCGACTGTAGATAACAAGAGACTGTTAATTAAAATAATAATAATAATAATAATCCGTAATAACCTTACTTGGATAATTGAATTGCTAGCAGGTTTTAGTTACTCAATATGTTAAATTGGTCTGCTAAAAAAAAAAGTCATTCATTATTTTTTAGTTAATTTAATTCACATAGAATGTGAAGTCTGACTTCTTCAAATCGTCTTCAAAAGAGCAGGAAAAGAAATTGAATGTCCTTTTCAACTTTTCATTTTCAACTGGATATAACATCGTCAAAGAGTTAATGAAAGAAGCAGTTGCAGGATTTCTTTCTATAATTATTGCGCAATGAGCAAGAGACGATCTAATTATATTTGACTGGTTTCACAACGACATTGCTATCTTTATTTCCTCTTTCAAAGTGCTCTTGGTAATGAAAAAGTTAATATTTATACATAGCTTTATTTTTTCTATACACTTAAATCAATTCATCTAGAAACCACAATAACATTTTTCCTCAAAAAAACCTGGTCTTTCAACTAGCTTCTAAATTTAACAGTTATTCAATTCGAATGAATGGGTGAAAAGGGGGGAAAAGAAAAATACTAAAATGGAGAAAAAAAAAGAGAGATAAATTCAATTCCAATTAATTTAAAAGAGAAAATAAAACACAGTTTCTTTCGCGAAAAGTTTCCTGACAGCAATAAAAATTTAGAGATTCAGAAAGACTACCTAAGTTATGAGTTAGTAGTCAAAAATATATCTGGTAATGTTTTTATATTTTTACACACTTAAGGGCCCGCTTCACTCACCACCGCCGAAAGCCAAAGCTAATGTTATTCTATGAGGAAATTTTCTTTACAAATAACTTATTAATTAATACATATTTTTAAATTCTGTTTTCACATTCTGAAAATTCCCAGCTGTTAAATTGACGCACCTTCTTTAAAAAATTATTTTTTTTAATTTTTTATATTTCATTTTGAATCTGTAAAATACGAATTTTCAATATGTGAATTTTTTTTCATTTTGCAATTTCAAAATAAAATATTAAAAATGAAAAAAATACTTTTTTAAAAAAGGTCCGTCAATTTAACAGTTGGGAATTTTCTGAATGGGAAAACAGAATTTAAAAATATGTATTAGTTAATAAGTTATTCGTAAAGAAAATTTCCCCATAGAATAACATTGGCTCGGGCTTCCGGCGATGGTAAGTGAAGAGGGCCGTTAACATACATATTTTTACTGGGTATATCAATGTTTTTACGAAAAAACTGTACAAATATTTCAAAATATGAACAATTGTTTTGATTGGGAGGGGGGAGGGGAGGTAATTTCATTGTGATGAATAAAATCATTTGTTTCAGTTCAATGATATCCTTTCATACCGTCTCTGTCTTCCTTCTAATCTTTCTATGACGCACGACGTTTCGCCCTCTAGCGGCTTACTATTTGTGATCCGACCATTGATTGAATGCTATTTTGAACTTGACCAGTTGTGTTCTATAAACACGAGTGCAGGAGCACTTTGTAAAAATAGACAAGCAAAACAATACGATTTATAAAAATATTTTAGACAGCAAAATTGTCATCCATGTGTTGCATATCGGTGACACCTGATTAATGACTTGGCGACAATTATTACTATGTCGTTACGCTCGTGCTAAATTTATGTTATATGCAAAAGTGTGTTAAACAAACCTAATTTTTGGCTTAATTTTTTTTCAATATGGATCTTAGTCATACATCATTCAATCAAAAGTTGTCAGAAAACTTGACATTGAATATGGGGATTTTTATAATAATTTTCTGCTTTTTTTCTGCTTTTTAATTTTCTGCTGTCTTGTGTTATACACTATTAATATTCTTATTCAGTGAAAGGAAAGCAGCGAATAGGCGGGTAGAGCTCTGTTGTGTTAGTAGTAAAGTGAGTCGGGGGGAGGCGAAGCCTCCCTCGGGGGTTGGTGAGCGGAGCGAGCAGGGGACAGAGCCCCCTTGTTTTTTAAATTCTACAAATAATTCATGTACAAATACAGTCGGTAACAAAAGTGTCCGAACACTAGCAAAAATTCCTATGTAAGAAAGGCACACTTCATACGGTTTTGTTAAGTAAATCCTTGTCGAATCCTGTTCTTAGTCAGTGTAAGAACATGATTCGCTAAGGCTTTATTTAACAAAACCGTATGAAGTGTACTTTTTTTATATAGGAATTTTTGCGAGTGTTCGGACACATTTGTTACCTACTGTATGTACGAGTAATCAAATACATTCCATCTATTGGCAAAACTTCTTTGAGGTGCAGCTTAATAACTTTACATTACACTAAACAAAAATAACTGAACATATATTTTTTTAATATTTATAAAAGTAAGTTTCGTATAGAATATGTATGAAAATCATTTATCATTCTTTTACAGGGCCACACAAAAAGAATTCGGATATATTAAGCCCTTACATGGAAATTTCTGGAAGTGCATTTCAAGTTATGTAATGTATTTTCTATAACGTGCTAAATTTATGAGCACTATGTTGTGTGTATGGAGTTTAAAGACAATATACAGGGCCTATCTAAAACTAAGCGCAAACATTATTTTCTATTCAATGTTAGAAATACTTTACTAAATTTTTCAAAGAATCTGCTTATGGATGATGACGACTTTTTCATTCCATATTGTAAACAAAATATTTTTTAAAGTTCAATTTTGAACGCTGATTTTTTGCAACAATTACGCGTTTTGAGGTCCCTTGAATATGAAAATCAAGTTTTCAGCTATTGCTATGTGCATATGGCTTTTATCAGCTTGACTTAAAAACAAATTATTGCAGGAAATTTAAATATGGTACTTTGAAGATCAGACGATGGTGCCACTTGAACTGTTTAACAAAGGCTGGTTGGTTACAGAGGGTTGGTGTGTGAAAGTTAATAACAGGAGACTTGGCGTTGGAATATTAAAACCCGAATAAACTACTACGTCAGAAACGCCAAAGGAAAAATATTTGCGATGCATACAGCTGTTTCGGTAGCCTTAAGCGTACCGTCTTCAGTGCAAAAAGAATTCTGAATCTGGAGAAGTGCTCGTATATATAGGAGAGGGACTGAATTTAGTTCAACCAGTAGTATTACGGGATAGGTGGAGTGTGTGGCCAATAGAAATTTAGGAATGTTAGCTGTGTAAACAGTAGAAAAATTAAGAAAATGTGGACTGAATGTAAAATTTCCAACAATCAGACAAATAGGGAACAGCGAAATCATAATTTACAAGGTTTTTAAAATTTTTATAAATATGAAAAGCTTCAAAGAAATCGAGTTCATGAATGGATTTAGGTCTGCAAATTATTTTAGGTGAATTAAATTTAAAATTAGGATTTTCCTCCCAGCAATGTTTAGAAATAGCCGATTTATTGATTTCTTGTTTGCGGACGTAATTCATGTGTTCTTTTAGACGAAATTTAAGACTGCGTTTAGTTTGGCTAATATATGATAAACCACACTGACAGGAAATACTATAAATGCCCCAAGAATTATGCATATCAATGGGATCTTTTAACTGAGAAAAGGTGAGTTTATTGGAAAGCGAAAATATTATTTTAAAATCATATTGTTTGAGAATTATAGCTATGATTTGACTGGATTTAGGAAAATATGGTAAAACAATACTGATATTAGAAGAGACTGATTTAGTAGACGAAATAATAGGGAACTGTAATTTTTGGATGGCTTTGTCTATAATGGAAGGGTCATAACCTCTGTCAATTGTAATGGTTTCCAGATATTTAATTTCAAATTTTAATAAAATAGGATTTGAACAAATATTAAGGGCATGGTTTACAAAAGTATAGAAAGCAGCCATTTTTGGGTTAGGTGGGTGACGCGCATGGGCAGAGCCTGATTAAGGGGGAAGCACACATTATCTCCGCTCTCACCGGAATATTTTTACAATTATTTTTTACTTCATGTCATAGAAATTCCACGCTTTGACGAGGAAATATTTTTTATAAAAAATGAACGGTGTAAAACAATCCAATTTACTCACCGTTATTAGACATCAGAATTCTTTTAAAATAATTTTTAATGAGAATTTTCTGTTTATTATAGGAGGAACGTATTTGTTAAAAAATAACGGTGTAAGTATAAATAATGTGTGCTTCCCCCTTAATCAGGCTCTGCTCATGGGGAGGAAGGGAGACTGCAAAATTTTTACGATAGACGGTGGTTGAAAATCCATTTACAGTGCGAGAGACGAGTGTATCAAGAAATGGAAGGGAGCCATTATTTTCTATTTCATATGTAAATTGGATAATACTGTCAATTGAATTTAAAGTTTCTAAGACATGGTCAATATTGTGACGAGATATGTCGATAAGCTCACGCTTATCGACCGTGTCGTCAACGTAACGGGTCCAAAAAGGAAAAGATGTTTTCTTAAAAAGCTTGCTTTCAAAATAGTGCATGTAAATATCTGCGAGAATTGGGGAGAGAGGGGAAACCTGGCTAATCCTTCAGACTGACTACAGAATTTATTTTAGAAAGAAAAAGTGGTTTGTGATAAACAAATGCGGGTAAGAGAAATTAATCAGTTGTCTCAATGGTTTGGAGTAAATTCGAAAGCCTTACTTTTTCTTGTTATTAATTTAAGAACTATATTCAAATGGTAGGCTGGATGGGGGGGGGGAGAGAAGGTGGAAACCCTACTACTTGCAAGAAACTATTTGTCAACTGTTTATAAAACTATTTTGAACTGTTTTTAAAGTACATTCATGTACAGTACTACTTCTTGTCATACGTCCGTTTATATAATCTCTCTTTATAGTATTCAAAGGTAGGGTAAAAGAAAGTTTGTGTGAGTGCCACACCCGTACATTAAATTTATATTCATTCTTTTTTTTTTTTTTTTTTTTTAAATTTGCTTTTAAATTTACTAAATAAAATAATTATTAAAATAATTGTTTTAGTTTTTTTCTATAATTTTAGTAATTACAAATATATAAAAAACGTTTCAATTATTATAATTATAAAAAATTTATATTACTGAAACAAAATTCATAAAATAATAATAATAATAATAATAACTTTCATAAGTAGTTAGATTTATGTTTCAAGTATTGTATTAAAATCAAGTACTTAAATACTACTTTATCTCCGTGTTTAGTTCATATTAAATCGAAAAAAATATTTCGTAGTAATCGATAAGTTGTAAATAATATCTTTCCACATAACATTTCCCTAATTTCCTTTCTTAATTCCAGCCACTTACGCTTTAATTAAAATTTCTTATAATATACGACTTCTCCCTTAACGTTTTCTTTCTTTATATATATAGTAGAGACAAACATTTCATTCCATCCAATAACTTTCAAATATTATTATTTCATAACACTGCAAGAAAAATGAAACGGTGGTTGAAAATATATAAGCATTTTTATTTTTAGTGTTATTTTTAAAGGGAGTTATGTATTTTATACGATAAGGGAGCGTCTTATTTTGTTGTTTGTTTCTACGTTGACTTTTAAATGTTTTTATTTTAAAGTTAAATAATATTTTTGTTGGTGAGTATTTTATGAGTTATATAATATTGCATAATACTGAAGTGCTTTTTTTTTTTTTTTTTAAATAACTTGTGTTGCTTTATAGGAAAAGAAAAGAAAGATTATTTTGATTTAATCCGTATAGAGTAGAGCCTAACCCAATTATGTTTCATGTTCATTTTTGAAAAAATGATGATTTTTGATAAAATGATAAAAAATCACTACTATTTACACATATTTTCAGAATTTAAAAATGTGGTGAACATTGTAAATTATTATGAATATTATAACTAAATTAAATTCCCTAAAGTAAAAAAAAATAATATTTAAAATAATCTGGTGTGTCACACACACGACTTTCTCTTACCCTGAAATTTAATACTATAAATACAGGTTGGAGATTAAGAGGTAAGGTAACGAGTACTGTTATGTAAACCTATGTTAAACAATTCAAATTAGGCTTCAGAAGAGTTTTATATGATAACTAGTTAATACCCGTCAAAATTTGACGGATCATGTGCATCTTAAATCTTCATGGCATAAAGTTTTAAACATCAATATTTTAATATTCCGCATTGCTCTTAACCAGTTTAAAATCCACTGCTGTAATGAATTATTTTTTGGTTGGAGGGGAAGGATGAATAAATTTCATGAAATTACAATATACAAAATTTAAGCGTACTTCGTATAATAAAAATAAAATCTGAAGATTTTTTTATAATTTTACTCTAAATGTGACCAAAAGAATGTTTCGAGTAATTTAAAGAGAGACAGAATTTATAAATTATGGTAAGAATGGAGAAAGAAAGAACGCATCAATATTCAATATTTTTCATATATATTATTTTAATTTGCTCGCGTCGATAATATTCCATTTCAGTTACAATATGACAGTGTCGCCATCTGTAATCTGTCGATTAAAAAAAAAAAAAAAAAAAAAAAAAACCTCATAATTTTTTTTTTTTTTTTAATTATTTTAAAAATCATAAATTTATAGGGCAAAATAATTTAATTTAAAATAAATTTTAATAGTGTTTTTGCTTTCTTTATATTCTATAATTACAATTTATTTGCACTTAGATCATGCTACACAGGGCTCGAGTAAATAAGAATGCATTTAATACTTTAGCAAGTTAATTTGCTCATTAAATTTTTAATAATAAATTATTCTATGCAGATTTTTACTCGTATAAAATATCAATATTTTTAAGGTTATTCTCTTTAAATTATTTTTTTCTGTAATATAGTACAGAAAAAAAATATAAGAGATCAATTTAAAATTAGATTAAAAAATAAATTAATTAAATTAAATTAAACCTCCTTTGATTTTAAACATCTATCTTCATTTTTTCTAAACAGAGTTTTCAACTGATAAAAGTTAACTTTTAAAGAACAATAAACTCCGACAATTTATTACTTTTAAAAGATTTTTTTTTTCTTTTAAGAAATTGAAAAAAAAAAATAATATTAGGAATATTGTATGGTATGTTAATATGAAAAGAGATGGCGCCACAAAATCTCTAGTAATATTATCCTGCGTAAGAAAATTTTCGGTGAAATGAACATGCATACGATGATAGCCAAGTATTCGCGAATTGCTGTGTTTTTAATGTATTTCCTTGTCACGGAAGAAGATTGTAATTGATTGTCTTTTAATCAGTGTTCCTTGCAAAGTATGAATCAATGAATGTATCGTATGAATTGTTTTTATTATTGAGCTTTAATCAGGCGTCTGCTGGCGTCGTCTGCTCCAGCTATGTGATCGATGTTCATATTGCATTGTATAAAGGGGAAGGGATATTCCCGTTCCTAATTGGTTCGAAATTTTCTCGCGCATGCCCAAATCGGGCGATTTTGGTCATAAAGAAATACCCTTGTGTTTTAATATTATAGATTAGTTCTGTGTGAGGGGGGCTACCGCCCCCTCAACCACCGTTTCATTAATGCACCTACATTTATATAGAATTTAATTCGGTTATTAAAAAATAATTCTGTTTTTTTTTTTTTAAATTATTAAAATTATTATTTAAAAAAGTTATCTTTTATGATAATTCAGACGATTTCCATATTAGAGAAGTAATATAACACTAAATATCCAAAAAACAAAAGTTGAATTTATTCTCAATATTACATTAAAAAAAAATCGATAACTTTATTTTAAATTATCGCAGATCGATGGTTCAACCATTCGTTTTAAAGGTATTGACGAGCTCTTTTGACCCATCATGAAAATTTACTTACCTGGGGGAGGCGAGGCTCCTAGATACACAAAAAAAAAAAAAATTCCCAGTTGACTATCTCTATTACAAAAAATATATATTCGTTTCATTTGTTTTAGTGCAGTTTATAGATGTTAAACTTTACTTACCTGCAATTTCCCCCATAGATATAATGTATTTAAATACTTTTGAGTGCCCCTGTACACGGACCATTTGCTTCATCTCAACGAAAAGCTTACTGTAGCATCCCTATATGATACACATTTAGAATACCGAGTTTGGAATTTCTGCTACTATTTGTTCTTGAGATATGCTGATAACACACAGACAGACACATAGACCATTCGCTAAAAACATGATTTTCGTATTCAGGAGACCTCAGAACCTGTAAATATAACAAAATCTCACGTTCGAAAATTTGACCCTAAAACAATACTTTCTCGACCTTATGGGTAAGAGAAAGTAAAAAATTATTTATTAGTCTATCGCTGAAATCATAGTACAAATAAAATCAACGTGTTTGAAGCTGTTAATTAAAAATGAACAGTAACACAGCTTATTTCGCAACTGATCAAGGACTAAGGAGATATTTCCTTATGACATTTTAATTTTATTTCATTCTTTTTTTCTTCTTCTTCCTTTTTAAATATTGTCGCTTACAATTTAAATGAAATTCCTTCAAATATACAGTCGGCAGCAAAAGTATCCGAGCACTAGCAAAAATTCTTATATAAAAAAAGTAGTCTTAATACTGTTTTGTTAAATAAATCCTTGTCGAATAATGTTCTTATGCTGGTATTAAACGGGAATTTTTCGAGCAACGAAAATTGCGGCAATGCAAACACTTCCCACACGAAGTGTTGCTAAGAAAGCATTACTCACTTGTCACCAGTGACTCCAGATGGTCGAAAATTATTTCCCCAAACAGGTCTTCAAATTTCCCCAAATCAGGGTTTTTTTCGAAAAAATCCCCAACTTGATTTCTACTAAAAAGGGGAAAAAAAATCAAGCAGATTTTTCTATGATTTAAGTTCAATTTTTTCCCCAAATGAAGGCAATTTTTGAAAAAAATTCCCAAATAAGAATAAAACTATTGAAAGTCTCTAGTCGTAGGGATAAGTCATTACGTTGCCAACATTGACAGAAAGTTGAAGAACTCCCCAAGATTTGTCCCCAAAAATTTTAGAATTTCCCCAAAAAGTCCCCACAAACATTTGGTCCCCAGAATCCTCAAAAATCCCCAAAATAGGGACACAATCCCCAATCTGGCATCACTGACTTTCTCAAACACATTTATATGCTCGCATTTATCGCTGTGTCAGCGTGATTTATATTTTTGCAACACTCAGATTTTCTTCTTTCGTGTACATTCTTTGATTAGACATAATTATGAATTGTATCAAATCTATGAACTCTAATTTAAAGATCCGATACAAAATATATGCTATGACTATAATATTACTTTTGTTGGTTGCCAAACTGAAATAAAAATAACATTTAACATAGTAAAATATATTTCAATGTTATATTCAAATAACAATATTTTATTGGATTTACACTAACTGCCTTAAAATAATAATAATAAATAAATTTTAAAAAGTGACCAAATCCTTCTGAATAAATTATCAATAAATAAATAAAATTAATCAATCAATGAATAAATAATATTTTAAATGATATGAAATTTTTTTTTAGTTAAAAAAAGTTGAGAAATAAAAACAGTAAAGGCCTTTATCCTCCATTTTTATCTTTTCAAATGCTTTAAAAACAAGTATTAAATGACAGAATAAAATCACCCTTAAATATGTTAATATCATTGTCTGATTTTCAAAACTTTTCATTTTTTTTCCAGTGGCGCGGCACTTGCGACTAAGCATTTTCCGGGGGGGGGGGGGGTTCGCCGAATTGATGACCATTTGTGAAGGGGCACCCAGGGCCAGATTACCGATAAAACTCTTCCCCTCTAAAATTTAAAAGAGGTCCCAAAATGACTAAAATCAGAATCTTGAATTTTCAGTTTTGGATTTTCACACTGAGATTGGATTTTCTTCTGAGAAAATTCGCTTAAAGCTAGATAAAATACACGCTATTTAGGAAAAATTCTGTTGTTTAACCACAAAAATCTGGATGTTCTTAATCAATAAGCTATATGATTTTAATGTTGTGGGTAGAAATCTCCCAGACAAATGAATACAAAAAAACTATAAGCACACTCTGAGTTTTGGTCTATAGTATTTTTATATGACAATATATAGCTAGGAAATGAGATTTCTCGAAATGAAAGGGGGCCCCAAAATGATATTGAGCTTCCCATAGTTTCAAAGCTTAATAAGGCCCTGGGGGCACCTAATGGGCAGTCATCGCTACCACTAACGGGGACAACACCAACATGCCTTCTCCGGGATTCGAACCCAGGACCAATCGTGTAGGAGTCAGGGACGCTAACCACTACACCGTCTGGGCGAAGATTTTCAAAACTAAAATTATTAAAAATGTTACTCTTTAAAAAACTTTTAAAAAATAATTGTAATTTCTTAATTATTTTTATTTACTTATTTATTTATTTATTTTGTTCAAAGTTATAAAAAAATGCATAAATTGTATTCCATTCATATAACATTTTTTTTAGGACTAAGGGCCTATTAGTCTCAGGCAGCGATTTTTGCGTTGTCGTTTTCGATAGTTGGACATTTATCGAAATCTAAAATGTATCGAAAATATAATTGAATAATTTGAAAGCGATGTTATAATTGGGAAGAAAAAAAAACTAATAGTCCTCCGTCCTAAACTAAATTCTGCTTTTGCCAGAATTTCATCAAAAGAAAAGAATTTCATGAAAGAAAAAGAAAAGAAGAAAATTAATAATAATCAGTATCGTTACAAGAGATATCGAAAACGTTTTTTTAAATAATTTTGAATTAGGAAATAAATAGTGCGCGTGCAAAAATATGAAACAAAAATAAATAAAAATATGAATTTAATGATTTGATTTTTATATAAAACACGATCGCGTACTATCTTAAAAAAGTAGAGGAGTGGATCCAGACAGCACATTTCCTCCTTTGAAATAGACATCTAAATTTTTAATTGTTGTCTTTATTTTAATTTTTTCAGCCATAAAATAAAATATGCTTTCACTTGAAAAAAGTAAAATAAATAAAATAAAAACTAAAATATTAATATTTTCTTTTGACATCCAAATGCTTTAAAATGCTGATTAGATATTTTCTTCCGTAAGAAAGCCTCCTGCTACATGAAACCCCCGTTATGAATTTAGACCCTACCACTAAAAGTAAGGAAATAGAAAACGAAAGATGTAATGGGAAAACCCGTAAACTTGTGTTGTATCATGCACGTATATACGCTTCGCGCACATTAAAAAAAAAAAAAAAAAAAAAAAAAATCACTGGACATCCCCTACCTCGCTGTGCAGGAATCTGAGAGCGCAAGTAACTCGTTTTCGAAGCCATCACTATCACGCACGTATGTTCGCTTCGCTCACATGAAAACAAAAAAAAACATCACTGGACACCCCAACCTCGCTGTGCATGAATCTGAGAACGCATGTAACTCGTTTTCGAAGCCATCACTATCACGCACGTATGTTCGCTTCGCTCACATGAAAACCAAAAAAAATCACTGGACACCCCTGTCTCGCTGTGCATGAATCTGAAAACGCATGTAACTCTTTTTCGCTGCAATCACTATCGTGCACACAACTCCCCCCCCCCCCCCGAAAAAAACAAACAAAAAACAAACAAACAATGGATGTCCCTACCTTGATGTGTTTGAATCGCAAAAGCGCACAAAATTACGATACTTACGTATTATCCGTAAGTACATGCATGAACAAATTTAATATTTTATTTATTTTTTTATTTTATTTTTTTTTTTTTCAAGTGAAAGCATATTTAATTTTATGGTTGAAAAAACAACAATTAAAAATTTAGATGTCTATTTCAAAAGAGCAAATGTGCTGTCTTCTTTCCACTCCTAAAAGTAGATATAAAATTTAAAGTTTAATTTTCTTTCAACAATTATAAATTAAAATAAATAATTTAATGAAAGTTTAGAAGTTAGAATTTCTATTTTTTTTTTTTTTTTTTAATTCATTGCTTTATTTGGATATGGATGTTTATTTTACTATGATAATTTGGGTAAGCGTATGTTCATCATAGCAAAATACAGTCGCTCAAAAAAGTCTCCGAACACTAGCAAAAATTCCTATCTTAAAAAAGTATACTTAATACAGTTTTGTTAGACAAATCCTTGTCGAATCCAGTTCTTAGTCAGTCTAAAAACAGGATTCGGCAAGGATTTATTTAACAAAACTGTATTAAGTGTACTTTTTTCATATAGGAATTTTTGCTAGTGTTCGGAGACTTCTGTTACCGACTGTACAGCACACAAATTTCTGCTTTATAAAGATGAAAATTTTTTGAAAGATGTTCTCAAGTCAACCCAATTCATTGAAAACTAAACCAGACCCGAACCCGAACCCGACCCGCAGTAAAAAGCATCCAGTCAACCCGACCCGAATCCGACCCGCAATAGGAAAAAATGTAGTCGACCCGACCCGATGCAGGACTCTACCCTGGATCATCGTATATTATAAAAAGCAACAAAAGACTTGTAACTTTAACACACTGTCGTACTTACAATGCACCATATTTGCATTATTATTATTATTATTATTATTATTATTATTATTATTATTATTTCAAAAGTATTATTATTGGCAAGTATTTTACATCTAACAAGAATGGATTTCAATAAAATTTTACAAAAATTGCACAAATTGAAAAAATTGTTTGAAAGCTAAATATATTGGTCAACTTACATCAAAAGTTCATTTGAATAGAGTGTAAATCAAGCAAATTACGCTCAAAAGAATGAGCTATATTTTTAGATATTTTCCAGGATTGTTTATATATTCCAGGTGTTTAATTTGGAGATCCAATTATTTCAAGAAAACCTTTTATAGGCTTATAACTCTAACACATTTATATATATATATATATATATATTTTTTTTTTTTTTTTTTTTACTTGTAAAATTTTTAAATTATAAGATCAAAGCGGAAGTGCTTCTTTAACAAATTTTTTAATTAAACTTTTAAATATATATATATATGTGTGTGTGTGTGTGTGTGTGTATTTAATTCGTTGTTTATGAAAAACGTACTGGATGTAAAAATAATACACACGCATATATTTGGAGTAGTTTATTGAGTTTAGCTATGTAAATTAAAAAGCACTTACGTCTTTTTAAAAGAATTAATACTTTTTAAATAGCTCAGCAAATTTTATTAAATTTAACACTTACATCAACCTGAATAATGCAAATATTTTAATTTAAATTTTTTAATCCTGAAACAGCTCAACATTTTCCTTAAGTTTGAATAAAATTCTACTAATTAAGAAAAAGAAAAAAAAAAGAAGAAGGGAATCTATTATGCAAAATATTGTCTTATTTTCAAGAATTATTTTCGTTACTTTTTCATGCTTAAAATTATCTTAATGTCAATAATATGGAAATAAATTAAACAAAGTATATAAAATACGATTTAAATTATTTAAATTTTTCATAAAGAAATTTGTTCATCAACTTTAATTGTTGTTTTAAAATGCGATGTCTTGTTCTCTCTTTAAAAATGTCTCAAATTTCGCATATTGGTAACTTTTACATAGTAAGAAGCTGTACAGTCGGTAACAAAAGTGTCCGATCACTAGCAAACATTCCTATGTAAAAAAAGTACACTCCATACGGTTTTGTTAAATAAATCCTTGTCGAATCCTGTTTTTAGTCAGTGTAAGAACATTATTCGATAAGGATTTATTTAACAAAACCGTATGAAGTGTACTTTTTTTTTACATAGGGATTTTTGCTGGTGTTCGGACACGTTTGTTACCGACTGTATATTTTATTAGTTTTAAGTCTTTTATTTATCTATTTATTTATTTTGTGTGTGTATTTTATCTATTTTTTTTTTTTTTTTTTTTTTACTTTCGAGCATATATTAAGTTTTATATATTTTTTCATTTTTTTTTAAATAAAACTTAGTTGGAAAATTATTAACATATAAACGATATGAAAATATTATCTAATATAACAAATTAAAGACATTGCAGGGGGGGGGGAATTACTAAGTTTAATTTTGCTACTTAATTCTGTTTTCACGTAAAAATGTTGAGAAAAAAAAATTAATTAATTAATAATAAATAAATAAATAAATAAAGTACAGTTTTGAAAATGTGAAAGGGAAAGAAAAACATAGCTTATTATAAATTGCTATATCTCAAAGTTCTAAAACTAAGCAAGTAATTCATAAAGTACTTTTATCCTACAAAAGAAAAAATACAACGTGGATAGAATAAAATATAAACGGATAATCCTACAATCGCTTTCTGTAAAATTCTCCAAAATAAAATCCCATTTAATTAAAAATATAAAATAATAATAATAATCGGAAAAATATCTACATCGAATAAATGCATAAGTGAACTGCAATCACATTTTATTACAGATTTTGAATTAAACATATAAGTATTTATGTACGATGAGATAAATTAAAAATATCACATTTATTTGAGACTCCCGCCATGGCTCTACTAGATTGGACGCCAAGTGCTTTCTTCCTGAAGGGAAGAGGGCATCGAGCTTTAATTTAGGTACCTGCTTAATCATCTGCTCGATGGAAGAGGGCAGGGGGTGTAAGGCTCCTATATATACGAGCTGGCGCATCAGCCATTTTGTTGCCTTAGGGTACCAACTTACTGGGTGCCACATGCACCCAGTATTTTCCGTACATAAACAAACGGCAGTCATTATTTCTATCATCTTTTATTACTTTGGAGTTATTTTTTTAATCATTTTCATAATTTTAGCTCGGTAAATTATCATATGGGAGATTATTTTGTGATAAATTGCTATAATCACTCAAGAAAAGAAAATACAATGTTCAGATTTCCATAAGATGATTTAGGAAGAATAAAATAATTTAACTTTTATTTGTTTATATTTTTCTCTTTGTTTTTCACATGTTCAAATGTAAAAATAAAAGAATGTGGTATTTTAATCATAATATTTATGTTAATAACCATAAATTAATTAAAGAAGATTTTTTATTACTGTGCGTTTGAGTTTTGGCGATATTTTCTGGGGTCGACAAAGTTGTTTCGTTTCCGTGTCGTAATTACGTTTTTTTTTAAGGTTCGTTTTTTTAAATGAATAGTATGTGCTAGAAATAGCAGAAAAGTAAGTAAATAAATAAAGATTTTCTACTTTTAAACAGTGAGTTCTTTTTTTTTTCAAAAAATTATGATTATACAACACATCTTATCCCCAATACATCCACACAATATCCTGAAGATAAAAAAAAAAAAAAAAAAAAAAAAAGGAAACATACCAAGAATGTACTGTGTATAAATGTGCTGTTAGGGATATTACTTGTTGCTAGGGATATTACTCTTGACCTTTTTGCCGATCGTAGCTTCAGATCAAGATTTCTTAAAATCGCTAGTTCAACGATAAGGACGCCAAGCGGGAATGCTGCCCTCATCCCAGGCAACAAAATGGCGGTGATGCGCTGGCCTATATATTTTATTTACGGGGCTCTAATAGGGTGTGGGAGAATGGACTGACGTCAGAAGACGTCACACTCTTGGAATTTCATTGGTTGATAGACACGACGTTGCTCGAATACCGGCGATAAAATTGCTGCAACAGAAAAAAGTTGCTTGTTTCGAGCAACATAGAACTCCTATATTGATGCCTTTTAGAGCAGCACATTGGGAAACCATTGCGTAGTACTGTGTCGCCAGCAGATTCAAGCAATTTTTGACGCTCGTGTCTAAGAACATGATGTACTTTTCTTCTACTATTGATCTACTTTCTTAATGAAAAATGCAAATGCTAGGTGAAAAACCATAAATGTATGACATTGTACTATAAAAAGAAAGATATTCCTTCGGTTTCAATAATTCAGATTTTGCCATCTCATATACAGCACGAGTGGAAATATAAGCCTATTTTAATTTTTACTTTCTCCTATATTGGGTTCGTAAATATTTTCGACTACAGATTTTCGATGACTATGCACGTTTGAGAATTCAAGAACACGATTTAACTGTTTTTCAAAAGTATCTGTCTGTACTGTCTGTGTGTCTGTGTCAAAAATTAATATAAACCAACTTCTACTAACAGGGAAGAACAACCTGGCCAAAACTCAAATCCCAGACTTTTGTCATAACGCACCAATCAGTCACTCGGTCCGTATTTGACTTACACTAATCACTCGCATGAAAGAGGGTATTTTTTATTTATTCCGGAAATACACATACACAATCATCTGATTACTTATTTAATGCTTTAACTAAATTAAAGGTAAGAGTATTAAAAAAGACAAAGAAAAAACGCCATAAATCTTATTTTTGAAATCAGTGAATCTAAAAATGCGTAAATACAATAAAAAATCCAGCTTTAAAAAATTGACACCCCCCCCCCCAAAAAAAAAAAAAAAAAAATAATAATAATAATAATAATAATAATAATAAAAATTCTTTATCATAATGTTTATATGATAAGAGAAAACAAAAAGGGTTGGTTGGGTTTTACGTCGCACTAGTGCTGCGCAATGGGCAGTTGGTGACCGTCTGGGACTCACCCCTAGAGGTGATCCGGAGACATGCCATCACAATTTTGATCTTCGACAGAAGGGATGCCTCTCCCGCTTCAATTTTACGTGCACCAGCCACCATTAGTGTACACGACGGTCTTTGGACTGCTCGAGTACCGAACCCGCAATCTTCCTATTACGAGCCTGGCGCTCTACTGACTGGGCTGCCGCGGCCCGAAAGCAGAAAGAGAACTTTTTAAAATAAAAAATAAGATTTTAAGCCTTGTATGCATAAATCACTTAATACCGATAAGTTTTCGTTTAGGAGCAGAGAAGGAGAGCAATATTTCTATTTACTTTTTACTTTCCGGACAAACATACAGTCGGTAACAAAAGTATCCGAACACTAGCAAAAATTTCTCTACAAAAAAAGTAGAGTTAATACTGTTTTGTTAAATAAATCGTTGTCGAATCATGGTCTTAGACTGACTAAAAACATGATTCGACAAGGATTTATTTAACAAAACAATTAACTCTACTTTTTTTACATATGAATTTTTGCTAGTGTTCGGATACTTTTGTTACCGACTGTATGTAAGGAAAAAATTGCAATCATGATTTGCGAAAGAGGTTTTGCAAAGCTAAAAAAAGAATGGTAATAGAATGTTGGAAATTTGTATTTCTAACTCTCATGATGTCGAGTTCTGCACCTACAACTTCGATCTTCCTACGAGCTCCCCTTTTAATATGGATATCTAAGATTTTATACGACTTTTCGAGATGTATGCGTACGTATGTGTGGGAGTGACCACGATAATGTCTAAACGATTTGTTCGAATGAGCTAAAAGTTGGTAGCTATGTTATTGGCCACCGTAGCTCGAATTCAAATGATTTTGATAAATCTAGTACATATAGTTTTATTTTATTTTTATTTTTTTAAAACAGGGACACAACAAAAAATTCGTTGGTTGAAATATATTTAAAATGCGATAGCGTCTAAATGCCTTATCCGATTGAACTGAAAATTTATATACATTTTATTGATCATTGAGAAACGGACTGTAATAGATTTTGATAAGTCTAGCACTTATAGACTTTTACAGGGACACAATGAAAAATTCTTTACCATTATGACCTATGGATTCAAATTATTTGAAGTGCGCTAAACGCCTTATTTGATTGAGTTGATTAATTTAAGACTTTTCTTACTTAATTTATTAAAACAACCGTTAATTACTATACGTTCGGACGTTCATTCATTTATCTCCCTGCTCATGAAATTTTGGCTATTTGCAAGATGCAGTTACGATCATCAACATATACACATACATACACACACCAATTGTCGAAAACTACGTTTTTGGACTAAGGAAACTTTAAAACATGTAAATCAGGTGAAAACTCGGTATTATATTTTTGGACCGAATGCAATACTTCCATTACCCAAGATTTTTCTAACATAAGCCATAATGATAAAGAATCATTTATTGTGTCCCTGTAAAAAAAAAAAAAAAAAAAAAAAAGTGCTACATTATTACCCAAATCAGTAGAATTTATGCTACTGTGACCCCCTATAACATATGTACCAATTTTCAGCTGATTTGAACACAGCATTTGGACGCTGTCGAGTTCACTCACATATAGGGCATACAGTCGGTAACAAAAGTGTCCGAACACTAAGAAAAATTCCTATGTAAAATAATTACACTTTATACGGTTTTGTTAAAAAAATCCTTATCGAATCATGCTCTTACACTGACTAAGAACAGGATTCGACAAGGATTTATTTAACAAAACCGTATGAAGTGTAAATATTTTACATAGGGATTTTTACTAGTGCTCGGACACTTTTGTTACCGACTATACATCAGGAAAATTCATGTAAAACGGCAGATATCTCTAAAAAGAGAGCTCGTGGCAATCCGCGATTGTAATGAAATGCTCGCCCTCTGGTGGGCTAAGGTGAAATTATCATACCACTGCATATCATCATATTATGCAATCGAATTTTCCATGATGTAATGGCGGAGAAAGAACAATAATAAATACACGTGGCTATTATATTTACTAACATCTGCAGTTCAGAAAGCGCCATCTATCGATCATTACAAACGCGGATACCAAAATTGAAGGTGTACTACTAGACATCATGACATAGTTAAAAATATAAATTTACAGTCGGCAACAAAAGTGTCCGAACACTAGCAAAAATTCCTGTGTATAAAAAGTACACATCATACCAGTGGCGGATTTAAGGGGGGGCTAGGGGGCTGAAGCCCCCCCCCCAAAACACTGACATTCACCATTGAATATTGCAATTGTAAATTTTTTATCTGTCTAGAATAACATTTTGAAAATTTTCAGCCCCCCCCCCCCCAAAAGTCAAGTTCTGGATCCGCCACTGCATCATACGGTTCTGTTAAATAAATCCTTATTAAATCATGTTCTTAGACTGACTAAGAAGAGGATTCGGGAAGGATTTATTTAACAAAACCGTATGAAATGTACTTTTTTTACATAGGAATTTTTGCTAGTGTTCGGACATTTTTGTTACCGACTGTACAACATCCTACGATCATTCTTTTTTGAGCTATGCAAGATACAAAATCCATTTTGCAAATCATGACTAAATACTTACCACACATATAATGTTCAGAAAGTAAAAATCTGGTGACTCCACTCGGCTTTCCGAAACAGATTGATCTCAATCCCCGAGTAAATGCCTTAAGTTCAAACCTAAACCAAATGTCATTTATGTATTGCACCACGGTTAAATTTAAGAGAAATGTACAGGAATAGTTACATTTGAGGAATATTCATGTCGTTACAATTAAAAAAGTTTTGAGGACAAAAGTTAAAAGATTAAAAATTCGGGGACATTCCTAACAGTGCCTTAGGGGCTTACTTTATTCGCATCGAGATCATCTCGAGATCGAGAGTGACGTCTTTCGTTATTGTCTGGAAACGATACCTAGAAAACGAAGTGTGCAAGAATTGGTACTTTATTCCTCTCGTCCGATAAGTGAAATCGAGATGATATCGTCAGTGAAACGACAGTAAGTCCCTCCCTTCGAAATGACATAACAGCGAAGGAGGAGTTACTTTTAACTTCTTCTTCGCATTTTTTAACCAATAAAAAAATAGAAAACTATTTTCCAAGATTCATAGCGAACATTAACTGTAATCGGCTTCGGATCGCACCTCCGTGTTGTTTGTTTATTGTCGAATTGTTTACAAATTGCATGCGTTTATTATTTTAATAATAATAATGTTCTCCTTCTAGAAAAGGGAAAACATTATTTATGTAATGGGCTTGGGGGTTCCTAGATGTACAAATTATAGAAGAATAGATGCAATCAAACTTAAAAATAAACTATTTTCTTAGATTTAAAATTAGTACTTTTAATTACAAACCTTTTTAGATACACTTTTTCCTTGTATTTAACATATTAAAGTATTTATATTTTTAATATAAGATGTAATTTTTTGTGTGTGAGTGTGTTCAGTCTTTATTGCATTTTAACAATGCCATTGAGCCTATTTTAAAGCATGAAGCATGCAAATTTTCTTTCATTGGAATGCAAGAAGAGAATGTATTTAAAGTGACTGCAAGAAGTAAATGTATTTAAACTTTGTCAGTCTCAATAGAAACAATAAATTGAAAACAGACTTTTCTTTAATGATCATTAGTTGATTATGAATGTATCGTTATCTTAATTTACATATTGCACTTTTATTGCGTAGAAGTTGCTAAATAACATTAATACTTTAAATTAGCCATATTAAAGAAAATATAAAATGTATGGATATGAATACCAAATTGTTGCAATATGTATGTTGCTTGTTCACTTCTTTTGTTTTGGTTCAGTTTTGATTTATCGTAGAGTATCATAAATTGTAATGAAGAGAATTAAGAAGGAATAGAGATAAGTTTTAAGAATTAATTAAAAAATTACATTTATTAGAGCTAGTAAATTTAATTGCTCTTATAATTGAACTTAAGTCATCAAAGGATGACATTTTAATGATGATTTTCTTTTTTATATGTATTGCTTCTGATCAAATTGCATTTCTTCGATGTGTTTTCTTGTTTGGTTATATCGCTGAAAAGCTCCCTTTTGTATGCTGCCAGTGAGGGTTACTATTCGGAACGGTGCCATCCAGGCGAATTCCAGAAAAATCGCCAAGAGGTGGGTAAAAGTAAATTTCCCCCTGTGTCAGGCATCAGGCCCTCCCCATTTACACAATGCAATTTTCGTTATGTAACACCCAACCATGTTGAAATTTAAAATTTCATAAATATCTGACAGTGAGCCAACTACCAACTGCACTTCTTTAATTTATTTCCATTTAAAAAAATTATGAACTGCACGCAGATGTGCAAATGCTTCATGCTTTCTGAAACTCCTGCTATGAATTAGGATCATCTTTCTTAAAGTAATGAAATAGAAAAGGAAAAGATATGATAGGGATGCACCGAATATTCGGTATTCGGCCATACTACCGAATGTTCAGTTTAGTCGAATCAAACTATTCGACTAGCCGAATATTAAATTATTCAGCTAGTTGGAACGTATAAAAATTCAATTTTTAAAAAATTTTTAATTATGTGAAAAAAATTTGCGATTTTTAATTATAATTAAAATTTTCAGAGTAATTAAGAAATATAATAACTACAGAACTATGGATAAACACCATAAAATGCAATAAACTTGCAACTATTGTTTCGGGTTGAAATAACACACGACCCTTCGTCAGGCGAACAAAGCAGCTACGCGTTGGTAATAAGGTGCATTGCCGCTTTGACTGCCACACTCGTGCCTACTTTGTTCGTCTGACGAAGGGTTGTGTGTTATTTCGACCCAAAACAATTGTTGCGAGTTTTGAATTTTATGGTGTGTATCCAAAGTTCTGTAGTGATTACTTTAAAACGCCAGTTCTGTGGTGCTTTATTATTATAATTAAGAAATAGTTTATATTTAAAGGAAAACAATTATTTCATCTAATTTCAAGTAACATTAAAGAAAATTATTAGTTACATTAATCATAACAATTAATAATATCTAACAAAAGTTGTCTTTATCAATAACAGTATAACGATACTTTTCTAAGTTGAGTTAAGAAAGAACGTACATAATTCACATGATTACAATTCAAGTTACAATCTAGGAAACTTCAAGAGATCAAAAAAAGGTCGGATCCAAATCTGGCAAGAAAAATGACACAAGTCATATATTAGCAGTTTTTAACTTGTTACTAAAAAATGTATATGAAGTGCCCCAACATGCACGAACAGTATCGCATCTCTATCTCACAATTTATTCACATGAGAGTCGGAGACATTTACAACAGTTTTGATATAGGTTATCCAGTACGTTGTCACTTTTAAATTGATTTTTCTCAAATGCTGCATTTCTGTTTTTCACTTTCTCTTACCCATAGGGTCGAGAAAGTATTGTTTTAGGGTCAAATTTTTGAATGTGAGTTTTTGTTATATTTACATGTTCTGAGGTCCCCTGAATACGAAAATCATGTTTTTAGCGAATGGTCTGTGTGCCTGTCTGTTACCAGCATATTTCAAGAACAAATAATAGCAGAAATTCCAAAGTCGGTATTCTAAATGGGTATCATATAGGGATGCTACAGTAAGCTTTTCGTTGAGATGAAGCAAATGGTTCGTGTACAGGGACACTCGAAAGTATTCAAATACATTACGTGTATGGGGGGAATTGCAGGTAAGTAGAGTTTAACATCTATAGACTGCACTAAACAAAATGAAACAAATAGATATTTTTTGTAATAGAGATAGTCAACTGGGAAAAGAATTTTGTGTATGTAGGAGCCTCACCTCCCACCCTGGAGGGGGGGGGGAAGTCCCCCGCTCGATGGGAGTAAATTTTTATGACGGATAACTTTCAAAACAGCTCGCCAATACCTTTAAAACGAATTGTTGAACCATCGATCTGTGATAATTTAAAATAAAGTTATCGACTCTTTTCATTTTTAACCAAAAAAAAAAAAAAAAAAAAAAAAAAAATGAGGATAAATTAAACTTTTTTTTTAAATATTTAGTATGATACTACTTCTCTAATATAGAAATCGTCTGCATTATCATAAAAGATAATTTGTTTAAATAATAATTTTAATAAATTATTTTTTAAAACAGAATTATTTCTTAATAACTGAATTAAATTCTATATAAATGTAGGTGCATTAATGAAACAGGGGGTTGAGGGGGGGCTAATTATCATAATAAAACTCTTCCGAAGCCTAATTCGAATTTTTTAACATAGGTTTACATAACAGTACTTGTTATCTTACTTCTTAATCTCCAACCTGTATTTATAGTATTAAATTTTAGGGTAAGAGAAAGTCGTGTGAGTGACACACCAAATTATTCTTTTTGGAGTGGGTGTAACAAGATATTGTTACTTAAGAAAGTTTGTAAGTTTATTAAGAAGCCAGACAGTTAATAATTTTCTTTGACTGTGAATTCAGCATTACACCACTACTTATGTTTGGTAATATTTCCTAATATTTTTCTACATTTATATAAACCATAGTTTCTGAATAGTAGTTTTTTGTAATATTTTTTTCATAATTAACACGTTAATCGCCATGTCAGTCATATGTGTGTGACACATTTTTAACTAGGAAATAACCCTAAAAGGAATATGATATACGCCGAGTAATTATTAACACGTTAATCGCCATGTCAGTCATATGCGCCTGACGCATTTTTAACTAAATTGTCTAATAAAGTTACCATGGCCCATGTGAAAATTTTTCTGATATTATCGTGGCGATTAACGTGTTAAAAAAATGAAATATTACTATATGTAAATGATATTACTGAAAAAGTATTCGGCCGAATAGTTACTATTAGGTTTGAAAAATATTCGATATTCGGTTGGCTGAATATTCAGCAAAAACTGCTATCCGGTGCATCCCTAATATGAATATTTTTTTTTCAAATGTATTTTTTGAGGTGCTTGCATATTATCCTCATGCCACTAAGTAATCGCCAATTTTTAAATATAAATAATATGGTAAATTTATAATTAACTAGCAGGCTTTGCTGGTCATTATATTGAAATTAATTCTCAAAATACCATATCATTAATAATAAAAATCATTGAAATCAGTCAAAATCCAAATGCAGGTACTCCGAAGCACTCACGTTGACGTTTAAAACATGTTTTTTCTCCCACCCCTCATCCTAGAAGGGGAGGGGGGCAGGAGAATTTTCACAAAATCCCTGTATAGTGCATGTTGGGAACATATAACCAGCCAGCACATAAAAAATCGCCTAAGATAGTTTGGAGCAGAGTTTCGCATGGAAACATGATTCCCTAAACCTACCCCCAAGGCGAATAAGGTGGAATTTTACAAAATCCCTTTATAGTGTGCGTCTTGATTACGCATAATCCATCGACATATCAAAAAATCGTTATCCTCAGATAATTTGGAGCAAAATTACTCTTATATTCGTGTTTTGCCTTCCCCCTCCTTTAAAAGGGAGGGGGTTGGGAGAAATTTCATAAAATCCCTTTACTGTTTGTGTTGTGGAAGCATAAACAACCCACGCATAAAATTCAATTTTGCTGAGATAATTTGAAGCAAAGTTATACTTGGAAACGAGTGTATTGCCCCTTATGCAAAATTTCATTATAATGGGTGTTGGAAACACGAAAATAAGCCACACACTAAAACTCGTGACCTCAGCTCCTATAGATTTCCCCGGACAAACTCAGCGCTAAAATGTGGCTCGAATTTGTCCCCTCGTAACTCCCCCCCAAAATCAAAAAAAAAAAAAAAAAATGAATTTTTGGAAATATCCTGAAGGTTCTTGGCGGTTTTCTATATCTTTGTGCTATTATTGGTAGAGTTTTACTCGAAAATCCATATTTTTCTAAATTTGCCTCCGAAAATTGTTTTTACCCCTCCCCCCCCCCCTCTTAAAAATCCCAAATTGCAGAAAATACTTTTTTTGTACTCAAGTCTAGTCTCTCCCTCTGCAATTTGTTCACAGTGAAGCAATTTGGAGTTGAGTTATGCTTATAAAGGGGTTTTTGCCTTCTGCCCCCCCAGGGGGGGGGGGGAATGAAAAGATATTTCACAAAATCCTGTCTTAGTGGGCGTCAGTGTCCTAAAACCAACGTGGTTACCAAAATTGGTGACTCTTATCTTCCATAGAATCGCCACGACTGTGTTGAGTCGGTGATTAGTAAGTTTACTCTTATATATATATATAGATAACTGTTTGTAATTTATTTTTTTTGTACTGATACATTATTACATGTATCTACAGTACTGTACAACACCAGTTACAATAGTACTTAAATGTACTAATAAATTTAATTGTATTTGACTGAGTATAAATCTCAAATTTACAATATTCGATTCCGTAGCAATTATTATCACGAGTGTATATATGTAAGCTTCACGCATATGAAAAAAATAAAATAAATAAACAAAAAAAAAGATAAACTATGGAGGAAGTTCGAAGGCATTTTCGAAGTGGAACACTATAAATTGGTAACGATACAAAATACCAGATTGAAAGAAATAGTCCTGTTGTACTAAAAAAAAAAAAAAAATATTGTGTGCTGCTACCATATTTTCTATAAATCTAAAAAGTGTGAGAAAATCTTTATTGTAGCAATCACTTTCAAGCATGTTTGTAAGCTACATGCACGAGAAAATTAAAAAAAATATATATCACTTGTATTGCTACCCCAGTGGCAGAAACACGGCGACATAGTCGCGGACACAGAAAAACGGCTTGCGGACAGTTTTTGTCTGCACTGAGAAAAAAATTTGTCTGCAACTTTCGGATAACAATTCACTTATAAAAATTGCTGTATCAAAACTAAAACTTGTATTATTTATATTGTGTTGTATCAAACACTGCTATAAAATATTTAATAGAATGAGATGAATTGAATGAATACAATTGTTTATACTATATCGTTTTGTAGTAAAATTGTATTTGTGTATTGTTGCACAAGACCACCACTGATGTTAACCCCCCCCCCCCCATCAGCTTTCAGTCTTTTTGAGTGTAAGCCATTTTCAGTTTCACCCCTGATTACATGCAAATTTTGCAGACAGATTATGAAATTTTAAAAGCCTGTCACAGACAACTTCAAAATTTTCTGCCACTGGGATTGCTACCTTATTGTGTATGAATTACAAAACTCGGTTCTGTAACAATTACTGTCATGCACATATGTACTCTTTTGCACACGGAAGAAAAAAAAAAAAAAAACAGCCTTCACTGTTTGCCGCTACCTTGCAGTGCATGAATCTAAAATATGCAGGAAAATCCATATTACAACATTCACCACTGTGCACATATGCACACTTCACTTCACACACATAAAAAAAAAATCACTGGGTTCTGTTACCTTGCTGTGTATCAATCTCAAAATGCACAAAAATCTGTTTCGTAGCAATCACTATCATCAGGGTTCCCACTCAATTTCAAAAATAAAATTCCCTTACTTTTCCAGGTCTATTTTTAGAAAATTCCAGTCACAAAATTTGGTTCGTGACATGAAAAATAGCTCACAGTATAAAACAAAACATAGCTTGCAACATAAAAAACGATATAGTAACGTGACTTGTGATATAAATTGAATGTTCAAAAAGCATTTTCCAGGTTTTTGAGCAATATTTACAGTTTTCCCTGACTTTTCTCAGTAATTTCAAATTCCCTGACTTTTCCGGTTTTCCCTGACCCATGGGAACCCTGTATCATACATGTATATACACTTCATGCACACAAACACAAAAAAATCTAATTCTATTATACATGATTTTTCATGCTTAATACTGTTCTATTAAATAAATCCTTATAAACATATTTAAAATATACAACCTTTTATTAACTTCATGTCTTTGAGACATGAAGTTAATAAAATGTTGTATATTTTATAAGTTAATAATGTCTGTGAGAGATGGTTAATAAAAGGTTGTATATTTTAAATATGTTTATAATAAGTGCTTCATGGCATATCTTTTTTGAAAATAAATCCTTGTCTAAGAACATGATTCAAAATGACTTATTTAACAAAACAGTATTAAGTGCAGTATTTATTTGCTGACGACTGTAATATGAAATTGTTGTCAGTAAAGAGAAATTATATTAGTCATTCGAAAATAATTTAATTGCTAACAACTGTTGTGTGAGTATGAGTGATTAAAAATTTTCCGAAGTTAAAATGAAGGAAATATATTGTTATAAGTAACAATTTTATGCCATATTTATATTTTTATAGAATGTGGTATTTAATATTGATGAAATAGATATAAATGGTAGATGATGAAAAAGTTTGTCACTTAAAGATATACCAAGTATTTATTATTATTACTATTAATGCATCTGAATTAATTTGAAATTTATGTTAAAGTAAATAAAGATTATCTAGTGTCTATTAGAAAAATGTTAAAATCGAAAACAAACTTGTCCTGATAAAAATACAATGACGATTACAAAGCATATAACAATTCAAAAACAATTTGAAACCATCGGAATTTTCATAACTATTCAGACAGAGAGAGAGGAAAAAAAGCATAAAATATCAATGTAATAAGGAAAAGAACTGAGAGGATGAAGTAATTATTTATGATAGTATGTAGTTATGATTTGGGACGGTTTTATTTCGTCGCAGAGAAATATCACAATTTCTTTATCCAGACTGAATAGTTTGGTGAATCTCACATCTGGAAGATCAATTTCTTAAATAATTTCTCGGAATTCCTCTATTTTCCTCGACATCCATAGAAATTACGCAGACGCCATATTGAAAAATGCTTCTACAATTCGCTTTCGACAACGTCTCGCAAACACAGTAGGCTTCGTTTTGATAACGAATGTTTACTTTCGAGACCGTCTCGAAAAATGTGGAATAAAGTAGCAAACTGAGAAAACGGTATTCAGGTTTCGTTCTGGTACGTCATTGTGACGTCACTCTCGATCTCGAGATGATCTCGATGCGAATAAAGTAAGCCCCTTAATTTGTTTAACTGTGACTGTGATCATGCCGGCAATGCCATTTCGCGGGCTTTTGCGGATAATTGTTTTGTTTTTGATCGAGTTAAAGGTCCCTGATCGTGAATGAAAAGTAAAAAGTAATTACAGCAATGAAATGTTTTTAATAGTTTTTAAGAAAATTTGTGCTTAATCTTTTTTTCTAGAATATATTTTAAGAGTGTATTTTTATTAATGCGTTTCATCTTCCTTCTTTTCGATTTCAATTGTTATGTAACATGCAGTGTAAAATATGTATAAGGATTTTCTTATTTTCTGGTTTGTTATTTAACAATATGAACTTATGCTATTTTGTATTATTCAATGTGATAATTTCGCAGTTTGATAATGGCTTTTATTTCTCTTCTTTATTATTTAATATTATGATTGTATGTTGTTTCAATTTATTTAATATTATAATTCATTGTTTGATAATGGCTTAAAAGCAGGGGTCGAACCAGGCAAAAATTGATGTCCTTTTGCTGCTTTATCACAAATTCCACTTCATAAAAATAGCCTCTTCACAAAATTCAAATACAGGAAATGATCCCCTTCATACAATTCAAATCCATGGAATGGACCCCGTCAACAACGCTTAAATTCATAAAAATAGCCCTCTTTACAAAATTTTGTTTTATACAAATAATCCTTTTATAAGAATTTTTCCTCTTTTCACAGCAGTATTGTATATTTGGTTCAAGGACATTATTAACTTTATGTTAAACATTGTATAGAAATGGAAGCTTAATTATTATTTTGCAGACATGGATGAAAATTTAAAAGAAAAGCCCACAAATTAAAAAAAATGATTGACCCCTGAAAAGTGTTCATTTCTCTATCATATTCTATTTTGGGACAATGTAGATAACTTGAAACAAATATGAATGAGATACATTTTATTAGTACCTGTAATGAAGCTTTCTGTTTTTTTTTTTTTTTTTTTTTTTATATAATTGAATTGCTGCAAATTGATTAATGTTTTGTGTATTATGAAAAATATGGTACATATTTCAATTATTATTTAATGTTTAATAATAACATTTTTGTCAATTTTGATTACTAAAAAATATGATTCAGTTGCAATTTCAGAGTTGTCTGTAAGATGTTTTCACATTTTGAAAAATAAATAAAGTATTAATCTCAGGAATCTTAATATAGAAATGTTTGCAAATAGCACGCTGTTAAAAGTTAAAGTGTTGTAATAAATGCAAGAAAATAGCAATTTTAGATTTGAGAATGAAAGACTGATTTTTAATATTTGTTCAAATTGTAACCTTAAATTCAACAATTATTTTGTGTAATTTTAAAATTAATTACTTATGTATGTTTATTTTGTTAAACTTCATTCACTTTCATGCTGAAAAAAAAAACCGGAATGGTAATTTAAAATTAGATTCAAGTTCTGTTTTATAGACAAGGACTAGTGTTGAACTAGACTCTTGTGTATATGATAGGGATGATAAAATATTAATTCTTTTCAAACTTTCTGCTATTTTAAAGAAATCTGCTATGCTTTTTTACAGAGTTTCCCCCAGACAGTTTCGAGAGGGTGCTATGCCCTGTCTGCTCTATGACTAAAAAAATTGCACCCTTCTTGACCTTAATATAAAAAAAAGTTGCTCCTCACTGCCTTTTGTTGAAAATAACCTTTAAACTGAATATATATCATAAATATAAATAAATGTATTGTGCTTGATAATTAACATTCGTTCATACATCTGTAACAAGTAGAATTAAAGTGTATAAAAAGTTAAAGTTTTAAACTTTTTCATTTATTTATACATAAAATTTAAAATATGTACCAAGATTTTAAATGTTAAATGTGTCCTTAAGAATTCAAAATTATCCCCAACCCAAGAATCTAAAAAGTGCCCTTTTTTATTAGCAGTACCCTGCCCTTTTTAAAACCTGGGATAAAACTCTGTATACTCAATTAATAAAATAATTATTATTCTTTTTTATAAAACCCCTAAAGGGAATGAGAGGTTCTGCTCTCGAAGCTGTTAGACAAGAGGTGCCAAGTTTGATCCTAGGTTGTGCTCACTGACCTAGCCATTTCAAGTTTTCTGTGTTTTTTTTTTTATTACTATTATTTTATTTTTATTTTTTTTTCTGAAATTCTTGTAAATACAAACTAGGAACCCCCTAAGAAAGACTCTCACAGAGGCACTCCGCCCAGAAGTGCCCTTTCTCTCTCTTAACGATTATTATAATATATATGCGTAATAAAACATATAAAATTAAAATCTAAAAATAAATCACATGAATTTTTTATTAAAAAAAAAAAAAAAAAATTGCACAGACTGCAGCAGAAATAAATATAATATGAAAATAAATTGATAAGCAGAAATTAATCCCAAAAATACATGGGGATCTTCTTCAGGGGGAACCCCCCCCCCCCCCCCAAAATCCCGGGAATGGGAAATGAGAAGCTTCTGTAGGGACATGTGCTGTATGTAAGCCAAAATGTACATCCCCAGTCTCCAGCCCCTCAAAGATGAAAGCAAAAATATATACATAAACAGCCATCGAATTCAAGATTAAAATTAATTAATATAAAACTAAAACATTAATATATAAAGAATCAAATTCATAAACAGGGTTTAACCTGGCAAAAAAGTTTCTTTAGCATTTTAGCTAAAACGTATAAACAATATTTTAGCTTTTTTGAAAATTAATTCTTTCAATAGAATTGATTTCTTTTTCTTAACTTGGTTATCCGTAATTTTGTTTTCTGTTTGTTTTGTTCACTGACGATTTTAACCAAGCATATATTGTAATTTAAGAAAAATGAATCAGCAAAATTTTGTTTCGATTTCAACAAACACAATACTAGCACTGAGAATACATCTATGAAGCAAATTCTTAATTATGTTTTTAAATATTTTTTCATTTAAATTCAACCATTAAAAGTCGAAATTAAATCCGAATATACTAAATAGATAATGATTCCCAATATTTTTAGTGACTTTGTAATTTCTGTCTACGAATATTTGCATAAAAACTAGAGGTAGTTATATAAAGATATTTTATGAAATAATCTAGTTTTAGCTTTTTAGCGAAATTCTTACTGACATAGTTTAGCAAAATACAATATCTTTTAGCAAAATGCGAAAAAAAACTAATGGCAATTTAAACCCTGTTCATAAATAAAGTACATTAATATAGAATAATACATAAAGATAAATTCATAAAACAAGATGAATGAACACCCTCCATCAAAAAGAGAAAACCCAACTCTCTTCAGCTTGAAGGGCCACTTACCAGTTCTTAAATGTCGCCCAAGATGACGAAAAACATTAGATATTGTTCAGGTAGATTGAAATGTTTACTCAGTAAGAAAGGAGGGTAGCCATTAATGGTTAATCTGCTTTTAAGGTTCTCAAGAGATATATTCAGGTCTCTTTCATTATTGCAAATCAGTTTTATTCTGTAAATTTACAGAATAAAAACAATTTGCAATGATAAAATAGACATGAATATAGCTCTTGAGAACCTTAAAAACAGTTTAGCCACAGCTTAGCATCCTTTTTTACTAAGTAAACATTTCAATTATAATAACTAATTAACAATTAAACCTTACTTTTCAACTTCAGGAAAGGTGAATTTGTTGTGGTGAAGTACTTTCTTTTAGGGGGATCCCCCTCATCGTCAACACCTATCCAGGAAAGATGACGATGAGGGGGATCCCTCTAAAAGAAAGTACTTCACCACAACAAATCCACTTTTCCTGATACTGAAAAGTAAGGTTTAATTGTTAATTAGTTAATATAATGTATTTAATGCTTCAGTTTTTTAAAATTAATTTAAATAAAAACATTTCAATCTATCTGAACAATATCTAATCTAAGGTTTTTCTTCCTCGGGTGACATTTAAAAACTGGTAAGTGGCCCTACCAGCTGAAGAGAGTTGTTTTTCTCTTTTTGATGAAGGGGGTTCATTCTTCTTCATTCATCTTCTTTATGAATTTATATATTTTTATATTGATGTATTATTCTATATTAAGGTACTTTATTTATGAATTTTATTCTTTATATTAATTTATTTTAATCTTGAATTCGATGGCTGTATATATTCTTGCTTTCATCTTTGACAAGCTGGGGGCTGGGGACGTGTATTTTGGCTTATATACAGCACATGTCCCTTCAGAAACTTCTCATTTTTCATTCCCATGGGGGGCAGGCTTCCCAAAGACCCCTCATGTATTTTGTGATTACTTTTCATTTGTTATCAATTTATATGTATTTGACATCTGTTTTGCTTATAACAAGAAGGGATTTCAACAAAATTAACAAAATATTAGAGAAACACATAAAAAATAAACACATGTAGTTTTTGCTAAAGTATTTGTTGTATTTTTTTTTTTTTTTTTTTTTTTTTACTGTGTCTGCATGAAAGAAAGAATTTTTTTTATTTCATAGCTTGAAAGCTAAATATATTGTGCAACTTAAGTCAAATGATATTGTTAGAATTACAATCCTTTACTTTAAAGTTTAGGACAAATGTTTTTTTTTTTTTCTCTCAATCATTAAAAATTACACTGCTCTGCAAAAAAAAAAAAAAAAAAAATTTGAGTTCTGATACCATTCTTGCTGATTCTTATGTAAAATGACCTCCTGAAACAAAATATGACTCCCATTTTGCCGTCACCCACCGTTTTCTAGAAACACCACCCCCTCCCTCATTTTTTTTCCCCTGTTCGATAATTTTATGACAGGGAATTTGATTTGAAGAATGAAAAAGAATTAATTTAATACCTAAAAACAAAAAAATATAAAGTTTAAAAAATAACATTAATAACAGATTATAAAAAATATAAGATATGTAATACATAATTTCAGCGGCACCCCCCCCCCCCACCAAAAAAAAAATCCTTGTCGCAAATGCCCATGTTTTACAATTCTCCCATACTGTAGCCCCTCAGAAGATATTTATTTGTTAAAATAATGGTTAGAGAAATTTTCAAAAACATGCAATTGAGGACTGTGTTGATTGGTAGGTATACAGTGACCACTCGTAGACCTCCCAATCTCTCCTTTAATTGATTCCAGGATGGGGTGTGAAAGGAGAAAAAAAAACTTTAAGGCATTTTGTAAACTAGGCAATTTATTACTAACTTCCGTTGGGTGACTTGAATAGTATACTAGAAGATTTTCTTATGTTTATTTAACATTAGGGTTGGAGAGAAGTTTTTTTTTTTTTTTTTTTTTTTTGTTTCTTTTTAATGGTTTGCAAAAATGTCATCTTCATTTAGAGAATGAAAGGCTTTGTCTTTAAAGATTAAAATCGAAACCTTGAGGAATTTTCTGAATTTCTATATTTTTAATTATAATTTGATTTTTATCATACCTTTTTAAGATATTTAAATTTTAATTAAAAATATATGTTAGTCAAAAAAATGGAAAGGAAATCATGAAAATTTATTCGACTTTTAGTATTAATATTACACTTTATTGTGTCATTATGTTACGTTAAAACAAATTTTCCGTTGGGCATTATTTTCAGTTATACGTTTTTTGGGAACGGTCCCTTGCAAAACGTATAAACGGTGCTCCACTCTATTTTAATTATTTTAGCAATTAATTTGTTTAGCACATCTGTTGATCTTTTATGGTGTTTATAGGAGCCCAGTTATTTCATATTAATTGCTATTAATCTAAAATTATGCTTAAACTTCTTTATATTATTTACTAAATTTAAAATTATTTTGTGTTAAAGTAACACACATGACACATACTATTCTTTAGTTTTTTTTACTATTCAATAGAAGAAAATTATTAGATTCATAAAAATTTTCTGGTCTTTGATAGATTTAGATGTTTTGAGAGGTCCAAAACACAATTTGACCATTTTTACAAAATGTCTGTCCGTCTATGTGTGTGACGAAAAATTTCTGGCAACTGTATCTCAAGAACTACTACACTGGTGCATCTGCATATTAATTTATATGTAATGCAGATAAATTAATATGCAAATGCACCACGATATAAATTAGTGTTTTATCAACTTTTGGTGCCAATCACTCAACAAATGGCACTGCTACACAGCAATTTCCTCATTTTCAGGAAATATATGCTGTTTCTCCGGAATTGCTGCATGAAATTGCATATAAATATATATGCAGATGCACCTTGACATAAGTTAATGATTATTGAATTTTAGTTCCCCCCACCCCCACCCCCCTAAAAAAAAAAAGGTTAAAATTTGTAATACAGTAGCTTATAAAAAATCTCCCTCAATATTTAGACTTAAGAAAGATTCTTTCCCCCCTCTCCCACCAAAAATATCAAACTGGCTGTCAAACCTCTGATAATAGGTTCTTACGTTACTTTTGCAGAGGTCTGTCCAGACTTTTCAGACAAGGTCCTGTTTTTATGAAATTGTGAAAAATTCTACACATGATTTTTCGAATCTAAATTCAATGTGAAAATAAAATTCTTCCGAATTTTTTAGCTAGGGTCTTCCTTTTGTGAAATTGCGAAAAATTTAATTTTGCAGAATAAAATTACAATTAAGGTTTCATTTCAGACAATGACGTTTCATTTTTATATAGCACTAAACTCACACATATATGCATAGAAATCTTTTATGAATTAGAAATTGAATATCAACTCTCGGGGGGGAATACTGCAAAGCATGTCTGATTATTCAGGTGGCCTGTTCATTCCATGGAAGATTAATTTTCGAAATGAAAAAGATTTATCAAAGGTCTATTTTTAATGGGAAAAATTTGTGAAAAGTCCTTTATTAGGATCATGAAGGTAGAAAGAGAAGGAGGAATATCTCCTATGGCGTTTCAGAATCAAAACCGGTCCTAAAATTCTTTTCGCCGCATCGTGACGCTAGTATCAGTACCTGCGTCCATTTAACATTGTTGGAATACGAAATCTTTATTATTTTGTTTATTAAATTAATATTTTTAAGTAATATCAGCTCACAAATGCTAAAAAATTATTCACAGAAGTTAAGTGCAGACAGGCAAGTCATAAACACCTTCAATTCCGTTAGAAAATATTTAAAAAAAAAAAAAAAAAAAAAAAAAAAAAAAGTTTTATTAGGGGGGGGGGGGGGGGGGGAAATTGTATAAAATATTGTTTAATTGATTTTTTATTAACCTTTTTTTTTTTTTTTTCTTGTGTGCATGTGTGTGGACATACGTTTTAATAATTATTTAATTTTAATACATTATTTAATTTTGAACATAATTATTTTAATTTAAATTGATTTAAAACATGTTTAATTTATATTAAACATAACTAAACGATTTATTCTCTTATTTAAAATATATTTAAAAAAAAAAAAAAAAAAGTTAAAAAGCTTTTTAAATTACCACAAACTAATAATAATTACTATCAGAATGATATGAATAAACAATGTAAATTTGAATAATTAAAATAATTTAGAATTGTTTTCCAGAACTACGATTTTTTCTCTTAAAAGGCCACTTTGTAAAAGTCCAATACTTGAAGGTATAGTTGGTATCCTTTTTAGAAAGGTTTCGCTGTATTTTGTTGCCTAGTGATATAGTAAAAAAAAAAGAAAGTTTTTAGTCCCCTCCAATAGCCGAGGAGTTTTGCTCTCGAAGCTAGAAGACGGGAAGTGCCGGGTGCGATCCCATGTAGCACTTGCCAATCTAGCCGTTCGGAGTTTTCCGTGGTTTTCTCCTAAATTCACGGATGATAACCACCTAGAAAGACCACCACCAGAATCCATCTTCCCTTGTGCACAAGTCCCTAGTGCAGACAATAGGTCTTAACCTATATACCATACCATACTTGTAATTTTTATCAAAATATTTTCACATTTAAATTGAACATAAAAAAAATGATTTATTCTCATATTTAAAATAATTTTTTTAAAAACTTAAAAAGCTTTCAAAATTATCATACACTAATAATAATAATTATCAGAATGCTATATTCATAAACAATGTGAATTTGAATAATTAAAATCATTTAGAATTTGTTTCCAGAATTCCTATTTTGTCTATTAAGAGATAATCTTTGTAAAGGTACAATATTTCAAAGTACGGCTGGTGGCCTTCTTAGGAAGGTTTCGATGTTTTTTATTGCCTGCCAATAATTTTTGTGATAATTTTACACGAGAGGTTCTGCTATCGAAGCTGGAAAACGGGAAGTACCGGGTTCGATTCCATGTAGCATATGTCAACCTAGCCTTTGTGAGTTTTCCATGGTTTTCTTAGAAATTCGCATTAATGCGAGCTAGAATCATACAAAAAGACCCCAATCAGAAAGCATCTTCCCTTATGTCCAGGTCCCTAATGCAGACAACTGGCCTTAACCCGAATACCATACCTGTATTTTTTATCAAAATGCTTTTACATTTGAATAAAACATAAGTACTTCAAAAAGGAATATAAAAAATGTATATATATGTATTATCAATAACTTATCATAGAAATAATACTGAAATGAAAATAAAACTGAATATGATACAAATAATATTGAAAGTTGAACAATTTGTTCTAGTACGAAAAATGTTTTTTGAAAAACAAAATTATTCTTGAAAAGCTTTTATGATTAAAACAAATTAATATTAATGATTGTTAGAAAAATATATAGAAAAATTATGCAAACTTCAATAGTTAAAATCATTTAGAATTTGTTTTATAAATTAAGATTTTTTTGAACCTATATTAAAAGGCCTCTGTATAGGTACAATATTTAAAGGTATAATGGATGGCCTTTTTGAGACATTTTATTGTATTCCATTTCTAATCAATAATTTTTTTGATAACTGTAATTCTTTCACCCCACCAGTGGTCGAGAGGTTCTGCTCTCGAAGATGGAAGACAGGAAATGCCGGGTTCGATCGCAAATAGTGCTCATCCATTTAGCCGTTCGGTTTTTGTCGTGGTTTTCTCTGAAACTCACATAAATACGTGAAACTTAAAAAACTAACTAATTCAAAAAACTAACTAGATAAACTATCAGCATTTTAAGTAATTGCAGTTTATGTACAACATTTACGTATATGTTATATCTGTAAATAAGTTAAAAATGACATCTTAGTAAACATAATTGCAACTCATGCATAACTAAAAAAACAATGTTAGTTGCCATTTGTCATTCAACTTGCTGATTCTAACATATGTACCAATTTTCAGCTCATTCAAACAAAGCCTTTACACGCTATCGTCTTCACTCACATACATCATAAAAAAAAAAATATGAATTCAGGACACCTCAAAAAGTGTAGATCACACCAAAATCTCAAACTCGTTTTTTTTTTTTTTTTTTTTTTTTTTTTTTTTTTACATGATTACAATGCATTTCTCACTATAGCGTTTAGAAATTAAAAAAGTGTTGAAATATGATCAAGAGAAATACCCTTTTCAGTCCATAATGTATTTGAATTATTTTGTCTGTCTGGGTATAGAAACCAATTTTTCTACAACTTTCAAGAAGCAACATTTTTCAATAAAGCTGAAAATTTTAAATAACATAATATATGTGACTCATAATATGTGTATAAATGTTCATCTCAAACAAATAAGGCATTTAGATATTATCACACTTTGCAAAATTTGGGCACTCAGACTATAATCACAAAGAATATTTCTTTGTGTCCCTGTAAAAAAACTATGTACTAGATTCACCGAAATCAAAATGTTTTGTGCTATGGGGAACTGTAACATGCGTACCAATTTTCAGCCATTTGAACAGAGCGTTTAGACGCTATTGTGTTCACCACATCATTTTCAAAATAGTAAACATGAATTCAGGAGACCTCAAAAGTGTAGAAACACTAAAATCTCAAACTCGTATTTTTGAAATGATTAAAATACTTTCCTTCTGATAGTTTTCTGAAAGTAACAAAGTGTTGAAATGTGATCAAGAGAAATATCTTTCTCAGTCCATAATGTATTTGAATTATTTTATCTGTCTAGATGTAGAAACCAATTTTACTACGACTTTCAACAGGCAACATTTTACAATAAAGTTGTAAAATTTAAATAACATACAATTTTTTAAAAAATTCTAATAAAACTTGGAGGCACGTGAATAGCCTTTGCAGGGAGATTTCACTCTCTTCTATTTCCTACAGATAATTATAATTTTTTAGCCCCCACCAGTGGCTGATCCAGTGATTCTGTTCTTTGAGCTGGAAGACGAGAAGTACCAGGTTTGATCCCAGATCATGCTTGTCGACCTAGTGATTCGAAGTTTTCTGCATTTCCCCCCCCTTCAATTTGCATGAATATGAGCTAGAATTCTTTAGAAAGATCCCCACTGAGGCCATCTTTTCTTAGGTCCAGGTCCCTACTATAGACAGTCTTCCTTAATTCAAATACCATATCATGCTTGTAATTTTTATCAGAGTATTTTCAAATTTAAACAAAACATTAGCATTTCAAAAATGAATTCAGAAATCTACGTTATCAATATCTTATGATAGAAATAATACTCAGCTGAACTGTTGTTCTGGTATATAAAATATTTTTTGAAAAACAAAAGTATTCCTGAAAAGATTTCAAGATTAAAAGAATATTAATGATTAACAGGAAGGTATATTGACAAATTATGTAAATTTGAATTTATAGTTAAAATCATTTAGAATTTATTTCCTAAATTAAGATTTTTATTACTGTAGAACTCCACCACTATAAAGGTCTAATATTTAAAGGTACAGTGGGTCGGCCTTTTTACAGAGGTTTTACTGTATTTCATTTTTAATCAATAATTTTTGCATTCCACCAGTGTTTTAGAGGTTCTTTTCTTGAAGCTGGAAAACTGGAAGTGCCGGGTTCAATTCCAGGTTGCGCTTATCCCTATAGCCATTCGAATTTTGCCACGGTTTTCTCCGAAACCCATGTACACCCCCACATAGGACATCTTCTTAAAAAGAATTCTCTACTATACACAATTGGTAGTAATCCGAATAACATGCCTACCTATAACTTTTATTGAAATATATTCACATTTAAGTGGAACATGAGTACTTCAAAAAGGCATCCAAAAAACCTTATATTATAAATAACTTAGGAGAGAAATAATACAAAGCTAAGCAATTTTGTTATGTTTGGTATAATAAAAAAAAAAAAAAAAAAAAAAAATCCCTAAAAGCTTTCAAGATTAAAATAATATTAATGATTATCAGAAAGCTATACAGACAAATTATTTATAGAGCTAAAGTCTTTTAGAATTGGTTTTTTGCATTTATGATTTTTTGAACCTCAATTTAAGGACTACCTATGTAACCGTCCAAAATTTAAAGCTACAGTTTGTAGTTTTTAACAAAATATTTTCACATTTACATAACAGATAAATACATAAAAAAATTTAAAAATTTAAAAAAAAACTTTATTTCTTTTATAACTGATGTTTTTGTTAAATAAATTTATAATAAAAACCTCTTGAATAATATAGCATAAAAATTTTTATTACTTATAAACTATAATTTTTACTAAATTAATTTTACGTGAAAAGAAGATATTTTAATTTGTATTCTGTATTAAAAACAAGATATTAATATTTTAATCTTATTTAACAAATATAATAAGCAGAATAATTAATAGGAGGAGGTAAATAATTCCAACAAAATTTCTTCTCCTCATAACAACATGAGTTCAAAGAAAATAAAATAATATTCAATATTGCTATTTTAAATTATGAAAACGAAAATCGAAATATTTACATTCATGTACGTTCGTGCGCATGCCTGAATCAAATAAATAAATAAATAAGACTTTCTATTTGCGATAACAGATGGCAGCAGCACTGATATATGCGTCCCGAACAGTTCGTATTGGGACCGGATTTTACACTACGCCGTTATCGTACCTGAGGATTGTATTACCATGATTAGGATATAGAATTTTGCAAAGAATCCTTTTTCAGAATATAAAATTTTGTGAAGGGTTCTTTTTGAGAATAAGTAATTTAGATTTACCTCTGGACAGACCCCTGTTTTGGGAAAGTTTAGAATGTGTTTGGTGGAAATTTCAGTTGTCTGAGCATTTTCTGCCCCCCCCCCCCTCCCTGCCAGTTTTCCTTAACTTTTTTTTTTTCAAAATTTATTGCTGTCAACTTACATTTTTTATATTTTTACTTCTACAGTTTGAATGAAATGTGAAGTGCCATGCCGCAATTAAGAAAACGAAAAGCAAAAGAAAATACGCCTGTTGATGTTAAAAAAGAAAGAAAAGAAAGTTCAGATATTTCTAAAAGTGCTTCCAAAAAGAAACAAACTGAAATTCTTGTAACACCTAAAACAAAAACAAGTAAAACTAATGTTAAAAGAAAGAAAAAAGCTAGTTCACTGTATTCAGATGAAGAATCAAATGATGAAATTATTCACAGCAAAAATACAGTTAAAGGAAAGACTTTGAATAAAAAAGATTTAAAACGTGTAAAAGAAGAATTTAAAGATCAAGATGAAAGTGTTGATTCAGTATTGTGTTCAGATGAAGAGTCAGCTGATGAAAATAATAAAAATAAGAAAGAGGTTAAAGGAAAAACTTCATTAAAGAAAAAAGATATCAAAATTGTAAAAGATGAAATTAATAGTGAAGATATTTGCATAAAAGATGAACCTAATGATTCAGATAGTTTAAATATTCATAATTCTATAGACAGTGGCATTTCGTCAGAAAATTTAAGTGACATTATTAAAGAAACTATTATAAAATCTGAACCATCTTCCAGTTTTCGTAATGATAATAAAGAAAAGAAAGGCAATTCATCAGATAGTGAATCTGATTGGGAAGAAGTTGAAGATAACTGTGAAACTAACAGTCTTGATGACTATAAACCTGAAATTCCCAAAGAGGGAGTAGAAATAACTATTGATTGCCCAGAATTAAGAATTAAAAAACGCCAAAAGAAGGAATTTGATGAAAGAGAATGGATCAGGTTGCACATTAATAGGATCCGTAAAGACAATCAATTGTGTATTCATAAAACTCATTTACTATGTCTTTTAGCTCATGGCATTTATGTTAATAAAATTCTAAACTCTGATATCATTAAAAGTTTTGCTTTATCTCTTATCCCTGAAGATATGTTTTCCTTAACTGCTGGTAAAAAAGTAGATAAAATTGATGTAAATGGTATTGAAAAGGTAGTTTTGTGGTTTAGAGATGCATTTAGTTTTGAAAGTAAAAAAATTGTGTTTTTAAATCTGTTTACATCTTTAGTACAAAGCTTCCAGACAACAATTGCTATGAATGCATCTGAATATAATTTATTATTCATTGCATTTGCTCGCATTTTGGGTTTTAAGGTTCGATATTGTGTGTCATTGTACCCTGTAACTTATAAGGCTTCAAATTTATTGAAAAAGCCTAACAGCATGAAAAAGTCTAAGAAATCTGAATGTCCGGATGATCCTGAAAAAGCAAGTGACAAAAAATCTGATGAAAAGAAATCAGAATGTCAGAAAAAATCTAAAAAATCAAATGAAAAAAAATCTGATGGTAAATTAAAGAAATCTAAGTCTAAAAAAGAAGAGAGAACTGAAACAACAAAACAAAAGAAAGGAAAGCCACCTGGAATGAAAAAAGACAATATTATTGAAAATAAAGAAAAGAATTCTAGACCTCGTCGATCTACTGGAAAAAATTACAAGCTAAGTAGTGATGAAGAAGATGATGATTCTGATAAAGATTTTGAAGTAGGTTATGACAGCAGTGATGAGGATTTAAAAAACACAAACAAATTAAAACCAAAAAGAAAATATGAGCCAAAAAATAAAACACCTAATCGCAAAGTGCTTTCATCTGACTCGGAACCTTCTTCTCCACAACAGTCTAACTTTGATTCTGAAAATATTATCTGTTGGGCAGAAATATATTCAAAGCCTGATAAACTGTGGATATCTATAGAATGTGCAAATAATATTATTGACAAACCATATGAAATTGAAAAACTTGCTCCAAAACCAGTGACTTATATTTTAGCTTATGACAATGAATCGTTTGTTAAAGATGTAACTAGACGTTATTGCAGTGAATACATGACTGCTACTATAAAATTAAGAGTTGATCCTGATTGGTGGGAAGAAACTTTAGAACCATTTTTGCCTCCAAATTCTATGCAAAACAAAGCAGAGGAGAAGAAACTCGATGAAATGCTAGTGAACAAGCCACTGCCCACCACTATTCAAGGGTAAGAAAACACAGCACATATCTTAATATTTATTTTAATATTCAATATATTAGAATTGTTATTTATATGAATAATGTAAAAAATAATTTTATATCATAATTCGGTACTTTCCTATACAAGGACCGCCATGCTATTTGGCGATAAAGAGCAAAATTGGAAAATCCATTCATTAGTAGCCAATGGCCAATAATCACTTATTTTGCCAGTAGCGAAATAGTGCAGCATGGCAGTGAACACTGCTTATTGTTTTATTTTTTACAGATTAATTATTAATTTAACGACTCAAAAAGAAATGCCAGATTTAAATATATTCAAATGTTAGTAAACCAACATTATGTTTGTAGATTACTCTAATTATAGTATCTTTTTAATTTATGTTCATCGTAGATACCAATATGCGTATTGCTGATACTTCTTATGATACTTGATTAGATTTAAAGTTAATGGATTTCAGACAAATTTTGTTTTGGTGCAGATTGGATACAAAAAATTCTGCTACTGGAACTATTTCATCTGTGGCCACTTTTATTTATTTCTTTGGTTAAAAAATATTTAAAATTTCTGTTAATACAATAATGTTAAATTAAATAATCAAAATAAAGATTTTAATGATGTAAGACAATGAAATAACTTAAATTTTGAAGTAAAACCGAGGTTGTATATGTAGTGGAGGGAAAAAATAAATAAAAAATGCTTTGAACATAATTTGACAGTCAGATCATAGAGGCCAGGAAATAAAATACTCAAATCGCTAAGTGGCATTCCTCAAATAGTAAAGTAATGGTAAAAAAAAAAAAAATTAAAAAAAAATTTCTTGCCCTAATTGATCATATGTGGCTAAATTATCTTGTCAATATGTCTGGCAAAATAACTGAATAATCTGAACATTTATTACATATTACTTCAAATATTCTTAAAAATTTGATAAATATTACATTTTAATGAAACTTCTATGCAATTTCCATGTTTATCCATAATGTTATTTTTCTTTTGAAGTATATAAGCTTTATTAAATAGAAATATATCTTATTAGATTTAAGAACCATCCTTTGTATGCTCTGAAAAGACATTTGTTGAAATTTGAAGCTATCTATCCTCCTGATGCTCCACCTGTAGGATTTATGAGAGGAGAACCAGTTTATGCTAGAGACTGTGTACACCAGCTGCATTCCCGGGAAACATGGCTTAAAGAAGCAAGAGTAGTTAAAATCGGAGAGGAACCCTATAAGATAGTTAAAGCCAGACCTAAGTGGGATAGGGTATTTTTTTTTTTTTCTTCTTTATTTATGAAGAATTTATTAATTTGTCAGTTATTGTTAACTATAACCAGGGTTGCTGTTCCTATGGTATCTGAAATTCAAGGAAAATATGGAAAACTCAAATAATTTGAAAAATTAATTAAAAGATAAAAAATTTTAAAATTTGTAGCAAAAATGCGAAAAATTAAGGGTTTTTCTTTTCTTCTTTTAAGCTAGGAAAAAAAAAAATTATGATGAAGTTTTAATTTGAGTTTTTAATTTTGAATTGTTTAGTTTTATAGTTTTGAGAAATTTTATTATTATTATTATTATTTCATAATGAAGGCAAAAAGTCAATTATATGATTTTCCTCAACTACATGGTAAGTTAACAAAATTAATATATACTAGATATGTTCAGTTTATTTGCAGTTGTGTTAAGTTCTAATGTTGCATAATTGTGAAACATCCGTTCTATTTTTAAAAGAGACAGGAAAACTCACGGAACTTTTTCTGCTGATTTGTGTAGCAATCTAGGTAATTTTTCAATTTATATGTATTTCCTATATTATTTGCATACCATTTTATAAGCTACTTTCTGTTCAGACTACAAGGTAAATATGGTAAATTCCTGATTATCTGGGCAATTGGATGACTCAGCAATCAAGGGTGTATATAATGTGGATGATAAACAAAATGACGCAACACAACCATTATTAAAATGCTTTTGACCGATTTTTATTTCTAGGAAGAGGTTTATAGATAAAATGATGACTTCTAAAACTTTTTTATTTGCATGTTTGTTGCTTTACTTGTTTGCAAAATAATCTGTATTTATTTTTTATTTTATTTGTTTTTTCTTTTCTTATCAAAGCTCTTCTTTATTTGCGACTAAAGTTTTTTTTTTTTTACAAAAAGATGTGATCTGTGAGTGAAATTAGAGAGAACAATACCTTCCACTGCGCATTCACTCAAAGAAAAGATAAGAAATAGTGAAGTTTCAATTTTGAATTCAAATGGAAAAACTGTGCAGTATCCAATATTGATGTTTTCAGTTGTCCACTGTAAGCAACCTCTTTAGAGTTATTAAGGTATTGGAGATTTAAAGGGGCCAAAAAAAAAAAATAATAATAATAATAATAATAATAGCATGCATAGCTACTAGGTCTTTGTGATGTGTAGGAAAATTTTTTGATTTTTGTATTTTCTTCTTCCTACCAGAAAAAGAAATCTTTTCTAATTTTCTAATTTTTTTCATTTATCATTTTTCCAATTAAAAAAAAAAAAAAAAGAAGAAGACAAAACATTTTTACAAACAAATTATGTATTTTTATTTAACCCTTACCCGTGCATTGGTAATATATTTACCACTTATTATATTGTTCCAGCTGCAAAAACTCATCCCGGAAATTTTTTAGGGCAAATTTTCGTTTATAAAGTAGCAGAAAAGGCCGTTTTTTTCAAACTGAAAATTAAAAATTTCTTTTAATTTAATCCTGTTTGTGAATTCCGGTGAGAGTGTAATTTAAATGATCTGAATTACCTTGCACCGCAAAGGGTTAATTATAAAGACATTTGACCTTGAAAAGTTCTTGAAGGTACATTAACGTTTTCAGGCAGGCGTGGACCATCTTCAAAAGTATTGATGACTTGGCTTAAATTGATGCTGTTCTGTTGATGTGTGCAGGCAATGCTACCCTGTGCCTAAATTCGTTGTCGGTTCTACGTCATTACAAGCATACACATCAATAAGGATTTCAATGGTTTTGCAGTTTAAAGTTTCACAGTTTAAAGCACATATTTAAATGGCAAAAACATCAGAAACCTTAGCAATGTGCACACGTGTATCGATAGGGTGACAAGAAGATGCACACATAGACTGACAAGAAATTTAGACACAAGTTGGCATTGCTTGCTCAAACCAACAGGATTGCTTTAATCCATGTACTGCTGAGGATAACTGAGCACCCGGCTGAAAATGTTTAAATAACTTAAGATGCGTATTAATTTTAAGTTTTACATGAAAGAACATAGTGAGATAAGACTTGTTCGAAAATACTAATCACATCTTGAAACAGCTTTTACATAGCAGAGCATAATGTCACCTTGCTTTTTTGAGAATGAAACAGACAATACCTGGTAAAGCTAGGAGAAAACAAACATTGTGGATTGTATGCTTGCTATCCTTCATGAAATGTCAGTAGTAATCTTTTATTTGATTTTTAAAATATTAAAAAATTAGTACTGCTAAGAAGCAATATAAACAGGCATTTCCTGATGCATATATAATAGAATTTTCGTAAAGAAATGAAACATAAATTCAAATCCTGCTTTCTGTACTTTTTGTTCTTCAGATTTTAAATGTTCGATTTTAATCTTAGTAGTGTCATTGCCTAAAATTTTCTTTTCTTCCCCTTATGTGTAGGGAGGGGGGAAAGATATATATATATATATTTATTTATTTATTTAATTTTGACTGATTTCTGATCTGTTTGTGAAACAAAAATTTTCTACCTGTTCTAGCTCAAGATCTAATGCATAGAAAGGTTATATTTAGTTGCACCTTGACATAGATTGGTGTATATTGCTCAACAAGTAGTGCTGTTGTTTTGTTTTATCATGATTTTTAATTTGGTTAGTATAAGACAATTTCATTTTAACCAATCTTTGTGAAATTTAAAAAATATACATTTATAAGAACAAATTTAGTGCCACAATGAGGCACTTTCACAAAGTCAACTTTTGGCCAAGAGACACCTTCACAAAATAAATTTTCAACAAAGAGGCTCCTTCACAAAGTCAATTCTCAGCAATATGCACATTTAAAATTTCTATAAACTTCGCTGTAAAGCGCAAAATTAATGGTTGTCACCGGCCACATGGCGACTAAATAAAAAGATGGTGATTAAAAAATTATGCGATTGCCACTATAGTTGTCACTTTTTGTGATCATTAAAAATTGAGTGTCGATTGTAATTTCCAATCTTTCTCCATCTACGGCATAAATGTCAATGTTCATTTACTTCTACAACCTATAAATAAGTACAATTGTTTAATATTCCTCACTCATATAATTCTTAGACCCCCCCCCTTTCCCTACCCCTAACAATTGGTGATCCACATGCATTACAGAAGCTTTATGATTTCCAATCTTTCTCCATCTGCAGCATAAATGTAAATATTCATTTTAAACTTGCTTTATTAGATTCTAGAATCTATAAAGAAGTAGAATTGTTTGATATTTCTTATTCATAATTTTTTTTAACTCCCTCTCACTTTTGTGGCTACTAATGAAATTGACAGTACTGGCCACTAATGAATTTTCCCAGTTTTGCCATTTACTTTGCTGCATCAAGCAAATAATAATTATTCTAAATTTGGATATTTACTGTAGACAATGGTAAATATCTAAGTAAACACCTTCTTGTCTTACACATAAAAAAAGTTGCTCATGTATATTTATTTTTCAACTGTTCCATTTTATTTTTAAAATGTATTTTGAAATTTAATAAACTGCTTTGCACATTTTAGTTAATTGTTCATGAGCATTATTAATTTTCACAAATTTAATTTATTTTTCACAAATTATATTTTAAATTCACAAATGGAGTACCATTTTTAAAAACCTGGATTTTAAACCCTGATAATACTAATTGTTAAACAAGATAAAATTCATTAAATAAATTTACACAGTTACCTTACATAATGTTCTTATTTCTTTTATGCACAATACGTATTTCAAGTGCGTCGCACTCATCATCAGGTGCTAAGTGACCTCTTCATCTTCATCTGTCTCTATTGTTGATCGTCGTCGGCTCGTTAGTTCTCCTCGCTTCACTTCAGTTAAATTTAGTATTGGCTGCCATTCTTTCGGTATTGTTGCGTGTTCTCTTTTGTTAATTGCGTAGGGGTTAGTCAAAATTTTGAGGGCCTCGCGTTTTAGGGCATAACTGTGATTATTATATGGAGCAAGTTTTTTAGTAGTAAATGAGTTAATGTTAACATAAAGTTAATGTTAAGATAAAATTTTTTGTATATGGAGGAGGATGTAAATTTTTAATTGAAGTATATTTTTCAAAAGAACTTGATACTTTAAATCTTAAGATAGAAATTCCACTTAAAATTATCGAAAATAAGGAAAAGAATATTATTTATTAAATATCTTACCTTCAATTTGGAGCATGTTCTGAAAATATAAAGGTATATGTAATTATAATATGTAATATAAAGGTATATGTAATTATATTAAAGAACTTAAATTTCTATTTTATTCTAGATTAATTAAGTTGTTTGAAAGGTACTCTGCAGTAGGTGTTCCTATAAAAATAAAACTGCTATTAGTTGTTAGTTAACTGTTGTTAATTCAATATTTTTTACGTTTAATCTAGATTCTGTAAATTTTTCACAACCTGAAATTCTTAGTTATGATCGTTATGCTTTTAAACTATTATATGTTATTTTTCTTTGCAGTATGCAGGTGTTATGCGGACAGATTTGCCTTTAGAAATATTTGGTCATTGGCAGACAGAACAATATAAACCTCCTGTTGCTGTAAATGGCAAAGTACCAAGAAATGAATATGGCAATGTTGAGTTATTCAAGCCCTGCATGTTACCTAAAGGAACTGTTCACCTGGAATGTATGTATTTGCTTAAAATGTTTTTTTTTTTTTTTTTTTTTTTTTTTGAACAGAAACTGTGATAAATTTAAATATATGCATATTTGTTGTATTAACCCAACAACAATGATTTGGAGTCCATGCAGACCCCAGGCACTTATATTTATAACTCCCCCCCCCAAAAAAAAAAAAAAATAAATAAATAAATAAATAAAATAAAAAATAAAATAAAATAAATAAAATAAAATAAATAAATAAACATGGGAAAACTTTTTTTCATAAGTACTCATTACCTAATTTTTTTTTTTTTTTTTTTTTTTTCATTTTCACATTCAGAAAATTCCAGGGCTGCTGGATTTTAGCTAGGCTAAAAAAACGCTGGGCAGTTTTGTTTTGTTTTGTTTAAATTACTTTAAAAAGGCAGTCTTTTATTAAAAAGCTTTTTTTTTTTTTTTTTTTTTTCATTTTGTTTTGAAAAATGTTAAAAGTGATACTTATAACATTTATATAGTTATATTATTAATGTAATAAAAAAAAAATCTAATGAAATAAGAGTAAAATCACTTAATAAATAGAATTCTGAATCACAAATATATAAAAACAAAATCAATGCTTAGAAAACTGATCCTTTTCTGTACGATTTAAATTATTAATAAATAACTCTTACTCAATAGCATTATTATAAGAAATATGAATTACCAGTCATTTCATTTGTTTTTAAATAACAATGTACTTTAATAATTTTTCATCTTTCTCAACATCTAAACTATTTCTTTGTTTTTTCTAAACAAAGCGATATGTAGAGAAAAAAAAAAAAAAACTTCTAGTTGAAGCCAAAATTGCAGCATAGCTCAGTAATTTAACAAAACAGTCACAAAAGTTATTAGGTAATAAAACTTAATTTTTTTTTTATCTCTTGACTTTTTCGAGATTTTATCTTTTTCAGAAGGGGGGGGAGGAGGGGACTAGAAATTATTTGATAATTTTTTCAGAAAACTTGACTAAGTTTTTCACAGATTCGTATAGAAACTGAAGAAAGATAACATTTTCCAGTCTTAATTCCCAACTTCTACATTCTTCTTTTAAAATGGATGATCTATTTGTTGCTAGATGCATAACCAATATAATTAATAATTCCTTTTTGGAGTGTGTTTTATTTTTGCTCTTTAAAAAATTGTATTTATTTTTCTTCTTTTATAACACTAGCCGCCTTCGGCGACCAGCTGGTTCGCGGTCCTTGAAAAATCCGACTTTATGAAACTCCCGCTTGGTGGCACCTGCGGCGCCTTTTTCCCGTTTCAGATCTTGCAACAGCTTATTGACATATAGTGAAAATAGCTTTATTGAAAAATTTAATCGCCGTAAATTCCCGCTTGGTAGCCTGCGGTGCCCTCTTCCACTTTCAATATCTGAAACAGCCTGTTCACTCACCATGTTATGATCTTTCAAATTTCTGACTTTAGTAAAGTTCCACTCGGTGGCGCCTTATCCCCGTTTTAGAACATACAACACCTTCCTCGCTCATTAGAATTTAAAATATTACAGCACCATCTGGCGGTAGAAATTTCTGTAATCTACTGTTCAATTCTAAATCAACCAACCTTTCAAATGATGTATTACTTATGAAAATATTTTAATTAGTAGATGAGGTACAAAAGAAAATCTAAACAGGAGACCTTAAAACGTGTAAAATCTCGAATTCCACTTTTGATAATATAAAAGAACTTTAAAATAGCTTTCGAATGATGTATTAAAAATAATTTAATCATAATTAGAATTTGAAATATTGAAATTTTAAAATATTACAGCGCCATCTGGCAGTAGAAATTTCTGTAATCTACTGTTCAATTCCAAATCAAAAAGCTTTCAAATGATGAAATTATTATCTTATGAAATTATTTTAATTAGTAGCTGAGATACAAAAGAAAAACCTAATCAGGACACCTCAAAACTTGTAAATCGGGTGAAATCTTGAATTCCATTTTCGATACTGTAAAAGTACTTTAAAATGTGTATCGAATGACGTATTAAAAAAAAAAATTAATCATAATTAGAATTTGAAATACAAATATTAGAATAAAATTTTATTTGCAATTAAATGTAAATTAAAGTTTTTTTTTTTAATTCTCCGAAATTTCTTTCAGTAATCCGACTTATCCCTGGTTTTCTCCGAAACTTGCATAATTCCGGGCTATATAACGTTAAAAATCTTTAGTACGATATGTGAACAGAAATTCGAATTTGAAACTCTGCAAAATATTAAAGAATAAAGGTGTTCTGGGTATTCCGTAGTTTTCTCCGAAACTCCCGTTTATTAGAATAAAATTTTATTTGCAATTAAATGTAAATTAAAATGAATTTTTTTTTTTTTTTTTTTTTTTATTCTCCGAAATTTCTCTCAGTAATCCGACTTATCCCTGGTTTTCTCCGAAACTTGCATAATTTCGGGCTATATAACGTTAAAAATCCTTAGTACGATATGTGAGCAGAAATTTGAATTCGAAACTCTGCAAAATATTAAAGAATAAAGGTGTTCTGGGTATTCTGTTGTTTTCTCCGAAACTCCCATTCCTTTTCTACATCTTTGCCCCTTCGCTCCCCCCCCCCCCTTTCCGCCGATAATAATAATTTTACACTCGAAAATATTCGCATTCGATTTACTTTGCCTTAAAATCTAAATATACCAACCAATTTCAAATGCAGTAACTCTTTTTTTTTCAATTTTTGCCCCTTTTCCCCCTCCCTAATAATCGTACTCTTTTAAAAATATTCACAATCGAATTATCGGGCATTAAAACCAAATACTACTAAATTTCAACGGCATATCTCAATTTAAAATACTGCAAAGTATAAAAGAAAACTTAATCTTTTTCCAATAAGTACGTCATTTTTTTATTTATTCATATATTTTCATGAAAATTGAACAGTAGCTTTATAATATGCTGTCTAGGCCAAATATTAATTTAAATGTAACGTGAATGAAAATTTGAAAAAGTTTGAAAATTGCAATTTTTATCCCCACTCTATGAAACACGTGATATCTTAATTGGTTACATTCATTTCCTTTTTTATCACAGACACTTGTCTTGCATGTGTTTTGTTTCCGATCGAAACAGCTTAGAAATCGTCTGCTGATAGAATGTTTCTTTTTCCATCATTTTTCGATCGACATTTTAATTAATATCTTGAGAACTAATTAAAATTTTTAAATTCTGTTTTCACTATCAACTCGGGAAGGCTTCTGAGCACCTGTATGTCAAATTTTGTACTTCTGCGTTCAGTAGTGGCTGAACGTATAGATGCACAGACAGAGAGACAGACAGACAGACATCTTCTTTTATTCTTATAGATGCCTAAATGTTATTCATTTATTAAAAATAATAATAGTTCCTGTTAGTAAAGTTCTTTAAAACCCGAATAAACTACTACGTCATTTTCCAGATTCAGAATTCTTTTTGCACTGAAGACGATATGCTTAAGGCTACCGAAACAGCTGTATGCATCTCAAATATTTTTCTTTGGCATTTCTGACGTAGTAGTTTATTTGGATTTTAATATTCCAACGCCAAGTCTCCTGTTATTATTAATAAAGCTCTTATTTTGTGATTTGCCAGTACTCTATAAACTTATTAGATGTTATGCAATTTCAATATTTATATTATTTTTTCAGTGCCTGGATTAAATCGTATTGCAAAAAAGCTGGGTATTGATTGCAGTCCTGCAGTAGTTGGATTTGATGGACATAAAGGAAGTGTGCATCCTGTGTAAGTTTGATGATAGATATAATGAGGCTTAAAAAAATCTTAGTTTTTGACAATTAAAGAAAAGAAAATTTCTCAAATGTATAAATTTTAATAGTAATGTTTATATATCATTATATAAATATTACTATTAAAAATTTTTAAATTAAAAAAATATTAAAAAGAAATTGTGCAATCCATTTCTTTGTTACTATGTTTGAAAGCCTTGATTTTTATTTTTAAGGTTCATTTGTTCAAACATGCAAATAATTTTATTTATTATTATTATTATTATTTTTCAGAGGGGGAGGGGGGGGGGGAGATTTTTTAATTAAACCTAGAAATTACACCATAACTTAAACATTTTATAAATAAAAAAAAATACAATCTTAAAGACTAAAAAATTTTTTCTGATTTCGTGTTGTTCCTGAGCTAAGTTATACAAAGTGTTTAAAAATTATCTTTAAAATTAGGATATAATAGAATATTTATTGTATTTTGGTTCAACGTTTAATAAATGCATAAAATTCAAAACTATCCCTTTGTAAATTTTATATAATAATTACAACTCAACCATAAACTTTCATGATAATACATTCAAAACCAGATTTTAAGCTGGGAAAAAAGTTTCTTTAGCATTTTAGCTGAAATGCACGAGAAGTATTTTACCTTTTCCAAAAGTTAATTTAATTCTTTGAGTACTATTGATTTATTTTTCTTGACTTGATTATCCCCAATTTTGTTTTTTAACATGTTCATTTACCAAGTTGAAAATTGGAATTTCATGTGGTGGCCAATTATTATTTTTTTAAATTTAGTTTTTATTGTGCTCGAAATAAGTTAATATATTAATTATATACTTTTATTGTTGTGTACATAGGATTTATGTATTCTAAATTAAATATCCATCAAGCGATATGGTGTGATTTGGCCATACATAAGGCAATTATTGCCCATATGGCTGGAAACATGATATCATATGATATGTAATTCTGTCAAATAAGTTATATATTTTACAAATAAAAATCATTTAAATATAATAATTATAACTTTAATTATCAGTCTTTTATAATCACATAGAATTTTTTAAAAGTAACATTCAAATAGAAAAAAAACCTGGCTAATATAAACAATAGACCATGGCTGGTGCCCATACCCACTCGACGAAAGTCGATCCCTTCCCTAATGGGCAATATAAATATTACATGCCATTTTGCTGTGGCCACTATGCTGTTCCACTTAGAAACTTGATATCAATGTGCATGCGATAGCATAGCGCGTGATCAGCTGTTTGGTGAGAACTTGCATCACGCGATATCATGTGATTGACAATTAACGTATTAATTTCTATTGTTTTCTGATGATTTTAACCAAGCATCCATATTTGTAATTTAAGAAACGTCTAAAGTGGTGTAGGTGAGTCTGTAAAAAGTCATGCCCATTCAGCAATTTGAAGGGTGCAACTCTGACTGATAGGGGTTTCTAAAATACAGTGTTCTTCTACTTCCAAATTTTGTGGGGAACACATGTTTTTTTGTGGTATTTTTTTTTTTTTTTTTTTAAATACAGTGGGATTTCTACAATCCCACTTTCTAATGCAAGCCCTGCTGTATAATACATTAAGAATATTTTTTATGTATGATTTTCAAGCTGCTGTAATAATGTTGATTTCATTATGTTTATATACTTCTAGATTTGAAGGTTTTGTTATTTGTGAAGAATTCAAAGATACGATAATGGCTGCATGGGAAGAAGAGCAAGAGAATATTAGAAAAAGAGAGGAAGAAGTATGTATATTAATTTTATTTATTTATTTTTCTTGCATGTGTTGTTAATTACTTGTTTCTATATATATATTTTTATTACATAGTAATTTCAGGGCATTTAGTGTGGTCCCTAAAGTCCCTTAACTCTTTTCAGGTCCCTAAAAGTCCCTTTTTTTGGCAAAATGGTCCCTAAGTCCCTTTTTTTTTTCCTCCCTTCACCAAAAGTCATAAGAGTTTTAGTTATGCTAAAAAAATATTTGTGTAATAAAATTGTGTAGGCACATAACTTAATAGAATATTAAAAAGATTAACTTTTAACAGTTAGTGATCTGATGTGTAACAAAAACACTGTTATTCCTGGATAACTCAGTGAATGGGCTTGGGGAAGGGGAGGGGGGGGGGCTAACATTAAAAAGACCGTTTTGCTGACTGTCCCTCACTGTTGCATAGTACTAGAACTATTACAGTTGTTCTGGATGCCTTTGATCAGGAAACGAATTATTTTCTGTAATGAGTCTTGTTACGATTTCTACCCTGATGGCTACCAAACATATCTATAGATGTCCAGAATAGTAGTTGGATATTCACTTTATTCAGAATTGCCATATTTTTAATTTATTCTGTAACATTATTAGTATCTGCTATTTTTTTTTTTTTTTTTTCCACACCACTTTCTTTTGTATAATAATTTTCTCCAATATGTAGTTACAATTAAATAAGAATAAAAACAGTTTAAAAAAAAGGGGGGGGGGGAGGGGAATAAATAAAAAAGTGAGTACTAACATTGTTATGGTATCAGTTAAAAATGCGCCAGCTGTGCTTGACTGTCTTCTGCCACATGGTCTGACAACTGAGTTGTGGTATGTATTTTCCTCTGTTTGATATTTTATTTTATAAATACCTGCAGTTTTTAGGGGGTTTATGGGGTTTTTGTCACTATAGATATGCTGGAAAATATCTGTTAGGTTTAGTGGGGATATTTACATTTAGTTTTGAAACTTCATTTTTAAGTTTATTGGGTGCACCTTTATTAAATGAAATTGCTGTAATATATTTTTCTTTTGGTTTTTGTCTATTTTCAATATGGATTAATTATTTAATTCTATTTCTATATAGTTTATATTCTAGATTTTTCTTATAATCAGCTTTTCTCATATTTTATTTAGTTCGTTTATTAGTTCTCATATTTTATTTAGATGTGTTAAGGTTTATTTTATTTAGTTTTTCTAGTATTTTTAAAATTTTTAAGTTTTTGTTGCTGACAGCAAAAACATCATTGGCGTTTTTAAACCAACACTTAATTTCATGTTTAAAATTTCAAAAATGATTTCTTCTTTTAGCTTAAGTTTTAATTCAGTGATGAATCTGAATGGTGGGATTCCATTTGGGATTCTGCCACTCCACCCCACCTTTTTTTTTTTATTAATATTTGTTTTTAAATCTAAAATTAATTTTCATTGACAATTAAGTTGTTTGCTGCTATTAATGTTGTGCTGATTTAGTTTTATTGATATTTCTTTTTTCATTATTTCATTTATAATTTTGTTACTATCTGTTGATAGGAACAGTTTAATGCCATCAAAATTCATGACAGTGTTATTTTCGTTAATTTTAATTTCTCTTAGTTTTCTTATAAAGTCGCCGGTGGAACTTATGCTATTGTTTGAAAGGAGGAGGATTTCACGATAAATGTTTTTTCATACATTTTCTGAGGGAAAGTTAAGACTTACTCTTTCATTTACTATTTAGCAAAATTTAGGGGAATTCTTATGATCCTTAAATTAGCTAAACATATGGGCTGTATTAGGTACGTGATTTTAAATTTTAGATGGTTTCTTGTTCATCCATTTTTCCTCAATTATTAACTTTTTATTTTGCTTCTGTTAGACTACTAAAAGAAATAAAAAGAAACTATCACACAAGCATTGAGGGCGGCTGAGCCCCTGGCTGGAAAGCTTTTGTGTAAAACTTCAAATAAAGCTTATAATTTAATTAAAACATGCTTTATTTGTCAAAGTTTTGCAGACACATACTTTTCAATTATTTGCAGGAGTTCATGACAGTTATATGCAGCATAATTATTATTTTCTATGCAAAACAGAGACCGATGCATGTATTGCAATTTTACAAAAAGGAATTTTAAAACAGCAAGCCACACCAGTCACTGAAAGATTTTTTTCTCAAAGATGGTGGAGGGGAAATGCCAGATTCATACTCAAGTCACACTGTGGCCTAGCTATTAAAAAATTTCTGTGGTTTTCACATTTTCAGAAAAACTTGCATAAATATAGGCTAACAATCCTTTAAGTAGATTCCCCACAGAGGGTAACACACTCTAGGCTCCTTGAGTTGATAGTCGTCTCCCCCACCCACCCACACACATGCATAACACACTTGACTTAGAATGGCAAATTTCAAGACTAACTAATTCATTGATGGAAAAAAATTCATTTAAACTTAAAATCTGAATTCTTTTCATTTTATCATAAAGAGCAGTAAAAGTGACCCTATCTTTAAAGTTATTTGAGATGGAGGGACCCAAGCTGCATCTTATGATATGGTATATCTTATCTTAAGGGGCCGCTTCACTGACCGTCGCCGGAAGCTCAAGCCAATGTTTTCCTATGGAGAATTTTGTTTAATTATAGCTCATTAATAAATTCATAATTTTAAATTCTGTTTTCACATTCAGAAAATTCACAATTGTTAAATTGGCCGCCGTTTTATGAAAACAGATTTTTTTAATTTTTAATATTTTATTTTTATGCAGTAACATGCAAAATTTCACATATTAAAAATTCGTATTTTACAGCTTTAAAATAAAACATTTAAAATTTTAAAAATCCATTTTTAGAAAACGGCGGCCAATTTAACAACTGTGAATTTTCTGAATGTGGAAACATAATAAAAAAATATGAATTAGTTAATGAGTTATAATTGAACAAAATTCTCTATAGAATAACATTGGCTTGGGTTTACAGCGACGGTCAGTGAAGCGGCCCCTTAAGGTATTCAACAAAACCGAAAGAATATGACACCGACTCTATAGACTTTTATATTTTGACTGACTGTATATGTTTTTTAATTATTTGGTTTCAGATGGTTATCACTCAGGCTACACATAATGCGGGATCATATATATAGAGAAAAAAATTCAATATATCTATTACAGAATACGTAAAATAAATAGGTCCCTTAAGTCCCTTTTTTTTAAGTTTTGGTCCCTAAAGTTCCTAAATTTTTGAGAGAGTTGTGCTAAATGCCTTGTAATTTAATTCTGTCCATTTAAAATTTGAAAATTTATAAAAGAAAAATAAACTAAATACATGTTTATAAAAGTGTATTTGTTTTTTATGTTTTAGCAGCATCAGTTACTAGCTGGTGCATCATAATTATTATTGTAAAATTTTATTTATTATCAAAAAATAACAAATATGTACTAAAGATATAAGTTGTGCGATGCAGATTGCAAACAATATACCATAATCTATATCAAAGCTGAACGAATGTGCCTAAATTTTGTGTCTGGCAGTCATATTTTTAGAAGCATCACCAAGCTTTTCTTCATATTTCATATTCTACTTATTAATTAGTATTGATGTAATTATGGAATTAGAATTTTATCTTTTTAATAATTTGTTCAAAACAAGACAGGATTTCCAGCAACCTGAAAAATCATGAAAGATCAAGGAATTCTAAAATGGTCGAAGAAAGTGAGAGAAAAGCCTCAAATAAAGAAAATATTTTAGATTAATTGAATGTTCTAGAGCTCAAAGCCACTAGAACTTTTTTTATATAAAACCTTCCAAGGTTGAATTGGGAAATCTCATGACAAGGTTTGTGAAAGGTAATAAATTGAGTGTTTGTTGTGAAACAACTATTTGATATTGAGCGGCGTCAACCAGAAAACTTTCACTGTAAAAAAAAAAAAAAGTAACCCCACAGGCAAGTCACAAGTCTTGCCGCCTGCCTCCTTCTTCCTATCTTGTGTTTCTTAGGTTGTATTTCATTAATTTTGATAAGTTTATGGTTTTGGGTTAAGATTTGTTGTTTTGCTTTATTGATTCGTTTGTTTTGCAGGCTGTTAATTCATGGATCTGCTTTCTTTACATTGGTGTATTTCATCCACTGATGATTTTTTTTTTTTTTTATCTTATTGGTCATTGGTGTTTCAGTGATCTTGTATCTGTTGCTTGACTTCTACTATGCTTAATAGATCATCTTTATTATATATATATATATATCATAGCTGCCAACTCTCCCGAAAAATTCGGGAGACTCCCGATTTTTTCAAATTTTAGATTCTAGAAGTAGAATTGAAAGAGTTTAATATTTCTTACTCTGTAATTATTTTTTTTTTATCCTCCCCCCCCCTTTCCCCCATCTCTGGATAGTGATCAATGATCAATTCTAGAAACAATAAAACAATAGAAATACTCAATATTTCTCACATATGTAATTATTTTTAGGCTTTATTGCTGAACTTAATGAATCTATTTATTTTTCCTCAATTAAATTAAGTATTTATACATCATATCTATACTAAATTTGTAAGCTTGGGAAAAAAATGAAAAATAGATTTTTCAGATAGGAAATTTTTTCCCAAGTCTATGTATGTATATATATATATAATTTCAGTATGGTTAGAATTTAATATATTCTAGTAGTATTTTAAATTCAGTATGTTTTATTTATTTTCTCATACTTGCAATAAGAAGAAAGCCTCTAGATACTGCAAAATTTCCCTTTTATTTGCTCCTTCTCTTTCCAACAATTACTGTACTATTAATGTTTTATTTGTGGCTTAAACTATGTTGTATACAAAATCTCCCTAATTTTGATTCTTAAAGCTTGGAATATCCCTAATTTTAATTCTCAAAGATTGGCAGTTATGATATATATATGTTGGCTTTATAACCAGAAAATTTCTTATTAAAGTAGATGAGAAAGATGTTACCAACTTTTAATTACAGTACAGAGAACTTCTAATCCAATGGCTATTATTGAAAAACTGAAAGCAAAATGTCCATTGAAGTACTTGATTGTTATAAGTTTGAGGAATTTCAGCAATGGACAAACAAAAGCCAATCAAACATAAGTCAAAAAATGGAATTCAAGGAATTTAATGTTTTAAATCTTGAAAAAGATGCTGCTGCTGAAAAAATAAAACAGTAATATATATGTATAACAAACACAGCCAATCTTTAATATCAAAGATGAATTTTGACATTTTTTTGGCCAAACCAAATTAGCAGAGCTGCCAACATTTTTAACTTTTAAATCAGAATTGACACTGGTATTTTTAAATGGAATATGTTATATATACTTTCGACGATTAATATTACCGAAAACAGCTATAAAAAATTTCCAGTTTGAAGTCTCCCTTGAAAAACAGGAGATTTTTGGCACCTATGAATTAGACTTGAAAAGTTTTTTTTTTTTTTTTATATATATCCTAGCAGATGATAAAAAGAAATTACCTGATTATGGAAAATCATTAAGATATGCTCAATTTTTTCATATGGAAATGCATCTATTGAAAGTGATTTCTCAATCAATAAACCTCTATTGATTTGATTGAAAATTTGCGTGAAACTACACTGTTAAATCAAAGATGCATTTGTGATGCTATTTTAGAAGCTGGGGTGTTCAGACATTAGATGTAAACCAAAATAGTCTTTTTTATGCCCATTGAATTTTTAAAATTATTTATTTAAAGTAAAAATGCAGTTTTTGTGATAGTTTAAGCAGTTATATCTCTTGTCGTCTGTTCTTTATAAAATCATGGTGCATTTGCTTTTATTTTTATTTCAAGGAAAAGATTTTGGCAAGTTATTTAATGGAATATACAATTTAGTAAGTTTATTTTTTTCTGTGTTGCTTGCTGTAACGTCATGTTATTTTTGTAAAAAACTAATTTAAAGCTATTAAAATATATTACTTTTAAGTTAATAATGCTTTTAAATTAACAATTTAGTTGATACTGAGTTATAATACTAATTTTATGATAATTTTAACTATTAATAATACTTTTAAATTTAATTGTGTATAAGCTGATATTATGTATGCCAAGTGATCTTTTGAGTTTTGGTCAGAGAAATTATTAAAGAAGTTCTGTTAGAAAAGCCTGTATTTAAAAAAAAGGGGGGGGATAATATTAAGGTTACACAGTAACACAGATAGCTATTAAAATATTACTTTAAATTAATAATGCTTTTCAATTAAAAAATTTAATTGGTACTAAGTTATACTACTAATTTTATAATAATTTTAATTTGACAATAATCAGTACTATTTTTAAATTTAATTATATACAAGCTGACTTTGTGATGACATTTGGTCAGGGAAATTATCAAAGAAGTTTTGGTGGGAACCCTGTATTTAAAAAAAAAAAAGAGGGGGGGGGGGGAGATTAAGGGTATACTAGGAACAAGGGTATTCCTCACTCCCCACATCCCCCTAAAAGTAGTATTTTTTTTTTCTGAATGAAATAAAATGTATACAATGAATACTCTTTACAACAACTGTAATTAAGGCCACAGCCAGAAAATATTTTCAGAGGGGGTTTTCAAGCTTTAGAACATAATTTGGAATATTAAAAATGAAGAATAACTCAAAAATTTTCGACAATCTGCAATATTTCATGATGTTCCCTTGGCTATGGTCCTGACCCTCGTATATTTTTCATTACTATATGTAGTTAAAATTTTACTGTAAACTTTTATTGAAGTATATCTATTGATCACATTAACCTTTTTTTTTTTCTCTAGAAACGTGATAAGCGAATTTATGGAAACTGGAAAAAACTTATTAAAGGTTTGTTAATTAGAGAGCGTATCAAGTTGAAGTACAAAACTGATCCAAGTCAGAAAACTAAATTTACTGAATCTCAAGGCAGTTCATCGAAAGATCATTCCTCAGAAGAAAGTGAATCTAATTAAAAATGTACAAACCTGATTGTAATCAAAGCTTTTTTCCTCTCAGGTATTTTATTTTTTGTGCAGCTTTAAATTGTAATTATTTTAATAATTCCGATTTTAATTCATGGAATGTGATTTATGTGATAGTTCAAAACTAGATTTTATACTATTGTTGAGCATTTCAAAGCTGTATTTTGTTAAAATAAAGTTACTTTTTAAAAAAATTTTAAGTATTAAATACTTTATGTTAATCATGTTTTACTGACAACAGGTTGTCTAGAAAACCCTTGGAAAAAGGGAGTTTTGTATGCAAGGAAATTTTTAAGGCCTATAATATCAAACCTTATGAAAATAAATATTTTTTTCTTTTTTGGGTTGAGTGGGCTGATTTTTTTTTTTTTCTCCGCGAGTTATGTTTAGTGCCGATTTTTTTTTTTTCTTGCAGTCTGAGTTCAAGTAAGATGTAGTTTTTAACAAGCCTGATCGAGTTTGAGAGCATATTTAAAAAAAAAGAAAGAAAACTGCAATAACACAGGTCTATAAAAATGATGTTGAAAAAATATGATTTGATGATTTTAGCTGATCTTTAGGTTTTTTGGTGTGCTGAAACTGAAAATGCAACCAGTTTTTCTCTATCACATATAGATTTTTGTCAATACAGGGTGTTTACCAACACAATTTCTTGCATATACCATCATAACAATAGGTTGGTTGGTATGGTTTTATGTTGCACTAATGCTGTGCAATCACAACAATAGGTATCCATGATTGATTAATCATGGACACATACTATAAAACTTACTATATAATTATATTGGTGGAAGAGTAATGAAAGAAATTGTGTTGATTGACACGTACTGACAAAAATCTATACGTGATAGAGAAAAACTGGCTTCATTTTCGGTTTCAACTCCCCAAAAAACATAAAGGCCAGCTAAAATTATCAAATCAAAATTTTTGATGTAGACCTATGTAATAAGCAATTTATTTCATATAAATATAGCTGCATAATGATATAAAGCATTCTAAATATATACATATCCTAATTATTTTTCTCTTATATTAAATGAGTTAATCACATGATTTTTATATATGGGATTTTGGAAATGACTTACAATTTTGAGGAAAGTTTTTTGAAGGTGAAAAATTGATTGGGCTTATCCTCATCTTCAATAATTTAAATTTACTAATAACTCTTTACCAGCCAGTTAAAAAATATGGCAGAAATTGGGTTTACTGTAAAATAAACATAAGAATTTTGATGAAACTTTGGGATTAAATATTTTTTGGGGTGTAAAATCAATTGGTGTCTTCCAATATGCACAAAGTGGTGAACAATTCCCATTTGCACGACCAGAGTAAAAATACAAGAATAGTACAAGTTACATGCGTTTTCAGATTCATACTCAGCGAGGTAAAGGTGTCCAGTGATTTTTTTTTTTTTTTTTATGTACATGGTAGTAATTGCAGGCCTAGAAGTGACATTCTTTTAAAATATTATAGGAAATATAGGAATTGGCTTTTCTAAATATAGGAATTTTATAGGAATTAATTTAGGAAGAAGATACGTATATACACACAAAAATTATGTACGGAAATATTAAAATTGTGTATACAGTATCAGGGTTCTCACAAAGGAAAAATTTTATATTATTTTATATTTGAAGATAGCTATTTTAAAAATATTTCTATTTAAAAATAGTAGTATCTAAATTTCCCTCTGTGACAGCCATGTACAGTATGGAAATGCATAAATAAACATGTTAACACACCACACTGTAAAATTTATTTTTTATACTTACATATTTAACTGGAAATCCTCAATTACGACCTTAGTACATTTAAATTGTAAAAGTATCTTTGATAAAAATTCTTAAATCAATCATGTACTTTAAAATATAGAAATCTTATAAATATCAACATTCAGGTTATTTTAAAATGATCTTATTTAACCACTTCAAGAGGTTATTACTGAAGTGGTCACTTCAAATAGTATCAAGTGATATGATTCTAACAAAACAAACTAATAGTAAAAACTGCAGCAAGACTTTATTTACATATATATATATATATATATATGTATAAGCAATTGTTTCAATAAAAGATAACTGGAATTATTATTATTTTTTTGTACAAATAATGTTATAGTTTCATTATTCAGATATTACAGAGTTATTTTCATTATCGAAGAGCGAAATTACATTAATTTTGATTTTTTGCTTTCAGCCTCAGTTAGTTTTTCTGTCTGAAATTTTACTTTGGTAGTACCAGATTCAATCATTGATGAAGCTACACTCATTTCTTTAAAATCTTTATTTTTAATGGCTTTTTGAAGTCTTTCATTGCCTTCATTCAGTAATGTTTGTTCAATATATTTTTCCATTTCTGAAAGTTTTTCTTTATTTTCTATTTTTAATTTCTTTTTTATCTGTTCTGACTCTTGCTGGGCATGTTTTTCTGCTTGGACTTTAGCAGTTTCTTGCTCCTTTCTTTTATCTTCTTTATATACTGAATAAGCCCTGTTTACAGAATTCAACAGTTTTCCAGTAATTGAAACATTTGAAATATTTTCATAACGTCGAATAGTATCTTTTACTATTCTCAATCCAACAATTGTTTTTTCAGATAAGCTGGTTCTATCAGAAGAAAGAATTGCATTATTTACTGAGAATCCTCGTTCTACATCAGCATTACCATGTGATAATGACAAACATGATTTAATCAATAAAGAAATATTTTCATATTTTGCTAAACCAGTATATTTGTCCACGAGTTTTAAAACTTTCACCCAATATGAATCAATTCTTTCATATTGCAAAGTTTCATCATCTTTACTTGTTTTAACTATCATAAAATTATCACACAATTCCTCTACTTCTTTATCAAGGCGATAAATTTGCCATTCTCTGACAATAACATCAATTTTTTTATCATTCAAGTTTAACGGCTTCATTTTTAAACAAAGCCGCATTACAGCATTATCTGAGGAATTTTCTCTCATTAATGGATGCAATATCTCCAGATCTTTAAGAAAACTGTTCGACACAGGCAGATTATCAACCAGATACTTAGTTAAACTAACCAGGCTCTTCCTCAGTTCCGTTCTTAAGTTAATTCTTTCACTTTCTTTTAATTTGGATATTGCTCTTCTTGCTCCAATACCTATGTCAATATCTTTTAAAGGTTTAAAATTTTCTGAACTACTTATATCTATATCAAGTAAAGCTTTGCCTTCATGTGTACCGACACAACTTTCTTTCAAAAATTTTCGCATCACATTACGCAGCAACTCATTCATTTTATTGTACAAAATATGAACTAATGGAGCTTCTCTTTGAAATAATACTAAATATGATTCTAAGATTGGACATAAATCTGAAATAAATTCCAAATACACTGGAGTTGACTGGTCTTTTAAGGCTGAAATAATTCTTTTATATCGAGGATTTTCTTGAATAGAAAACAAGCTTGACTTTTGTCGTGGCAGAAAATTTAAGAAATATTCTCTTAATGATGGATACACATCAATAATTCTATTAATGACAGACCCTAATGTAAGCCACCTTGAATTTACATGTCTTAATAGAAACTTTTGTTCACAATCAAGCAGCTTTTAAAGATCATTAGCAAACTAGTCAATATCAAAAGATAAAGAAGCCATTGCTTTTGAAACACTGTTATGAATTTTGTGTAAAGAGCATGTCCCAATGTCTATAAGTTCAGGACAGTTTGCAATAGCAAGCTCTTCGTTTAGCTTTTTGGCCACACTCAAATTAACATTAGGCCCATCCATGCTCAGCATTAAAAGTTTACTCAGAGGCAATTTGTGTTCATTTAATGTACTAATTATGTTTGCACAGATCTTATCAGACTCTGCATGCCCCAAAAATACTGAGTTCATATAAGAATTCACAACCTTTTCGGCTTTTTCGCTAAAAAATCTAATGTAAATATCTAGTTGTTTTTTGACAAGTTGTTGTTTCATCAAACTCAATAGTGAACCAATTTCCTGCTGTTTTTAATTCTTTGATTAATTCTTCTTGGAAATACGGTCCTAGACCATGAGAAATTATATATGAAACCTTCCTTTCACTTAATTTCATTTGATTAACAATTGAATTTCCTTCAAACATTATTCGGAACAATGAAACAACATCTTTACAAGAGGCGAAAGAAAAGTTTGCAGCTGCAACCTTCATTGCCCATAAAGCTTCAGCTTGTGTTACCATCTGCTCATTATTTAACTGGAGTGAGTTTACAGAATTTGAGGCAGAACTTGTATTATATCTATTGTTACCTAAATTAAATGATAGCTTCATTTGACCCTTAAGTTGTTTTGAAGCATTTACATGTTTACTTGTTGATGCATGTTGCAAAAGCTGTGATATTCCACTATTTGATATCATAAAATAACATTTGCATAACATGCAAAATGCTTCATAATCATTTCTTCCTTGGTTACACCAACTACTTATAATATCACCATTACTGTCTGCTGCTTCGAGCCATTTTGTACTAAATTTTGTAGCCCCATCAGGCATTTTCCTAAAAAGAAAAAAAAAGTTATAAGCACCTACATTTTTAAATTTATACAAAGCAAAGTCAGCATTTTATATTAAAGCTATTTCTGAGCAAGGATGGATCATAGAAACAGGGTTCTTACAAGGAAAAATTTGGATACCAAAAATTTTAGATAGTAATTTTTTTTTTTTTTTTTTTTTTTTTTTTTTAAATAAATATAAACAGATATCAACAATTAATCAAGTCTAGAATTATTACATATAAATAGCAATATTTATATTTCCCTTTGCGGGATCCCTGCATAGAAATTGTTACACCATTTGGGCCTACAAATACTTTTTCTTTAAGAATTTCTATATTTTTCAACTGAATATATACACATTAACTCTTCTCAGCAGAAGATCAAAATTGTAATGGCATATCTTCAGACCGCCTCTGGGGTGAATCCTGATCACTGCCAATTGTCCACAGCATATCGGTAGTTCTGACATTAAGCCCACTTATCATCAACGATACACATTAACATTAAAAAAATAAACAAGATGTAATAATCCCAAAAAGAAATGTGATCTCTAAACTGACCCCTGTTTAAAAGACACTTGTGGTAATATTAAAAATACCATGGTAACTGGCATAGAATAAAATTGAAATTTTTTTATCTAGTTATTTTTAAATAACTGAAATAATGAAAGTAGCTCTATAAATAAAATTTTTACGTATTTAATATTATTTTTATTAATTTTCATCTTTAAAAAAAAAAAAAAAAAAAACTCATACTATTTTATTTTTGTTAATTTTACTACAATTAGAGACAGTTTTATACATAAATACATGCTTTTTTTATTATTATTTCCACTCTTGATGTATTTAATTTCGGAATATTTCATTATTTTTCTTATGGTGATCTCTTGTAAAATGAGTAACAATGCCTGTTTGAAAAAATAAATAAATAAATAAATAAAAAACCGCTTAAATTAGATTTTTTATTAATGTAATACACAATTTTCTCGTTCGATATAAAAAAAAAGGAGGGGGGGGGATTTTTTTTATTAAATATGTCAAGTTTACTTATTTTCTATTTGAATGTCCGTTTTATGATCGTTGATTATTGTACAGATACCATTTCTTGACCTCTAAATGTTTCATACTTTTTTTTTTGTCTTAGTATTTTAAGTTTTTCAATTAAAAGTTTACCTTTTATTATTTTATGCAATGTCATTAGTTGATGTTAGTGATAAACGATCGTTTTTCAAAACTGTTTATGGCAATTAAGTCCACAATTGACATTTTATCACCCACTCATTTCCCCTGCCCCTACTCTTAAAAAAGAATATTTAACAAATATATTAAAATTTAATAAATAAATTTTATTTCATTGCGAATTATTTTACTAATTTTATTTAATTACAGTAAAAAAGAAAAAAAAAAAAAAGTCAATACAACATGCAATTTTTTATTTAATTAATAAACTTTTTATATCCCTTTTCCAAAGTTACACACATTTAATAGTTCACTAATAAATGCTCTTACAGAATCTACATTCAAAACGCAACGAAAATAATCTCTCAAAGTCAAAATAAACATCAGCCAAAAGCGAAAGTTCAACTCCGAAGGGGCAGAATCATTTTTCATTTTCAGGCACCGGAAAATTACTGGGTCAAGAGCATTGAGAAGTTTGTCTCCTCTCTCTCCCCCAGCAGCTATATTAACAGTAAGTAGGGGGGGGGGAATCGTATTCACATTTATTTGGTTCCCCCTACTTAAGCTCAGTGCCGATTGATTTAAACAGCTGCAATAATTATATAATGTAAATAAAAATTCTCCAAAATAGTAAACTATTTCCCTGGGTAGATCGTATGTGAGTCACTGAAAATAAACAAATTAAGAGAGAGGCAAAAAACAGCCTAATCATCTGCCTGATGTTTGGAAAAAAATGACGAGGAAAGGTTTATGGATTACACGCCATTTTAAGATGATATATAAAAAAAAAAAAAAAAAAAAATCATTATTTTGTAGGTTACTTGAGGTTTCATGTTAGATAAATGCCACCGGATAACAGATCTTTAGATATAATTTTATTTACTTTAATATGAAATATTTTTTCTTGGTAGATGATAAAATATTATTATTATTATTTTTTTTTTTTTTCAATATAAATTTTTCCATTATATCCGAACAACAAAATCAAATATTTATAATAAAATTAGTTTTTTGTTTTCCTTAATTTTTCTAAACTTCAGTGTCAGTATGCAATTTTGCTTTCACTAAAAAATTAGGGAGCTTCATCAATTATGAAAGCAAAATCAGAAAGAGAAAGTCTTTTCTTACTTCACATTAATGCTTTTATTATTACTATTTTAAAATTTGCTTTCTGAGGATTTGGGCGACCACATTAGTGGCTGAGCTGTTCTGTGCTCAAAGCTGGTAGATGGGAAGTGCTGGGCGCGATCCCAGGTCGTACTCACTGACCTAGCTGTTCTGATTTTTCTGTGGTTTTCTCCAAAATTCGCGTAAATATGGGCTAGGACCCCTCAGAAAGACCCACACGGAGGGCACTCTACCTACAGGCCTAGGACCCTAGTGTAGTCAATCGGCCTTAAGCCACAGCTATCAACACTTGCGGTTCTGGGCATAACTGAAACAGAATACAGAACTTAGCTCTCAACTAGATACATGTTTAAGAATTATTACTATTATTATTTTAAATTTCTTTCCTCTTCTCTTTCAGACTTTGCAAATACCGGTTTTAAAGATTAATAACAAATAAAATACTGTTTCTTTTACCACTGATGATTATGATAATAATTAAGTAGCCAAAAATGTCCAGTTTTACAGCAATTCCAGATTATTGGAGCCCGGTTTTTCGGCTTCATACTACATGTTTCGTATAAAATTCTCAGCAACATCATTAGGTTATATTTTAGCATTTCAATAGAAATTAATAGTATCGATTTCTTACTTAGAATTTCACGCGGACTTTATTCGCGATAACATCCAGTATATTTTTTCCCCCCAGACATATGCAATACAATAAGAAAATTACTGAAGTTATAAAGATTATATTATAATTTTCATTATTTCTTTTCAAAGGCATACAAAATTAAGAATTTAAAAAATGTATATTTATTATAACCCATTCTTATAATTTAAATGATAAACTAATGAAGCAAACTTAAGACCCTAAAATTGCCTTATGAATACTTTAAAATAATGCATGCAAAGAGAAATAATGTAAATTAACTCACCTGGAAAAAATAAAAAGCAGAGAAATTCTTTTTTATATTTGAATCTCTTCAGTCAATGTTGAACTTTGTTCTTCCTTTTCAAATGACTTATGGTTTTGGTCTTCATGCGTAATGGCGTAATCATATGCCTATATAGAAACAAAGAGAAGGGAAGGGAAATTGGATCTGGAAAATTTGCGCGATCGGCAAGACAATGATACATCGCAAGGGGAAGAAAGGGGGGGGGGGTAGGTATGAACTGCTTTGCTGGCTAAATAATGAATACGGTTCATCCGCTGGTAGTGCCATCTCTTGGCCAGATTTAGAGTTAAAATTTATATACTGCGCATTCAATCGGACGTTCGGAAGTAGTCGAAGCTAAAATATAGGAAATGTTGAGCGACAATTAAAAAAAATAGGAAAAAAAGGAGGTTTCATAAATATATAGGAAATACAGGAAATATAGGAGCGCTCGAGGCCTGTAATTGCCACCGAACTGAGTTACAGGCGTTCTCAGATTCATACACAGCGAGGTAGGGGTGTCCAGTGATGTTTTTTTGGTTTTTACATTCGTGGTAGTGATTGTCGAGGAACCGAGTTACAGGTGTTCTCAGATTATCAAGTCAAAAAGGAAGAAATCCTGCACACCCAGTCCTGCAATTTCTGGTTGTGCAAATAGGAATTTTTGACCCCGTCGTGCAAAGGGGATAACTCAATCAATTAGATTTATTCTCAGTATAATGAAAGATAAAATATGCAAGATATATATATTTTTTTTTATATAATTTTTTGGGACTTTTAAGCTGAAAAGTACATGCCATTGTTTAATTGTTGTGTTTTATTCTGCCTGTGAGTGAGCTGAAAAGTAAATAAAACATTGACATCAAAAGTAAAATGGAAAAGAAAAGAAACAGGATAAAATTTGACTTACCAAAATTTTATTCATGAACACAACTTGAAATAAACAACAATGAAGAGGTATTTAGCCGTAAAAAAAGTCAATTCATCACATTTATGGGTAACACATTTTACACTATGCAAATCATTATACCATATGGTACTTCATGATGCTAAAATACATTTTATAATATATTTATCTTCAAAAATTCTCATAGTTTCTAAATCACTAAGAGTCACAAATACAGTTCCAACACATGGATTTACTCTTCTATTTCTTGTGAGGTGCACAAGACCTTATCTGACCAGCGTGTAACATGTTGAGTGATGAGCTAACGTCTATAGTATTCGCTTGAGGAGTTTCATGTCAATGAATATCTCCTTATTTCTAAAATGAGGAACATATTTCTATTATTTGACCAGGCACTTAGTAGTAGACCTATCACAAGCTGGAATCACACACAGGTTTTGCATTATGGCTAGAAGATATGTGCCAAGTCCAATTCTTGTTGATCAGCAATAATGTTATTGCTAAATTGCATATGATAATATGCATATGCCTTTCCTTCATGGCAAAACTGCACAACTGGCACAAAGAGAATCCAGCCATGCGTCGCTGTTCAACACACTCTCTCAAGGTTTTCAGAGAGAAACAATTCTCATTAGCTGGGCTAGGAGCATTCTATCTCACGGACCAATCCATGAGCAGAAAAGAGACGCTAGCCTCGTTACCAATGGCAAAAACGATAGTCTTGGAAAACTCGAGAAGAAAGTGCTTTCCCCCTTCTTTGGAGGGAAAGTCAAACAAGATCGCAGGGAAAATGGCTGCCGGTGAATTTTGAATTTTACAAAATTAAGAAAGACAGCTTTTTAAGAGTTAGGTTTTCTTGAAGTAAAAGCCAAAATATTTCATCTTTTAAGTTGAGAAATGTACGAAATTTTATGAATTTGGAAAGGCTTTTAACTGAAAATGAAATTGAAAGGATTTGAAATAGTTAAAATATTTACTATTATGAAAAGTACGAAAAAGACCGTTGGAAAAAAATACTTAATTCGTGATCCGATTTTTGAATGCTATTGAATAATAACTTTTGAAATTTATGTTCTAAAATATTTAAATACTTTATTTTAAAAATCTGAATCTAGAATTTCCAAAATTAAAGACAAATTCAATTTTGAAAAATTAAAAATTTTAACTTTGAGAAAAAAGGAGTGTTATTTTTTTTTTGAGCATAACACTCATCTTCAGAAAAATTTCTTGTTGCTGTTAATCCTTTATCTGCCAGTTGCAGAATATGGCAGAAATTGGGTTTACTCAGAAATGGTTCTAACAAATTTTGCTAAAAATTTTCGGTTAATGTTTTTTGGGATGAAAAATTAATCAGGCTTATCCTCATCTTCAGGAAAATTTGGATTCACTAATAACCCTTTATCTGCTGGTTGCAAAATATGGTAGAAATTTGGTTTACTCGAAAATGGGTATAACGATTTTGATAAAAGTCTGGAGTTAAGTATTTTTGGGGTGCAAAATCAATAGTGATTATATGTTTTTTGAGATGAAAAATCGATTAAATTTATCCCCAACATCAGAAAAACTCATGTTCGCTGTTAACCCTTTATCCACTGGTTGCAAAATACAGCGCAAATTGAGTTTAGTTAGAAATGCATATAATGGTTTTGATGAAAGTTTGGAGTTGCTAAATTGATTGGACTTATCTTCACGAAAATTAGGGTTCCCTCTTAATTCTTTATCAACCTGTTGCAAAATATGGTAGGAATTGTGTTTACTCGAAAAATGGATGTAATGATTTTAATAAAAACATAGGGTTAAAGTGCTTTGAGAACCCTTTCTATATATCAATATTTCTACATATCGAATTTTTTTCTTAGAACCACTGACTTTGATATATAGAGATTTCACTGTATTTTGCCGGCCTGATACCTAAAAATTCTTCTCAGTTTTACCAGCTAGACTCTTCAAGACCTAATACAGGTCTTTATAGGCCTGAATTTTATACCTCTACCCAGCCAAGCACACAGTAAAAAATGTAGGCCCAAGTCCGGTCTGGTTCAGGGTAAAAGTACCGGGTGTGTAAAAAAAATGTATACACACTTTGTACCATCTTAGAAACTGTATTTCCCGTGCTACAAGGTTCAATTTCTGGGAGAAAGTAATGTTATTGCGACACATGAGCATACCTAGATCAAAATTTGCCAGTCCAGTGGATAGGACACAGGGGGCCAATCGAGTTTCCTCCACGCTCTCCAGACCTTATGCCGCTCGATTTCTTCTTATGAGGTGTACAAACGTAAACCACGTAACCTAGACAAACTTTGAAATGAGATTCAACCAGTGTGCACAGAATTCCCATTGGACACGTTGGTACAATGCACGTAATCTGGTGACTCATACTCAGCAATGTACTGATGCTGAAGGCCGCCATTTTGAACAGTAATCACATTTGCATCAGAAAGTGCATTTATGTTTCAAATTGGACTTTAAGCTTAACATTTCTAGTAATTGAACCTTGTAGAACAGAACATGAATTTTCTATGATGGTTCAAAGTGTGTATACATTTTTTTGGATGCACCCGGTATAAAAATTGGTCCAAGTTCAGTCTGGTCTGAAGTAAAAAGAAAAATAATTCTCAAAATATTGGAAAATGTTAATTAAAATCAGCATCCATATCATATTACTTTAAGAGTGTGGAGTTCCTATCTCTGGAAAAAACTCTCACACCACTTTTTTTTATTTAATAATTTTTATCATAAATTCTTTGTTTTACATAAAGATTTAGATTAATTACAATAAGAAAAAACCTTTTACATACGTCATTATAAGCTGTAACATGTTTTTACCGGAGTACCCCGGCTTGCTCACCAGCGTTTGCAGTGTCAGAAGCCTTGCACTTGTAGTTTCTGTTTACTGTTCTTTTAAGCATGCCTCTCCACTGGTCATCAAGCCCCGCCACATCGTTGCCATTGCAAGAATTACTAGAATAAATAATCTCTACAGCTTCGCGGTATGCAGCATAACTGTGATTGTGGTAATTCGCAATTTTAGTTACTTTTCAAAATGAATATTTATATTGTCTTCTTGATTAGCTTCCGTTAACACGGTTGTGATTTTGTTTGTGGCTATGTCATGGCTGTGTTTCTTTATCCTAGTTCTTATTTTCGATTTACCGATATAATATTTTATATTGCCTTGGGTGTTAGTGTATGGTATTTTATATATTCCGGCAGTTTCTAAAGGATGGATGGGATCTTTGTCATTTCTTATGGTTTGGTATATATTAGGATAGGGTTTTATGGGGATTTTAAGATTATTTTTAATGGCGATATTTTTAATTTTGCAAGATGCTCTGCAGTCATAAGGAATCAAAGTTGTGAATTTTAGAGGGGGTTTTTGATAAACAGGAATATTGTTGAGGGCTTTAATTCTTTTTCTGTACATTTTATCAGCTAAATTTTCAGGGTAACCGGCTTTTTTGGTGTACTGCCTAATAGTTGTTAATTCTTCTTTTAAATCTTTAGGTTCATTACAAATTACTATGGCTCTGTTTATATTGTATAGCACTAATTTTGTATTTATAGGGGGATTTGCTTTTGTAATGGATAATTCCGTTACTGCTGGTGGGTTTTCTGTAAACTTTAGTATTAATTCTATTATCACAATGGGTTACAGTAACGTCAAGGTGATTTATTTGGTTATTACATTCACTTTCAAGGGTGAATTTTATGTTGGTGTCTATTTCATTTAAGGTGTTCAAAATGTGGTTATGATTACTATTACAGTCGATAATTGCAAAAATATGATCTACGTATCTGAACCAGAAAAGGATTTTATTTTTAAACTTTTTCGTAATTTCATTTTCTATCGTGCGTAATTTAAATTCTTCTAAAAAACCAGATATGGGGGATCCCATTAAGTTGTTGATAAATTTTATTGTTAAATTTGAAATAATTTTTTTTTTTTTTTGTAGTAAAAAGTTAGTGGTATTTATTAAGGTTTGGGCTATTTTAGGATTGCTGAATTGTTTGTTGATTTCATTGTTAATTAAATCGGCTATTTCATTAATATCTATTGAAGGGTACAGATTAACTATGTCAAAGTTCAAAAAACGGTAATTTTCTTTAATATTAATTTCGCAGATTTTACTGATGAAATCTTCAGTGGAGTTCAAATTATGAGGTGAGGAGGGGAAGTAAACTATTATAAATTTCAGACATATATTTTTCAAGAGGGTAAGTTGGTCCTTCACTTTTGCTTACGATTGGTCTCATTTTTGGTGGATTTTTGTGGTCTTTATAACGACCAAAGATACGGTGGTGTTGGGAGCATGGTTTATATTACAAGGAGGTTTGTCATTGGGCCAGGTGCCTTCTTTAATGATTTTACGGGGGTTTTCTATTAGTTTATTGATTAGATCTTTTTTTACTTCAATTATACCTATTTCTTTGATAGTTTCATTCATTTTGGTTACATAATCACTACTGTTAAGTATTGCAATATTTTTGATTTTATCAGTTAAAGTACAAGTAATATTATTTTTCTTTAGATTTCTGAGAGTTTTGAGGTCTTCACGGTTTATATTTCTATTATTTAAAGTTTTACTAATTTCTTTAATGGCAGTGCTCCTGATTTTAATTTTTGTTTTAAGAGTTACTTAAGGCAGACTCAATTATAGCAAATTGACTGGTTGATCTAAGATGAATTTGTGACCAAGTTTTAATAAACTGTTCTGATGGCTATTGATTTTTATGTCTGAAAGATTTAAATATGCACATGTGTTTTCAGAGGGAGGTTTAATATTGTATTTTTTAATCCAAAACGTAAGTTTTTTATCCTGTCTTTTTAGTTTTTAATAAAGTTCATTATATTCATTTTGGTTTCTCCGGAAGAAACTGGAATGAATATAATGAACTTTATCTTTGGTCGTTATAAAGACCACAAAAATCCACCAAAAATAAGACCAATCATAAGCAAAAGTGAAGGACCAATTTACCTTCTTGAAAAATATATGTCTGAAATTTATAATAGTTTACCCCCCCCCTCACCTCATAGTTTGAACTCCACTGAAAATTTCATCAGTAAAATCCACAAAATTAATATTAAAGAAAATTACCGTTTTTTGAGCTTTGACGTAGTTAATCTGTACCCTTCAATAGATTTGTTCGCCAGCCCATACTGTTTTAAAATTAATTTTTAATTTGTTGGCCCATCAGCTTGACCAGGCCTTTCTTAAAAATTCACCCTTGAATTCCTGGGTATTGGGCTCAGGCGCCTAGGCTCGTGACTTGTCATACCTCAAAAAGTATAAATACTTCAAAAACAAAAGTAAACAACTTTCATGAATATTAAAGTTCTCTATAGCTTTAGTATGATGGGTAATTAAAACTGAAGAAAAAATTATAATATTCCGTGAACATTTCTTTATAATTCATCAATTATTCTTTAAAACAATAATATAAAAACTTGAAATTTTTTTTTATTTATAAAATATTTTGATTAAAGTATGCAGGGCTGAAAAAGTATATTGTACTTTTTAAATAAATCATTAACAATATTCAATTATATATAAAGTGATTCAAACTCCTACGCACAAACTTCTCAGGGAGGTAGGGCACATCATAAGCATTAAAAACTGCATGGAAACCCATGATAGCAAATGGTACTTTGGCCCTTGAACTGTATCTTTTTAACTCTAAAACAAACAAATGCATGACTTTTGTACAGTACGAAGCCAAGGAAACGGACAATTTTGGCGGTGTTAATCATCATCATCAACAGCATTTTTTTTTTTTTTTTTTTTTTTTTTTTTAAGTATGAATATACCTAAATAAAAAACCAAAAAAGTATTTTATTTCTTAGTAATCTTCAAAAAACAGCATTTGCAAAGTCTGAAAGAGGAGGGAGAAGAATATTACAATAATAGAAACAATTTGTTAAACATTTATCTAATTGAGAACTAAATTCTATATTCTATTTCAACTATGCTCAAACTTTTAATTGAAAAATCTAATGTACTACAGCAAAAAAAAAAAAAAAAAAAAAAAAAAAACATGGAAATGTTTTTAAAATGGTATATTTTTCTTATTTAATTTATTTTCTTTTATTGTAACTTATACTAATTTTTGTATGCAAATATTTCAATATATCTGTTTTAATTTTTAATTTAATTTTATTTATTGTTAAAGTTGATAAAAAATTACAGAATATGTTTAAAAAGCATAATATATTACTTTTTACTTAAATTTGCACATTATCCAAGTATTAAAACCAAAACATTATATTTTTTAGTTAAGACCAAAAATCCAGAATCGCCACGATTCCGGATTTTCGGCTTCATACTGTATATTGTATTTTTAACCGACTTCAAAAAAGAAGGAAGGTTCTCAATTCAAACCGTATGTTTTTTTTATGTTTGTTAGCTCATAACTTCTGAACGGATGCTCCGATTTTGACACTTTTTGTTTTGTTGAAAAGGTCTTGGTCTGAAATAGGTCCCATTGTAATATTTGTATAATCTAAAGAAAATACAGTCCCAACTCTTTTAACTGCTAAACGGTGCAGCTACAGTGTTAAAAATGGTATGTAAGTATAGCAAAGTGGCCATGCAGTACAAGGTTAAACCGTTTGCAGCACCACCTGGTGGAAAATAGCGGAGTTAGTGTTGCTATCTCAAAAACGGTTCTAGAGAAAAAAGTGAGTTACAAAGTTGAAAAGTATCATCGATTTAGTACAAAAAGGTAGTTTAGACATTCATGCTAGCGTTCCTATCTCGGAAACGGTTCAAGACAGGGGGAAGAAGCGAATTATAAAATTGCAGGGCATCATGGATTTAGTACGAAAAGATTGTTTAAACATTGGTGCTAAAAATACAATGCTAAAAACGTGCCTTTGGTTTGTTCGCAATTTCTTACACTATGCACACTTGAGCTACATTGCACACTTTGTAGCGTAGCTGGTGAGACATACGTTATATAAATCAAAATACGGTTACTTGATACTTTTTGTTTTGTTGTAAAGATCTTGGTCTGAAGTAGGTCCCATTGTAATATCTTTACAATCTAAAGAAAATAAAAATGTCATCTGGTGAAAAACAGCGGAATCAGCGCTCTTATCTCAAAAACGGTTCAAGATGGGAGAAAAGTTAATTACGAAGTTCTAGAGCATCATTGATTTACTACGAAAAGACAGTTTTTAGACATTATTGCTAGAACGCTTAAAACTAGAACGCTTAAAACGTGCAGTTGTTTCTTCGCAATTTCCTACAATGTACACACTTGAACTACGTTGCACACTATACGATGACACGTATACTCTGTGGTTCAAAGTACTGTTACTGTAAGCGGTCACATTGATTAGCGCAAAGTCGTTTTCAACCAACTTCAGAAAGGAGGGTGTTCTTAATTCGAGCTATGTGTTGTTGCTGGTGTTTGTAAGCTTATAACTTCGTAAGCGATGCTCTAATGAACCGACTTCAAAAAGGAGGAGGTTCTCAACTCAAAGCTTATGCTTTTCTGTTTTTGTTTTTATTTGTTAGCTCATAACTTCTGACATTTGAGAAAAATCAATTTAAAAATAACTTGACTAGAATAAAACTGGCACAACTGTCTCTCGAGTGCATAACTTTCTAGATGGAGATGTAACTTTTTTGTTCACATTGGGTGCATTTCATGTATTTTTCATTGACATAAACCATTTTTTGAGTTATGTCACTTTTCTTGGAAGTTGTGACTCGTGAAACTGACGTCGAACGTCTTTTGATGTTCTGTTATATGAATAAGTTTTCACTGAAAAGAGAAAAATAAAATCTTTTTGTAAAAAAATAGAACCGACTCCAAAAAGCAAGTACTATTCAAACAAATAAAAAAAAAGTATGAAATGAAACTAAATTGCGCATAAAAGTACAAAATAATTTCCTTCGCCAAACAACCTATAACACTACAATTAATAATAACTTTTGAAGTCGGCGCAAAATTAAATAAAAATTCATACCTTTATTCAATACAAAAATCAAATCCTGGTCAAAATACACATCTCACATTATCACCTGCAAAACGCAGCAGAAAACTATTTTGATTCAAGAAAACAAATAAGATTTCTTAAGCAGCAAAAGTTGGCGAAGATGCTGGTATCTTACATCTTTGGTGGAAGAAAAATCGCAAAGTTATGTGGCAAACATATTTAATTTCTTTGGGATATCATGATTAATTTGATAAGGTATATTAAGAGAGTAATCAAGAATATGAGACAATACTTCGTACAAAATATATTATGAAAATATACATCTTGCGTGTATATTTTTGCAATACGTTTTGAACCCCAAATCCAAAAGCCACCAAGGATGATAGTTATGAAAGTTATACTAAATTTGCAAAGAAAACTCTAACTTCGTAGAAACATAAATACTGTATTGGGAAGAATGTTCACTGTTCTGTGTAGATGCTAGCAATGGACCAATTGTATACAGTGATAAAATAATAAAGGAAACATGAAAATGGATCATTCGAGACGACAGCATTTGTTGCTACCGATCTAAAAACAAACCTTTAAAAACTAATTAAATTTTATTTAATTTTGCGCCGACTTCAAAAGTTATTATTAATTGTAGTGTTATAGGTTGTTTGGCGAAGGAAATTATTTTGTACTTTTATGCGCAATTTAGTTTCATTTCATACTTTTTTTTTATTTGTTTGAATAGTACTTGCTTTTTGGAGTCGGTTCTATTTTTTTACAAAAAGATTTTTTAATTAAATATTTTTAGATGTTAACCTAAAAGGAGATGATATATCAATATTTAAGTACAATATAACGTTTAGTTAAAAATGCAATTTACAAAAGCCTTACCCATTAATGAGTTTACTGTTAAAAATTAGCCAAATACATCCAGTTCTCAAAGGATTAAAATGATGTTTGCAGCCATGACTTCCTGAGCAATTTTGAATCACTACGATGTGCCCCACTTCCCCTAGAAGATTGTACATTGGTTTTGAATCACTCTGTATAATACAGTTGAACCTCATAAGGTGAATTACTTTTAACATGAACTGTTCCCGCAATGCCCATCAAAATGAAGATTAGTTTAGTTACTGATAACATAACAAGTTTTTTATCTCCCTTGAGATTCATGTTAACGAGGTTCGACTGTACTATAATGACAATCAAAATAAAACTCGACACTGAAAACAAAAACGCTGTAGAATAATTTTATTTCAAACTAGAAGTGCAGCTGCCATAAAAATTTTTACAAAGCAGTTTTTTATTTCAGTAAATATTGTACACTCTTAGTTTTTTGGATTAGCATTGGAGAGAGTTAACAATAAAAATGTTCCAAAATACTCTTAACACTATATGGACATTAATATCACTGTAGTAACTGTAAATATTGGTCATGTTTTCAAACTGTCTTGAAAAATATCTGTAACAGATATATATAGATTTTCTTCTGTGGTTAAAAATATGCCTCTTTCAGTACAAAAACTACAAGATGTAAAATAGAATTGAATATTGATTTTAATTGTAGTATTGTCAAAGCATAAACAAGCTTAGAAACCTCTTGTTCATCTTAAACTTAATATAAAAGTGTTTATCATCAGGGATATTTCTTTTTATATAAATGTAACAACTATTGAGATAAATACACTAACAATAATAAAATTTTCATACAAAATAAAATCACTAACCTTTTTCCAAATAAATCATAACAATACTTAAATCTTACAGGGTTCCAACAAAATTGAAAAAAAAAAAAAAAAAAAAAAAAAGTTCTTTTGCACAATAATGAAATAGACTAGTAAAATTGTAACTGAAAATTAAAATAGAAACTTTAAAAACTGAAAAAATTACTACAAAGTATAGTTACAGCTGTAAGAAAAATGAAGCCCTGTTTGTCATAAGAAGAAATATTCCACCACTAAAGACCATTAAAACCATTTTTTGTATTTAAAGTGAGGATAATCAAACTTGCCAACAATACATGTTTCTGTACTTCATTCTTTGTATTGTTAACTAATTTAGATTCAGCAAACTTCTTACCACTTAGTAACACTGTCAATGTCATCTATAATCCACACTTAAAATACTTAAGTTCCACTTCCAACCAGAAATTTTTTTTCTTTATATACAGTAATTTTTATCACAACACTACACAAAAATACCTTCAAAGGCACAAGCAACACAACACAGACATTTTAAACTTTTAAAACATTTCTAGAAATATGAATCACAGTTCACATCAGTTAAAACTAACAGTACTTGTTTTTTAACTGTAACTGACAATTAATGTGAGCTGCCATTAACTTTTGTTTACATAAAGTTAAATATTTCTACAAACTTCATACCATTCACTTAAGAGCCAGTGTTATCTTAACAGATATTTTCTGTTCAAATCTGGAAAATCTCACTCTTTCAATATAAATATAATTACAGAAATACACATTTTCAAGGCACAAGCACACACCATAAGATTTCTTCAAACTACTAACATATTAATTGCAATAATACTTGAAATACTCACCACCTTTAATTATTGCACAATGTCTACTTTTTCACTTCCCTATGGATATCCTCATTACGATCAACAGACTGATCCTTCAGCTATTTTAATACGAATTTTTTATTCATAAGTTGGTCTAGCCAAATTTTCTATAGATGTCTCCAAAACTTGCATAGGGGCGAGACTATCGCTCTATAGTCACTTTTTGACATCTAAGGCTCATTAGACCAGAACTATTCCAAAACATAAATATGACCCAAGGATCCTAGGAAAGAACCTCCAAGATTGCATTCACTCTAGGTCCCTAGCACAGATAATCAGCCTTAACCAACACATCACAGCACGATTTTACATTAGCTATAAGTTATTTCACTTAATAAAATAAAATTTTAAAAATTGCATATAAATAACAACTAAAATATAAATAAAAATTGTTTAAAGAAATAAATAAAAAGTTATCGCAAAAAAAAAATATAAATAAAAATAGTAATTTTCAAATTTTTACGTATTTGATTACAAGGCTGCATTAACAATTTTAAATAAAGATTGCAGGAACCCTGTCACATTTTCATGAGACAATAAATATACTACAAATATATCAACAGGACACAAATACAACTGCAGCAAAGATTATAAAAAATCACATAGAATAATATTGGTTTATTGAAAAAGGAGATTTATTGAGTCAAAATTTGTAGTAAAGCCATTTCCATTGGTTCTTTTGTTTGTCTAGCCCAAAAGACTTTGTAGGTCCATCTGGAAATGAATTTTATTTTGTCAGGTCACATAGCATATACATATGTATATAATATTTATATATATACAGGGCTGCCACAGGCGATTTTCTTTATTATTATTCTTTCTGTACTACTATTTCCAAAAAGGAAAATTTAATACTTACACAGGTAAATCTGCAGTTTGCCTGCATAAATTTATTATAAATTTTATGTTATAGAAATAGTAATATGAAAAAAATAATAAGAAAAGAAAAAAAGTCGTCTGTAGCCGCCCTGTATATATATATATATATATATATATTGCAGTGGGAGGGAAGTTGAAATTTGAAACAGAATGTATTTAACTTTATAACTTTTGTTTTCATTTATAAAACAGTAATAGAACAGTTGGACATTTATTACTATACATTAATAATTATGATAATCAATAAAACAATAGAATAATACTTTATTTTCAATAATTAGTGCAATATCTATTTTTCTTTTACTTAGTGTTTTCTTTGGCTAGCTATCATAGTTGCCTATAGTGTTTTTATAATCAAATGATTTTATTAACTCTTTACTATGGTAACAGAAAATATAAAATTAAGAATTTTGTTAATTCCGTCATCAGCATTGTAGTATCAGCACACGTAGTTTAAAAATTTCCACTGGTCAGTGAACAATGGATTTTCTATCCATAATATTAAATTTCTTGCCATAATATGCATTCACATTTTAAAAATATCTTCCAAAAAATTTAGAATTTTCATTTTCTGTTCTTTGTGTATGCTTCCTAAAACTTGTTTTGTTTATTGCCTTTTACAATTTTTTTCTAAATTATGTATTGATATACCTTTTCAATCCTTTGAAGTGTAGTGTTAGTGCTGCAAAAACTCACCCAAGAATTTTTTTAGCGAAATTTTTCTTTTATAACATAGCAAAAAAAGTCATTTATTTCTTACATTCTAATTCTGTTCGTAAAATCAGCTGGTAGTGTAATTTAAATGAGTACAATAACCTTGCACTACAAAGGGTTAAGTGACAAAATTTTATAGAAAAATTTATCGGCCTAAAAAGTATATAAATATATATTTTAGAAAGAAAAAATAAATAAAAAGTATGAAAATTTAAATTAAAGGGTAATGTTAAATGGAAATGGCTTTACCAGTTTCATAAAACCTTGCTTTATGGTTAAAATACCTCCATTAAAAATACATATTACATAATTTTATGGCATTAAACATAATTTGCTTTGAGATTCAAATACACAATTTCACATAAATTCTAGGTTCAACAAACTTAAATTTTAATACTGATGGTTTTTATTTTCAACATGCCACAAGACTATTACAGATGGAAAAATTTTGGAAAGATTTCTTAAACCATATGAAAATAATGTATATTACACTAGTCATCTTTATGTGTATTATAAATACTCCTAATGGACAGTATAAAATGCAATTACTGATGCAGTATAAAAAGTGAAACAGTGCTTATTTTTTACATTGATGCAAATCTGTCTAGTTGCAAAAATGTTTATCTTGCCATAATATAATCTGATTATTTAAATATACATAGTTTTTTAGCACTCTAATATCAATGGAAGCTCCATAAATATATACATATAAATTTAATACTACATTATAGAATATAATACTGGAATGAATTTCAGTAGCAGAAAATTTGGTCATTTGGGTTTTATTTTTAAAATTTGTACCTTTTTATTATGAAAAATGCCTTATAGCTGCCAAAAATAAAAAGTAATTATTTTGAATACCAAAACCAAATTGAAATTATTTTTTACATACAATAGATTAAAACTAACAAGAACAAAATATACAAATTATTACTTTAAGAATTTTAATTTTATAAAAAATCAACTGTCGTTTTTTTTTTTTTTTTTTCCCCAGGTATTTTTATAAAGATACAATTTTCATCAAATAATGCAAAGTGATTGTAACTTCGAACAACCACATAACATCTTAAAATTCTCATTTGGACAGATTATCCAAATAACATTTCACCGTTATCATGGTGCTATGTAAAACATTAAAATCGAGGTTATTAGGTTTTAGACACAGTGGTAAAACATTTTCTTTAAAAACTGTGATTTTTACCAAGATATTCAAAGTCTTTTTTTTTTTTTTTTCCTCTGCACTTAGACAAGGCGTTAATTAAGTGTTACTACACCTAAGATTTTTTTTTTTTTTTTTTTTAAGAAAAACATTTTCTCTTTTTGTAGCTTATAGTTTTTCATTTTACTTATTAATTTTTCTTCTCCTTACAAATGTGTTCATTATATGTATTTTGGAAACTTTTAAGCAGTAAACAAACTTATCCTGTCCTGATGATACTTATGTGTCTAAAACCTAATCCTGATTAAAATTACATAGTTAAAACCAATAAATATAAGAAAACAGAACAAAAAATTCATTGTTTAACTGATTTCTAATATATTGTACTTGTTAGTTGGTCATTCAAAGTAATTGTCATACAGTCATACATTTAGTTATAACAATATTTGGTCATTTCTTGTATTTTAAACACATCAACTATCATATGGTTCATTGGTCCACATATATTTTCAAAATTGGACAAGTTAAAATATGGCTAGCAACTGTAATATTTTAAGTAGTTTCAGCAATAAAAAAAAAAGTCACTGCTGACCTTTGTCTGATATTTAAAATAGACTACAATAACAAAGTCTAGGTATCATAATAGCTAAATGACACAAATGAGTTAATATATCATCTGTAACCAGTTCAGAGATGAAAAGTACAAAAATATATACTTGAAACTTCAATATTGAAAGTATATTCAGTATGACACCAGCTATTGTTATTTATAATGATGTACATAAAAATGTCTGTATTGCTAGTTGGAAGAAATGCTATTGCTTATTAGAACAGATCATAGAAGTTTTTTAAAAATGCAAAAATATCAGTCAGTCACATTCAGAAATTTAGAAAAAATTTACAAGCACTACTACTAATGCAAAAGTGAATTAAAAAATTTTATCCAATGGGTACATTTTAAATAATATTTGATTGTTTCATGAAGAAAGACCTCTTCTTGACTGTTGAGTCCTGAAAATGGACTAAAAATGCAAACCTTATTTTGTAAAAGATCCTTTTTCCTCTATAGGGAAATACAAGTGTTAATAACTATTATTTTTTAATGCAGTCTATTTTTAGTGAAAAATGTAAAATTTTGCAAAATAGTAAGCCACTTCATAGTCTAACACACAATGCTTTTGTGTAATTTTTTTGTTGATAATTAATGGAATATGTAATTTTTCTTTAATCAATCCATAAAATATCAGTTTTTCTTTTTCTTTTAGACCAATTAACAAACTATTTTTGCTACCATTTGTTGAAATATGTGAAAATTTCATTGCTAAAAACATTTCTTGAAAGTCTATACCTAAAATGCCTAACCTCAATACATATTTCTTATATCTTTTCTTTTTATGTCTGATTGCCAAAGTATACAATATTCTTCTAGCCAAATGTTGAAATAGAAATCATGGACAAATTGAATCGTTGACAAATTTAACTTTTTATTGTAGCTGAATGGTTTAATTATATGAATATTTTTCACAATTTAATTTTTAAAATAGGCATTATTTCTTTGCTGATTGATAGAAATTATTACTAAATTTTTTCGAAGATATATTTTTTTTTTTTTTAATTAGTGACTATTTAGTAAAACATAAACAAAATTTCTGTTTTTATAGAGTCTTATAGCTGAAATATATTATTTCCTTTGGTTGAAAAAGAAATTGAGAAATTTTCTCATCTTAGAAAAGTTTTTTTTAAATGTTCCTAGATTTAAATTTTTTTCCTAGATAGACAGACCCAAGAATTTATATGTTAGTGCATTATAAAATTATTTTCTTAATAAAAAACTGACTTGGCAGCTATGAAATATAAAATATTAACAACTTCCTTCATCATTTATCTTGAATTTTAGGCATTAATTAGAAATAATTTATGGTGAATTAATTTGTTAAGGAAGAAGTGTTATTTTATTACAATCTTGCCAAAATTTTCTTTTCTGAAGCCACTACACTTATTCTAGGATATAAATTATTGGTGTCAAGTTAAAAATCGCATACATAAATATCTTAACAAGAAAAACATACAAATTACTATCATAACAATTTACATGCTCTATAAACAAACACAATCTGATTATTTATCATACTATATAAACATAAAGCACATTCTTTAATAAAAATATTTACATATTTTATGCATATATATACATTTTGAACCACCAACTTATTTCTTTTATTTTTATTTATTTTTTTACACACAAAAGTAATGAAAAGAGATTCTCTACAAATAATTACAGAAATAAATGGAACGATTCAAAGACACAAATAAAGAATATAAAACAAAATCGTAATAAAGAATGTATAAACCCAACAAAAACAATCGTAAACACGAATAATGATAATAATAATAAATCAGATTTTCCTGAGAAATATCATACATCTGTTTAATAAAAGAATACTTTCAGAAACAAAAATACAAGCAGAAACAGAAATAATAAGCTCAAGAATACGAAAAGGACAAAATCAGCCAAAATTTTTTTTCAAATACAAATTTATACAAAAAATTTCTAAGTTTAATTTAAAAAGAAAAAATATGACTAGGAAAAATAAATCTAAATAAATAGTCTTATTAAAGCTGCTATGTTTTAATCTTTTGACTACTAATCAAAATAAATAAATAAATATTTTTGACCTGCCTATCTTTTTTAATAGGTCCTAAATGAGACAATTTTTCTTATTTAAAATTTTTTTGTAAAGTGGCTTTTTAATTATAGATGATATTTGAAAAGAATCTAATTATGGAATTTAAATTCTTTTAACAATTTAGAATTTTTTAAAATCACTGTGGGAAGCATATGTCCCAGTAGTTAAAGCGTTAGGCATAATTTCACTTATTTTGTTTATTCACTATTTGGAGATGTGTCAGTGATTTAATGGATTCAAAATAAACATTTGGTGATGATGATATTTTTAAAATTATTTTTTAATCATATGTTTAATTGAATGATTTAGAAATTTAACGATAGCACAACATTAATATTTTCATTATATCTGTTTTGATAAAAAATATATTCTATTATAAATTTCTTATTGACAAAATTTTTAATTTTGATGTATAAAGGTATATTGTATAAATCTTTGAATACTTAACTAAAATATTCTTTTTTACTATTGTTAAAATAAATACTACAATTATCAGAAAATAAAATTAATTAGCAATTTTTTATTTGACATGAAATCAAAATATTGATTTTTCATATTTAGCTCTAAGGAATCTAAGTTAAAATCGTAGGTACATAATATACAGCAGTTATTTCTAAAGCAGAACTTTTTGGAATGCTTAGAAGAAAGATTTAGAAAAAAAACTTACAAACAATAAATATATATATATATATATATATATATATATATATATATATAATACATATTTCTATGTACTGTAAAAAATGTAATCAACCTGATTAAAAATAAATAAATAAATAAAAAATACAAATGAAAAAATTTGATCTAAAACTACTGCAATTTAAAATCTCAAATAATAAACTATATTCTCTTAATAAAATAGATATTTTACAAAATATATCTTAAAAATACTACAAATAAACAGTTTGAGCAATATAAGGCAAAATATAAATGCATCAAAGCTGAATGTGGAGCTACTGTTTTTGTTTAGTAGTTCAAATATACTTTAGGCTAATAAAATGTTTATAGACATTTACTGCCATAACGTGATGGCTCCACATTCATTAATCAGGTAGTAGAACTTTAATTCTTTCATTTAAATACATAAAAGACAAAAGTAATTTTTATTAAAAATTACTTTTAATGTCTTATATTAAATCTTTAAATATAAATGTGTCTATTTTTTAAACTAATTAAAAGAAATTCTTTTGCAATTTAATACATTTTTTTCTCTCTTTTTCAAAAGAAAATTAATACATTAAAAAGGAAAAGCAGTTGCTATATAAAATCTGAATGTTTAAAATAAATTAAGTATTTCCTAAAATAAAAATTTTTTGAGGCACTTTTAAACTATAATAGGAACTCCAAAAATGAAACCATAATCTATTTGAGTTAAACTACACTCTTGCACGTAATTGTAACTTCAGTGTTACTATAGCAGAGCAACAATTACCCACGAATGAATTACCTGCACTATGGATTATCCACAAAGAATTTTGTTTACAAATTAGGTTTTTATTTATTTATTTATAAATATATATATATTATGGAAATAAAATATTGGAGAAAAATGTTAAAGATAAGAAACGGTAAGAAAAAACTGTTCACAAAATTTAAAGGCGTTTTTGTTTTTACCTTGTATTACATCTTATTTACTCACATTTGTACATTTTTACTATTATACTGGTATTTGTTACATTTTAATGTAATATCATAAAGGGTGTAGCAAATAAAAAAATTATGGGGATATTTAAACAATGTCCATTCAAAATGGCTAAAAAAATAAAATTCACCCATCATTATTATTAATTAAATAATAATAATAATAATAATAAATGAACACGTGATATCCAATGGGGAGCACACTTAAGTCCCTTCAACTCCTCCCATAGCTATATGAACTGATATGAACACCTCCCATTTCTACACCTTTTTATATTACAATAATAAGCAATAAAATCTATCAAAAACAATAGCTATTTTACTGTGAAACAGAGATGCTTCTTTCATCGTGAGCATGACAATACATAAACAAGAAATAGTATGTCTATGTAGAGAATGCTGTTAAAAAAAAAAAAAAAAAAAAAAAAAAAAAACGGAGTGTAGATTTTTTTTTTTTTTTTTTTTTTTTTTTTTTTTTGTAGTAGATATAACTTCATTGGTTTGGATAATTGGTGCTCTACTATAGTAAATAATGTATCTTAGTTATTTTCAGTATATTTTTTTCAGAAGTTGGAAATTAAAAAAGGCAAAAATTTATCTAAATTCTAATGTACATACATATGAGAGTTATTTTTGTTTAAACTTTACCTATAAAAAAATTTCCAACCAGTAAGACAAATATATGCTTAAAACTTTTTTTTTTTTTTTTTAGAATTCTGCATTTTATATATTATGCAATTTGCATTTTATATTTAAAAAAAAAAAAAAAATTAGAACTTGCATGCAATTTTTGTTTGTTTGTCAGTTTTTTTCTTTTCTTTTCACTAAAATATTAAAAAGGAATATGCAAAATAGGTAAAAGAAAATACATCTCAAAATGTTGGAAAGAATCAATAGAACAAATAATATTGATAAAAAAAAAAAAAAAAATCTCAGAAGTATTTTTAAGTTTACTGATCTATTTTACAGAAAAATGTCATTAAGAAATATAGAAAATATTATGTGCATACAAACAATATCAGAATTTTTTTGTTTCATCAAAAACAACACTGACACTTGTAAATAAATGTATAACAATTTAAGATAATTTAGTTATAAATTAATTTAAGATTACTAGCACATTCTAAGACCTATAATTTTGATTTGAGTAATTGTCCTGCTTATAATTTTTCAATAATTTAACTGCAAGTAAAAAAAGCAAATCATTTTTTTATCAATAAACTGATTCAAAAAATAAAATAACAAAACAATTGAATAAAAATACAACAACCTAAAAAGAGGAAAGGATAAAAAATTGAATACATAATTTTTTCAAATACATACACCATTCAAAGTAATAGAAATATAAAATTTGAAAATAAAACAAATAAAAATTTTGTTTTGCAACTCAGTAAAAATAATTATATCAAAAAACAACATTAGTCACTGAAATATAAATCAAAATATTTTACATAAATATTGCAGCAACTAGGTATAACAGTTCCTGTTTACAATATAGTTGTCCCATGTTACAATTCAGTTTCAGACATAAATCAAGGACAAATCATAAAAATCAATTCAAATCATTATATATTTAAAAATTTATTTTCATATATTAGAGCAAAAATTATATTTTAGCAGTCGAAATTAAATATAACAGTTTTAATAAATTTTGACTTTATGAAATATATATGTTTTAAGATGACCAAACAAAATTTTGTTTTTATCACAATAATGTATAATTATATTATTATATGAGATTGAATAATCATATAATTTACTTCCAATATACATTAAAGGACATTTTTTATAAACAAGAGCCTAATTATATATTTATAATATAGTCACATAAGATAAAATACAGAAATGAAAACTTCTCAATAATTTAGAAATATATTATCATAGAAATTCATGAAAAACTAAGGTGCAGAGCAAAGTGATAAAGGAAAAATCATGTCACTAGGTGTAGGTTCCAAGATTAAATTTAAAAGACACTGAGGATACATTCAAATCACATTAAATGAAATCTGGCATTTTACATCATTACCAATTTATAGTGTTCCACTTCAAAAATGCCTGCCAATATCCAATTTTACCATTTAATTTCTTACTCTATCTTAAAATATTTTATGAAATTTGTAAAAACATTTATATATATTTTTTTTTTTTCACTTTCGATCGGTGAGGATCGAACTCGCAACCTTTGGGTTTGTAGTTGTGTATTCAGACCACAGAGCCAACGTGTCTTGACTGAATATTTCCTGATTACTTAGACTAGTGTTTTCAGATATTTATTTATTTATTTATTTTTTTGAAAGGGTGTTAAAATACATATATAAGTAGCCCTGCTGCACTAAATTAAATTCTGTCATAGACAGAATTTCATCTATAGTTTAATGCTTGCGAAGCGAGCAGACATCAAGATACTCACCACCGCAGTACACATTTTTATTAATTTATTTTGTTTACTGATGATTTTAATCAAGCATACTTGTGATTTGAGAATCATGATTCAATAAAATTTTGTTTCAATCTCAACAACAGAAAAAGAGGCAGCTATGTTATATATGCAAAAGGGATTTAAAAGAGGGTAATGAGTAAAGGAAGATCATTGTGCAGTACTAGTGCTTAGAATGCTTCTGTGAAGTAAGTTCTGAATTCTGACATAATTTTAAATATTTTTTGCATTTAAATTCAACCAAACCCATAAATTTTTAACCAAGAATGCTGCAACATTTGCATTTATAAGAGGGGGTTTATGAAATTTATGTTTCATAAAAACTTGCTTCTTAACCAAGAATGTTGCAACATTAGATTTATAAGGAACATTCTGTATTCAAGACAGTTTTACTCCAGCACAAAAATAATTTGTTGCATGCATACAAATATAATATAGTGGTAGTTAGCTGTAGAAAGACAACATAAATGGGATTGCATGATATTGAAAATATTACGTAGCAATATAATGAACATTATACTGCAATTAACAATATATTAATATTAGAGAAATATTTTTATTATTATTTTTAGTTTAATACATAACATCATATATAATATACTTAAAACATTTTAGAAAATTATTTTTTCTAAATCTTGTTTTGATGGAAAATTTTATATTCTATAAAATTATTAAAAATTACTTAAATCTTTCTTACAACTTGTCATCTAGGAGATTCACTTCCTGCTTGACAGATCAAGACCGAGAATCATAACTATACATGGATATTAACTGAAAACCAGCAAAAATACAAAAATACTAGCCAGCCTTTATATGCCAAAATATCAGCAATCAGGCTATAGATCGATGTCTACTTTTCTATCAATCACAACATGCACTAATTATTTCATAATCAATGATGTATATATCTGACATCAGCGTAAAGCTTAAGTCGATTTAGTGATATAAATGTTAAAATCGATATTAACAGGAAACAGTTTAAACTTAATTCAATTTAATTAAATAAATATTAAATCAATATTTCTCAATGAATCAGTGCTAAACATCAGTAAGTTAACAATATTAGTTGTTGCAATGTAACAGTTATCAGTTTAATAATGCCTATAACATAGCTGCCAACCTTTCTTACTTTTAAATCAGAATTATTTTTAGAAAGGAATTTGTCACATATATTTTTGACAACTATTTAAACTGAAAACATTTATAAAAACTTTCCAGTATGAAGTCTTCATTGAAAAATAGGAGACTTGGCATCTATGGTATACGTAAACAATATCTAACTTTATAGTATTAACTGTAGCTCATAAACAACCATGAAGTTTTCATTTCTGCATTACTCTTAAGTGAATAACATGCACTGATTTTTTTTTTTTTTTAAACTATTAAATATCAGCAATATAAAAAATCATGTCCAATCTATGCTTAGTTAAAATATCCAATATCTTAGTCCAATCTAAGCTTAGTTTTTGTGCTTAGTTAAAATAAAAGTACTAATATAGGATTTAAAAAAAAAAAAAAAATCGTAACATTTTCATACTGAAAATTAGTCAGTCTCTGATAATTTATAACCAGGGACAACTATATATGTAAATCAGCTAGTCAACAATAAAATTTCCTATCAGTTCTTCTCTTAAAATAATATTCAAATAAATTGGAACATATATTTTCCACATAATAATTAAAAAAAAAAAAAAAAGGAAAAACACAGTGAAGTGATACTTCATGTTTCATGAATATGTAATGATAGAATGGCACTTGAACTAACGAGTCACAAATTATGATAGAGTTTTGGAATTTGAAGAGTTTTTTGTTTTCATATAAGACAAATGAAATGAGCCAAATTATTTAGCGTTTTATCACTTCGACGTAATTAGCAGGATAAAGACCCACACGACCATCTTTTCGTCCTTTACACCATCCTTGTTCATCTTCATCTTCTAACTTCTCAAACACATCACCTATAATTAAAAATAATGGCTAAGTACACATGATAGGACAAACGAAAAATTACCGTATTTCCCTGTGTATAATCTGCAGATTATCTATTTTGAAAACCTCAAAAATTTTAAATTTGGATTATATCCCGATTTATTATTTGTTTGTTTATTGTAAGTGGCTGCCTCGCAGCAGATATCAGGAAACATAAGCAACTATCTTCAGACCTTGTATCTACTTGACTAATCATGGAGTTGCTAGTGATTGGTTCATGTATGATATATCAGTACTTGTAGGAATGACCACTGTTTTCAGACTATGCTTTTCTAGCTGTGTGGTAATAGGCTTCTGGTTATATTAAAATTTTATTGTTTTTGCAAGGAGGTTTTTTTTTTTCCTTCTTTCTGAAGCTACAAAATAGTAAGTTCATTATTAAGTTGTGACTATTTTAATTTATAATTACTTTCATATATTTACATAGTTATCTTTTAAATAGACCACTATAACGAGCATAACAGTTCATCAATAGGTTGCATGTTGATTACAATTTGTATCTGCAGATTATATGGTGGTGCAAATTAACTGGTGATTTTTTTTTTTTTTTTGTCAGGGCTAAAAACAGCATTCCCAAACTATATGCCACTATGGACTATATACAGGAAAATACAGTACTTTATCGAATCAACTTCAAATATCTTTATAAAATTTATCCTCTACATACCACATAAGATTTGGATAAGGCATATTCAGAATATTCTTATAACTAGTCTGGCTTTACCCACGCAGATGGCCAACCCCTTTTGATACAACAAATAGAGCAGTTAAAATAAATGACATAACTTTTAACTGAAGGTCTAACAGAAAGAATTCTATGTTTAAAACACAATAAATAATAATACAGAAACTATTCCTAAGGAATACAGATAACTGTGATGAAAGAACACACAGTTTGAGTAAAATTTAAGAAAATAGAACAGATAAAATACGTGGTGTCCTAACTTCCAACTAAAAGTCTAACTGAAAGAATTCAATGTAAAAAATGAATAAATAAATAAATAATAGTAATAATATAGTAATCAATGCTAAGAAAGGAATGCAATTTCATGTTTTAAAGAACAAATAAGTTTTTTTTTTTTTTTTTTTTTTGGTACATTTTTTTTTTTTTTTTTTTTTTTTTTTTTTTTATAAATTTAAATGAAAAGAGAACAATATGAAAACAGTTTGAGTTTGAATAAAATTGTTTTAGAATGTAAAATAAATGAAGTGAATGACATAACTTCTAACAGAATCTATTCTAAAGTATAAAAAAAATATATTTGAAAGATAAAATTTAAATAACACTTATCAAAAATTAAATTTATGTGTGTAAAAATCTTTTGGTGAAACTGACATGTTTAAAATGCAATGTCATTAAAATTGATCTTTAATAAAGAAACCTTTTGAGTGCCCTTGTAAACAAAATGTAAAGGACAGACTTGAATTTGAATAGTAAACATGCTGTAAGGAATCTTAATATGCAACATAATTTTTTTTGTTTTCCAAGCATATTTACTTAAGTTATTGCTTGGAAACAGAGATGGACTTTTGTTTGAACAATGAGAACTATTTTCATTGAAATTGAAACCTAATAGATTGTTGTAATCATGCCCATATTCGCATAAGCAGAGAGTTTCATGAAAAACCTTAGAGTAGTTTTTGAGATTGTCAGTGCAAATACACAAGAATTGCTCATTTAATACTATAAGTTTATCATTATTATTTTCCAGAAAAAATTTTATGGCAAAAAACTTAATGGTTTATCATGCATGATAATGAAAATGAATAATTATAATATTACCAGTTTTGAAAGATAATTCATCGGCTTCAGCACCTTCATAATCATACAATGCTTTCACAGGAACACCAGGTTCACCATTATCTACTAAATCATTAGAGCCTTCATCCCAGTCTTCTTGGTCTTCATCAAATGCTTCATCACGACCATTTCTAAGAATCAAAATTTAAATAAAGTATTTAAATATTAAATATCAAAAATAAAATTTAAATAATAAAGTTAAAAGGAAAAAAAAATGAAGTCAGCAAAGTCATTTAAAGCAGAGGAAATAATCTGGTATGGCAAGCACAGTACCTTCTCTAATCCTATATTACTATAGAAATAATTATTACAATTTAAGGTGCAAAATACAAGATACAGTATTTGAACATTTTTAGTGTACTTAACAAACATTTTAAAATGCAGGTGTAAAAATTATTGAACTCATCTCAGAAATTTATCATTGCATTATTTTTCACTATTTCAGTTTTTAAACTTGTAAGGTGCAAAGAACATCTTCTACTTCATATATTTCAGAAAAAAATTGTGACAAAAAGTTAAAAGAAGACCAGTAAGTTATTAAAAATTGAAGAAAAATAATGTTTGAGGCCATTCTGTTAAAAAAAAGTAAGAAAGAAAATCTGGTGTGTAACAACTACAGAACTCACGTTATCCACTCCTGCAAATATTATAAATACTTTCTGGCGATAGTGTGGTAAGAAGACATAAAATTGATTTAACAGATCAAACATCTAACAATTTTCCTGTAAGAGCATAAAATTGATACATATGTCATAAAGACATATTGACGGAGTTTACAGGCATGAGAGTGCGGAAAATTAAAAAAAGAGGAAACATGCATGTTCATAAAATTAATTTCAAATGAAAAATAATGCTGACAGGGAAAAACTATACAAAATATTCTTAAAGTGACAAATTAAACAAAAGAACAATGCACATCAACACAATAAAACATGTGTTTAAAAAAAAAAAACATTAGCTAGCAATCAACATTTAACCATTGACTGGTGGTGGAGAATGGGAAGGGGGGGGGGGGGTAAAAAGTAGTTCATGAGTGAGAAATATTAAACACAATTCTACTTCTTTATGGGTTACAGAATATCATAAAGTAAATTTAAGATTAATATTGACATTTTTGTTGTGGATGAAAAAATATTCAAAAAAAAAAAAGGCTCTCACAAAATGTTTGATCGGTGATGGTTAGAGATGAAAAAAAGGAGGAGGGGGGGGGGGGGGGGGGGGGGGACGCAGGACAAAAAAAAATTACATGAGCGAGAAATATTGAATAATTTTGTTCTTTTATATGTTATAAAATCCAATAAACACATTTCAAATGAATATTGACATTTATATTTTGGATGGAGAAAGATTGAGAATCTAAAGTCTTTCGTAGTGCGTTTGAACACTGATTGTTACTGGAGTTTGATTTAAACAAAAAAAAAAAAAAAGAGGAATTAACAGAAATCACAAAAAAGCAGAAAATCGCAGATCGGCGGAAAATTCTCATCTGAGTTTACATAGTGAGGTCCTGTAGTAACTTACACGTTAAAGGATATCTAAAAATGTTTATATAGCAAATTTGAAGAAAATCGTTACAGCTCTTTATAAGTACCAACTTTCAAACCCCACATTTGATTTTCACCAAAACTCGGCAAACTTATCTGTTTGGCAGAAACTAACAATACATACAAAAGGAGATAGGTCTAAGAGGGAGTTAATATGACGACTTTGAAGAAAATCTGTAGAGCCATTTCTTAAGAAATACATTTGTGAAACCTAAAATTTAACGACTTGTACAGGACAGTTATCAGTTTTCCTCAAGTAACCAAATCACATGACATCTAAAAGGATGTTTGCAAAACGACTTTAAAGAAATCTTCTCTTTTAATATCCGTATTGTTCTACCCAATTTTCCTAAAATAAGTTATACCAATATTGCCAGTATTAGAACTTTTTCGAATTCCCTGACTTTTCCCTGGACATTTTTTGCCATTTTTCCTGTCTTAATCTGTTTATTTCTTGTTCAGGAGTGATTGTGGCTCAAAGGTAAAAACCCTGAAAATTAGAGCCTCAAATTAGAAAAAATACAAAATATCATATAACACTCAAACTATTTAAGCTAGAAGCCTTCAGTCCTTTTAAATTTTATTCACATATCACCTGGATAACAAATGAACAACCAATGAAAACAAAAAATAACTTTATAAACTTTATAGGAAATATGAAAACACAGATGGGTTAGAGTAAAAACCCTGAAATCAGGGGTAAACCTTGAACACAAACACCCCTGTTTCTCATAAAAATTTCAAGATATTAATGAATATTTTAGCAATTTACAGTAATGAGCTTTCAAATATGGTTTATTTCCACAAAATCTGATAAAATTCCTTGACTTTTCAAGACTCACTTAAATTGCCTGATTTTACTTGACCAGTAGCAACCCTGTATTCCATAGCTAAAGTTCTCAAACAACATGATTTCCATATTCTAATAAACACACATTTTCTTAGTTAAAAGATAACTCTGTGTATTTATAATATTTTTTTTCAATGTGGTTTATCCTTTGTTAGTCAAACTAAACAGTCTTAAATTCCATTTAAAAGAACATATCAGTTACATCTGGAAACAAGAAACCAACAAATCGGCCATTTCTCAATATTACTAGGAGAAAAATCATAACTTTAAATTTGATATAGATAAAATAATTTGCATGCATTTTATCCGATAGAGGATACTTTACTGAAATTTCACAATATTTGCTTGGGATTTTTTAAGAATAACTCAATAAGTAAATAAACAGTATTAAGCAATAAAATATACACTTACGAACTAACACCTGAATGCCTATTGGATAGTTTAGTGCCATTTCTATTACGATGGTGCCTTAAACTACTCAAAGTGATACCATCGTTTTTCTTTTCTTTTTTAGACAAATTATGAATTTCTGGATTATATTCCTGCAACATACAAATGAAATTTTAGATTATATATGCATATTAAGAAAGAATAAAATAAAAACAGACACAACAAAGCGGCTTTAATCCAAATAATCTTTTTAGAATTATATTGCACTAAACTTTTCTAAATTTTAATTAATTTAAATAAAAAAATTTAAATATTAATAATTTCAGCCACAAATTATTATTATGATTTCATTTAAACATCAACATATTTACATTTACCATAATTTTTTGGATGAATAAGTTTATGCCAGCAGCTTACTTTATTGCTAAGTTAGAAATTATATCTAAATCTTATTATTATTGAGAATAATTTTATGAAATATTTCAATGATTATGAGCTGACAGAATTTTAATTACAGTGCTCAATTATAAATACAACTTTATTACAAATAGATATTTTGAGAGGTTTTGAAAATTAAAAGAATTTTTCATAATAATCTTTAAATAACATTGTAGACATTTTTAATTTTAACTGCAGATGAATATTATAGTTGATTTAGTTTTAATTGTATATATATATATAAAACTTTTTATACTTTAAAATTACTCTGGTTTTCAAAGATGTGGAAATAAAATAAAAAAAGTAATGTTTTGAACTTATTACAAGAAGTTCCTATAAATAAACATTTAAATTCAACAAGCAGAAGAAAAAAAAAAAAGTTATATTTTAAATCTATGCAAACATAAATAAGAAAAATATACATACAAAGCAGATATTTGTCTTCTCTTGGAATTATAAAAATTGGGATAATTTTCGCATAAGCAAACATGTAATGATAATAAAACAGTCCAGTTTAAAATTTTCCCCTAAAGCTTTTTTTTTTTTTTTTTACCAGAGTCTGTTTTCAAACATTAAAAAGAAAAAGAAAAAAAAAACTCCTTGAGTTTTCTAAATTATTTTCAAGAAATTATTAGCAAAACAAAACGTCACCAGACAAATAGATTTTGCAAAGTTATTAAAGATTCATCGTTGCCAACTTTTATAATTTATGCCAGAGCAATGTTAATTTCTGTCATTTTTTCCCGCCAGTATTTTTTAAGAATAATGTTTTTCTTATTTAATCATAGTCACATACTGGAGAATATTCTTCTACATAAACTTTTGTATCAAAAAAGGGTGGAACTAACAGAGCTCCTGAATAAATTTTAAAAAAGTGGCAACTCTGGAGATTGTATGATGCAATCATAATTGATATCTTCAAATAGTTGCTATTTTTCCAAATATTTCATCATTTGAATTGAGCTAATCAAAGAAAAGCAAGTATAAGAAAGAAATTTTTTGAGGTTTTTCAATCGATTTTTTCAGAATTGAATGAAAAATTTTCATTTTCCATGAGATTTCCTTCAAATTTGGACAAATCTCAATTCAAAATCCTGTTTAAAATTTTCAGCACTGTGAAGTAAATGTGAAGTAAGTTTTAATTAAACTATGATTTTGAAAAATAGTTCTACCTAAATATTTATATCTAAAAATTAAATCGGCATTCTATCTATCACCTTTCTATAAAATTAAAATAAATATTGAATTTGATATATATATTTTTTTTTTTTTTTTTTTTTCATTTTGCAATTTATATAAAAGGCAGACAAAACTAACACTTATTATAATTTGTAATTTTTAAGTTGTTTAGGTGTCAAGAAAGAATATGAAGCTGATGAGTTGATCATTTGCAATTATTTTATATATTTATTTAAAGAAAATATAATTCGTAACACAGTTTCAATAAATGAGCCTGCAGTTAATAAATGTATTTTTCACCTAAGATGATTAATGAAATAAATTAAAGAGAACTGAAATAAATTTACTTCTGTATAAATTAAAAAAATCCTTTCTGTTACACAAAATTACTGTAATTTTCAATTACTTCAGCACTTTTACTTATTATTTATTGATCGATATATACACTTTTTGCAACAAAACACACAGCACGAGTATAAAAAACAAAACATTTAATTTGCATATACTACAGGACATTTACAAAGAATTAGGTATGATAAACAGACATAGAATTGCGACCACCACCACAGCTAAGAGAGATTAATAAGGATTATTTGTTATACTACAAACCAAAAAAAGCATCTAAACAGATTTTTTTTCCAACCAAGAACAAAGAAGCTAGGGCAAAAGCAAGAGTACAAGCAAGAGAGAAACTAACATGAAAAATAAAGCACCCCACAGTGAATATCCAAAATAAAAATTAATTTACAGGAAGGTCTTCGCCAATTCGGTGTTGGTTCACAAGCATTATACCATTTTCCGGGAATGGTGCTTTCTTGCTTTTCCCTACGATATCCCGGAATTCCTCAGAATATTCCTGCAAATAGCACCGCAGAAAAAGCGAGCAGAGAAAAGAAAATAAGTAACCAGTGAGTTTGAACACATAAAATGAAATGAAACACCTTTAAAGTTAAATGATTTTATTATACTTTGTTGTTAAAGCAAAAATAAAATAGGAATTGAAAACATTTCTAATAATGTAACTAAAGTTAATGAAACAGCACACTCAATTTGAATTAAAGTTAAAAACAAAAGATCATATAATTACAAGCTTACAGGGTTCATCTAAAGAAGAAAAGAAACCAAATCAAATATAAAAACTCTAAAAATAAAATAAAGAAATAAAATTTTTAAAAGCAAAAACTATTATTAGTATTAATTTTATAAGTCAGGGATAAGGCACTGAAGATGGTTTAAATTCGTTTCTTTTATTATCATATTTATCAATCTTAAGAATAATGCCGCTTCTTTTTAATGCTATAATACATATATAGTTAGTTTATGCCTGTGATATATATCTCAATAATAGATAGAAAGCTGCAAATCCTGTTTGACAATTCCTACATCCCAGACTGATCACCTGTTTCTCGATGTGCTTAGCTTTACAGACATTTCAGGCTTTTTTTTTTTTTTTTCTTAACTAGTGTCAGATTATTTTTAATTTTTTATATTTGTGCTGATTTTTATTTATTTATTTATTCTTTCATGCTTTTTTCTGCATTTTTTTACTTTTTAAAAAAAAATCTTTTATGCAAATGTGATAATGTATCATTGCATTAGTACAGGAGAAAATGTCAAAAATATAGAAGGAGAACACTTAAAAAGTAAGTAAATAAATTTACAATAACAATTCTTGGCAGAAAAATTTTCATCTGACAACATTAAAATGAATATACAATAATTAAATAAGTCACATACATCAAGGAGAATCCAGTTAAAGCCTACAAATTATTGGACAAATTTTGCAGCTTCCCATCTATCTTAAGAAATTCTTTCAGGAAAAAAAAAAAAAAAAAGGAAAATTATGTTTTAAACTTACATCTTATACTATTAAGCGAGCAAGATTTGTATTCAAAATCTGTCCAATGAAGGCTGTACAATTTATGGTGTAAACTAATTATCATAGATAGAAAACATGAAATTAACATCCGTTTTTCTCAGAAAAATTAGAATTTTTTAATTATTTAAGAAATAAATACGAATTCTGGCAATGATGTCACCATTTCGCTTCCATTGCTTTAAAATTAGACATTTGAATATTTAATTGTTGCAAAAAAATTTTACAAACTAATTCCTTTTAACATAAAATGAAATATACTTTCATGCGAAAAATAAAATTTTTTAAATATTAAATTTGCTCATGCATATAAAAAATGACGTTTTTATAACTTTAAAATAATAATAATAATTTAGCAAGTTTCTTCTGAATTTTGTGCCATAACCTTTTTTAATATACATCAATTTCATATATATATTTTTTTCTTTTTGCTTAAATAGTATGTTTTTAGCACAGATGAATTGCTCTTGGCATGAAAGCTAATTCAGCATTATATTAAAGAGCTTTACTTATCCATAATCCTGGGAATTTTTGTTAATTTTGATGAAGTAGATCGGACGTTTTTTGAGAAGGACTCTACTTTCGTAACAGCCACTTTATGCTAAGTAGCACATCAAAAATATAAAAAAATTATAAAGTATTTAAGGAAAAAAAAAAAAAAAACAGAAACAATAATCGCATAAATTATGTATTTTTTTCTAAAATGGCGACAAAAATTCAAAAGTCACCAATGGGAGCTGTATTAAGGCTGTACCATGATCACGTTTATGTATTTATCTATATACCAACTACTATTAACTAACCATGAAGTATGTGTAAACCACAAATATTCAGTTGTCTAATGCAATAGTCGTACACGATCATAGCATATTGTAATATTATATTTGGAGTGAAATCGCTGTCATTTTACAGTTGATAGAATAAATCAAATGAATATAGGAAATAACGTGAAAGCAAATATTACATACACCACGTATAGTGTTGTTCAAATGTAATTGGGATTCAAATATAAAAGGGATCCGTCAATTTTTTTATACTGTCTATTACAAAGCTGTCATCTAATAAGCACCCAATGAAAGCTCATTGTTAAGCCATTGTTGCAGATAATAGGGACAGGCACCCAAGACTCTGAGGATGAGTAAGTCAGCGTCGAAGGCAGTGGACACCCAAAGCAAGCTTTTGAGCAATTTCAGTTTTTTTCTTTTTCATTTTTTTATAAAGAGATATAAAAAAGAGTTTTCTTTAAATATAGTGGCCAGCGAAGCAGGCAAAGCCTAGTAGTTTATAGAAAGTAAACAATTCTATTATATTATAAAATGGCAGATTAATGCTAAGTTTTGATTGGTTAAATAGGGTGGCTAGCATTTAAACTTTTCTAAATTCACTGACTTTTCCTTGACTATTTTTTGAGATTCCCCTCTACATTTCCCAGACTCTTACTGTTTATTTCCCATGAAAATTTCATGACATTATCGAGAAATTTATTGATTTAAAATAGTATCAATAATTTAATGATTAATATAGCTTATTTTCACAAAATTTGTCAAAATTCCCTGACTATAAATGAAATTCCCTGATTATTTCCTGACTTCTCCAGATTTTCTAAATTCCCTGACTTTGATTTTCCCTGACTGCTAGCCACCCTATTAAAGGAAACTTAAAATTGCTTAGTTTCTGTGATGGATAACCGACGCCATACTAACTATATATATTTTAGCAAGTATATTCAATTAGTGTCAGCAATTTTTATTAGAAAAACTACTAATGAAATATCATGAGGTAAATTTGATACACACACATGAAGTTTTTTTTTTTTTTTTTTTTTAACTTTAAGTAGAATAATTTTCATGAAATACATTTCCATCTTTTATAAAAATTAATCAATCATATTTTAGCAAGTATATTGGATTAGTATCAGCAATTTTTATCAGAAAAAGTACTAATGAAATATCATGAGGTAAATTTAATACACACACATGAACTTTTTTTTTTTTTTTTAACTTTAAATAATTTTTATGAAATACATTTTTATTTTTTATAAAAATTAATCAATGATATTTAAAAAAAAAAAAAAAAAAAAAAAAAGTCTTAATTTAAGTGATGTGTGTATTGTCTTGGAAATTTTTTTTAATAAAATGTCATGAAATAAAAATATCAAAAATAGTTCATAAATCCAAAGTTTGGCATACACTCTCAGGAAAAAATACCAATCTTCAATGATATTTTTAAAGGAGGAGAGAACAGAAGAAAAAATAATAATAAAAATCTTAATAGACTAATCATTATTTTTCTCTTTAAAGAGCAAAATTAATAATGAAAATTCATGAAACCAAATCTTTACATAAAATACTGTTCCTTCTTCTTTGGTACAAATATTAAAAAGAAAAAAAAGAAAGAAAGAAAGAAAAAGGGAGACAGAGTAATAATAAACTGGAAAAGAAAAAGATAAAATTATAGAATTATCAATATAATAATGACTCAAATATAATTACACTGAAATATTTTTGAAATTTACCCTTATAGGCAAATTTTACTCTATGTTTAAAACTTAACAATTCTCCTTTAAGCTATTTGACGAATTATTAAAAATTTTTTATAACAATTTATTAAGAGTTGTCAAATGTATAAGATGGCTTGCCAAAAATTATTTATACATCTTTAAAAATTTTTGATTAAATTGTATAGTCTTCAACCTTCTATTCAAATTATTCATATTTTTTAATAAAATTATTCTTTTGAATCAAAACTTTTAGTCATAACAGAATTATATTGCATGGATATATTGCATATAAGATATGAATATATTGCATATAAGATTCTATATATTGCATATAAGATCTTATATTGCATATAAGATATGAACCTTTCAAATGAAGCAAAATAACAAATTAAAAACTAACAGTTAAATTTTTTAATTTTGTTTTTAAAGCAAAAATTACAAAGCAAAGTGAAATAAAGAAACAAAGTCTTGTCTAGATTTCTGGTTTGAAATATTTTGATTTCATGTGTACACTTCTAAAAGCTCTTATTACTGCTAAAACATTAATTATGAATATACTTACCAAACTAGAAAATAAGGAAGGAAGAAAAGAAAAGTTTTGATAAAGTGTAAATTTGAATGATTCATTTAACAAGACCAAATTTTAATCTTAGTATATAATATCTTGTGCATTGACATAAAAAATATTATGAATTAATAATGGTATAACATACAACTTAGCAACTAATGAATGATAATTAATCATGCCAAAGCTGGATATTAATTAATAGATATTGGGTATTTTCTAAATACCACTTAAAGAAATTTTTAACTTTATTTAAATAATACTTGTTAATAATAAATTACACTTTTTTTTTTTTTTTTTTTTTTTTTTAATTGAAGCAGTTTAAAAATGGAATTTAAAAGAGTAGAATAATAAAGCTTAAATTAAAATTAAATTTTGATAAATATTTACAAGGGAATTATTTTTAGATGAAGATAATTTCCTTTTTCAGCTTTTGTTAGAAAAGAATATTAAAATTAATTAAAGATATATTCAATAAGATGAGGTTAGCAACAGCTTTTATATATATATATATATATATATATATATATATATATATATTTTCAAACCAGCAGAATATAAAATAAAAGTGAAAAAGATGAAGGACACTAAATCAACTCAATTACTTTAGCACACAAACACAGTGAAAAAAGTGTCTTTATATGCATATTTTATAATATTAATAGATGCTTTAGAATAACAACACTAACAATGTTGATACAACTATACGATATAAAAATCTTAACTTTAAACTGAATGTTATTTCTCACCTCAAATACAGGCCAATTCATTGCCATACCAACACCATGGTTATTGGACCACCATTTAAGATCTTTATTGGCATCAGCATTCTGAATAGAATACCTAAACTCTTCATAAATTTGTGGAAGCCTAAAATAAATATCAATATTTCCAATAATGAACAGAATGAGAATATTCATATAATGTAATATAAGAAACATTTTGATAATATAAAAACTATTCATAAATATGCAAAAACTTAAACAAACAATTTCAGAAAAGAGAAGAAATCTCAACTCAGTAGCTAGCTTATACTTTTTAATATTCTTCAATAAATTAATGCACTTTGATATTTTTACTTATTTATTTAGATAACAAGGCTTAATTTGTATGGGAATTCGTGTTAACTCAGCTCCCACATTTTTATTTTAGTGAATTTTTATCAGGGGTGGTGGCAGCTAGGGGCCAGGGTGGCACAGGCTTCCCTGTCGAGGTGCCCGTGACCACCCATCAGAGCATATTTCTAAAATCTGTCGGGGAAAGAATAAAAGCATTTTCGATTTTTCCCTTCAGGCAGCTTTTTTTTTTTTTCCATTTTTACAAATTTTGAATATTCTAATTTTTTTCAGAAAATTTCCTTAACTCCTTATACAAAGCAAAGGGTATATTATAATCTCCATTTACGAAAAGTATATTGTATCTTGCGTAAATTAAAAATGATTAGCCACAGAATGTTGAAATTGTGTAGTTGAGACTTTTTTAACATTTCATTATTAACTACTATTTTTTTTCACTGGATTGCCCACCTTAGATTCAGAGTTTTGTTGTGATGTTGATCTGCATCGGGAAGGTAACCTGATTTTACCCGAACCTAACCAGACCGGTGCTTCAACTAATTTTTTTTCCCTTGTGGGTTGAGTTCGAGTCAGGTTAACTGATATTTTTTTTTGAGCGGGTCGGATTAGTTTTCAGCGTGCCAGGTCGACTTGAAAACATCTTTCAAAAAATTTTTACCATAATAAGCAGAAATTTGTTTGATATAATTATAACTGTATAACTGATGTAAACATACTATATAACCTATGATTAAATATATACATAAATAAATCATTATTGTAAAATAAACAACCACACCGGACAAAAGCAATTAACAAAGAAACAGTAAACTATTATTATTTCAAATATAAGCATTAAACAATAAACTAAACATGAAGACCATTTTTGTACACAACACAAATAAATGATTAAAAATTATTGTTAATCCATTTTTCAGATTTAAAAATTTTTAACTTAGTGTATTAGTAATTATATTTTTTATTATTTTTAAAATTGTTAAAATTTAACTAACTGTGTAACACTGAAAATTTATTTTGTAAACTTTAAAATGTTTTGCATGATTTTTAGATAACTATTAATTTCAATTTAGCTTTTTTAGATTTCCACAAAGACTCCGGAAAAAATAGTTGAAGAAGTTAGAAATTTCGTATTTAGGAATTATATAATGTCTAGTAGTTTCTCACCTCTCTCTTTGATCACAATATGATCTTGTTTTAAATTTAGACAATCACATTTTTTGTTTTAATTATCAAAAATACTATTATGCTTTAAGTATTCAAGTTTTTGGAAAAAGAAATTTTGTGTTATACCATTATAGCTAAAAAGTTCATGTTGTCTTTTTATATGCCAAAATAAAAACATTAAACTCAACCAAGTTTAAAATTTAAAAGCTAATATTTGCATAGATTATTAAAGAATTCTTTCTACTCAGAACTGATGCTAAGCTGAAAAATTTGTTTCGGTATGTAAAAATAAAATCACAAAAAACAAAGTCAGAATTTAACTAAACTAATAATGACTATACGAAAGCTATATAGACAAATAATGTAAATTAGGGCAGAACCGATTTTCTATGGCATGAAAGGTAGCCCTTTTAGGGAAATTTCACTGTATCAATCTGTGATCAAAGGATACGATAAAATGCTTCTTAGAAACTTTTTCTCATGCACCTTGTACATATTTAATTCTATGGAAAGAAAATAGTATTGTACTTATAATATATCGTACTTATACATTATCATTACTTATAGACTTACAGAAAATAGTACAGTACTTTGTATTTTATAAAATAGTATACTTATATGATACCATATAAGTACTTATATCGTACCTATGATTATTGCACTTATTTATTAACACATACTCACTGTTTTTTCCCTTTTAGTTTAATTTAAATACAATGAAATTTTTATCGAAATATAAATAAAAGATACAATTTTTTACTTAACCATATAAGCTAAAACTTTAAATTTCATTTAAACAATCATATATTTAAATAAGCTCATTTCATATGATACAAAATAACGTTCAATGCACTTTTATTTAATCTCTTGAAATACACATTAATTCCGACTGAATTTTAGTTAAATAGAGTAAAGTTAACCTTGTTCATCAAAAGACCAAGTGAGAATAATGTTATGTCTGAAAACAAAACAAAACTCATACTCTGGATCAGTAGAAATATTAAGGCAGGCACAGATGCCAAATAGCACTTCTTTGAAAAAATTCAGTCTTCTTTCTTCAAATTCTTGACACTTATCAAAGACAACTGACATGTCTTCCATATACTTGGCATTATAATCATTTATTTCCCGAAGAGCTTGTTCATATCTTTCTTTAGTTTTCTGAACATCATCTTTACATTTTGAAACTCTGTCTTGCATTTTTTTAACCTAAAAATATATAGAAATTAAATTTCCATAAGTTGCTTAGGCATAAATGAAAACCAAAATCAGGTATCATATAATCACAAAATACGTATAATTTTTACAATACAATTTGCTTCATATATATAAATAAAAAGAAGAGTCCTAGTGCGCTCTGGCACTTAGGTCACTGATCACGCAGCTACAAAACTTGGCATAGGAGTAACTTAGACTTTGAAGGTGTGCACTTTATTGTAACTTTTAAACTTAAAAATTATAATTTTTCAATTTTATTAATTGATAGTATTTGTGTTACCTGTCTACCTGTATGCACTCTGATGCTCAGGTTACTCTTTGCAGAGCTACAACATTTGACAGAGGAATAGCTTGTACCTTATAGGGGCGCACCTCATTCTGATTTTTTATTTTATTTATTTATTTATTTATTTTTTTTTTACAGTGCATCCCAAAAGTTTATAGATAACGGGTTTGTTTTATTTTACAATTGAAAAAGATGAATAAAGATTTCAAAATCATTTTTAATTATAAGTAATTTCAAGACAATAATAATACTATACAAAAGTAATATCTTACAATCACAGACTTGGTGATAGAAACTAAAAATGAAAATTTACTGTCCCAAACGTTTATAGACAACTCATTTTTATTTATTTTTTTATTTTTCTTTAACATTCAAATTTTTGAGCCATTTTTCCTAATCACTTCAAAAACTCGATCAGGCATACTCAAAACAAGAGTTTGAAGAAATTCTGGTTTTAGAGAAAACCAACTTCTTTTAGTTTGCAGCTTTAAATCTTGAATTTTTGCAAATTGATGCCCATTAGCATATACGTCTCTAGCTAATATTCCCTAAAGGTTCTCCACTGGGTTCAGGTCAGAACTTTGGGCTGGCCAGTCCATAATAGTTACTTGGTTTTGTCTAAACCATTGCATTGTAGAGTTTGACATGTGAATGGAGCAATTGTCTTGCTGATATATCCATTCATCCCAACTTTCCAAATGGAAGTAACTCTACTTCTAGCATTTCTGGTAATCTTTGGAACATTGACGACCTTTTACAAAAATAATATCAGTAGTTCCATTAAACAAAAATGTTCCCAACACCACAAGTGAACCCTTCCTTGTTGGCTGCTGAAAAAAGTTTGTGGTTCCTTGTGAATATTGTGCCAGTAATATGCCCAACCATCAGGGTCATCTAAATTGAATTTTTTTCATCACTAAACAGAACACTCAACCATTCATCTGTCTAATTAATATGATATTGAGACGTGATTTTCGATTCATTTATGTTTTTGTTACCTCTCTGAATATGTGCTCTCTAGTACTCAGGTTACTGATCACAGAGCTACAAAACTAGACAGAGGGGTAGCTAGGACACTGCAAAGGGAGAACTCATTGTGATTTTTCGATTTTAGAATTTGAATATTTTTACTTTCTTTATTTTATTCATTGATTTTTCTGTTACATTTTCTTAAATTTATTCTTTCATTTCAATTGTCTGAGTTTCTTAGCAATGGTTATTACACTTTTTTTTTTTTTTTTAAGTTTTAATTTATGAAGGTGGTATAAAAAATACCGATTTTTATTTATTTATATTGACAGGCAAAGCCTGCTAGTTACATAACAAAATCTGCTCAAAGAATAATTACTTTATCAGTAAAAATAATATCCAATTAAAAGCAGTATATTCTCTAAATTCTAAATTATTCTGTGTTCCAGAAAGTTGCAATTAATGAAATGTGAAATTTAGAGCAAATATAGCTTTAAGAATAATTTTAAACCAGTAATGATTCAATTTGTTTCTATTTTTAACTAACATTCAATTTCAAAATAATTTTAATGCACTGATTTAAAACCAATCATTTACTTTTTATATGCACAGGATTTAAGAGTATTTTAAAATGAATTGATAACACTGTAAAGTTTAGATGGCAAAAAAGCACAAATTTTAAAACTAATAATTTATTGGTTAAAATATTGGAAAACAAAAAAGGTATAGCAGTAAAATATTAAATAATCTAATATTATCTATTCAGGGATAAGATTGACAAACAGATAAACAAGTGGAAAGTTTATGCAAAAAATGGACATTAAAATAAAATACTAGATATCAGGTGGCAAATATATTATATGTGATTAGCAAAGATACAAAAAAAAAAAAAAAAAAAAAAGCTGAAACTATATGGAAAAGCAAGACAATGAAACGAAATACCAGAATTTTTCTGACAAATTCAATTACATTAGAGCAATAAATTTATTTTTTAATATTTAATCCATGAAAAAAGAACAATTCATTATGCCTTAGTATTCAATCAAGTTTTATTTGATTAACTGATTGAACAAATTCACATTAAAAAAAAAAAAAAAAAAATTGAAAAGCTAAATTTACAAAAGAGCTGAAATCAGCTGAAAAATCTCATCCTTGAAAATTATATAATTATTTTTTTCTTTGACCTATTATTAATTTAAAAAAAAAAAAAAAAAAAATGTGTTCATTAACATAGATATGTAAAATCTTATTTCATTAAACAATATACAGTACGAAGCCGAAAATTCAGACTCTAAAAATCCGGACAATTTCAGCCGTGTTATTCATCATCATTAACAGCTTTTTTTTTTTTATATATATATATATATATAAATATATCTAAAAAAAGAACCGGGAATGTATTTTATTTCTTATTAATCTTTAAAACCGGCATTTGCAAAGTCTGGAAGAGGAGGGGAAAGAAAATTATAATAAAAGTAACAATTCTTAAACATTTATCTAATTGAGAGCTAAATTCTATATTCTATTTCAACTATGCCCAAACTTTTAATTGAAAAAATCTAATACTTAAAAAAAAAAAAAAAAAAAAAAAAAAAAAAATCACAGAAATGTTTTTATTATTTAATTCATTTTCTTATATTGTAACTTGTACTAATTTCTGCATGCAAATATTTCATTAAATCTTTTGTTTTCCAAATTTAATTTATAATCTTATTTATTTTTATTTATTTATTGTTATAGTTGATAAAAAGAATATTACAGAATATGTTTAAAAATTGTAATATATTATTTTTTACTTGAATTTGCATATTATCCAAGTACTTAACCCAAAACATTATATTTTTTAGGCATGACCAAAAATTCAGAAAATCCAAAAAACCGGAATCACCACGGTCCCGACGATTCCAGATTCTCGGCTCTGTACTGCATAAGATAAATATGCATTAGAAAATATAAACTTCATTTTATGAAGTGCAAACCTTGTTAATTATACATAAAAGCTGAAGAATTTCACCTTATTAAGCAGTGGTCAGTTCAAAATAAATGTGCCAAATAAAACAGCTGCAGGATTTTTGTTAAGTTTTGTCATACTAATTTTGATTTTGAAATGTTAAAAACCCCCTCTAACAAATTATACTAATTTGTTTTTCAAACAATAAATATACAATTCTATAAAATATAAATAGCCAGATGTGAAGTATTTAAAGGGTTGCTACACAAATTAGGAGAAAAAAAAATTCCTGAGTTTTTCCTGCCTCTTTTAAAAGTGAAATAGATGACATGCAATCGTACAGCACTGGAATCTATCATGTTTACAAATCAATTGAACATATCTAGAGTATATTAATTTTATTAACAACTTACTATAGTTATAGAGAAAAAACATAGCTGACTTTTTCTTCTTTATTATAAAGCACTAAAATTTTAAAAGAGATTTGATTATGAAAAAAATTTTCAATGTTTCTTTCTAAAAATTTCAAAATTCTCAGAATTTTCCCTGTTTTTGCAGTAAATTTTGAAAATCCCTATTTTTTAATAGTTTTTCAAATTCCCTGAGTTTTTCAGGTTTTCCTGGAATTCCAGGTACCATAGCAACCCTGTATTTAAAAAATTAACACATTTTTCTGAGGAAGATCTCAAATATGTTATAGAAAAGCCCTAAATTATTTGTCCTACTACTGGATAATCTGATATTTTCTTTTCATTAAATAAATATTTCAATAAATGAGTTAAATTAATAGTTTATTTTAAACTTTTTAAATCAGCAAAACATTTCTTTTCTTTTCTTTTTTTTTTTAAGATTCTTTATTTATTTTATAATTAAAACTTAAATAAATAAATAAATAAAAAAAAAATACAAAGGCTGAAACAACAAATATGCAATGATCAAGTTTTGCAGAATGTTAAATATAATCTTGGGTGATGCTTATTAATAATCTTCGATCTCCTTAAGGAGATCACCAATCTCTTGTAAGGTTTCTTCTAGGAATTAGCCCGCATAGAGTTTACTTTTGATTATTTTAAGATTATGAGTCATCGCCAAAAATGAATTTGTTTTTCAGTAAATTTTTAATGTACTTAATTAGATTAATGGTTTTGCTAAGGTTCTTTTAATCACCTTCTGTTCACAACACTTCTTCCACCAAGAAATGCATTTGTAATCACCTGATAGACTTTCGGGTGCCATATTTGACTGGGCCAGTTCACGGGTTTTGTTGCATAAATAAATAAACAGGAAGCTACACGTAAAATTATTTGAGCAAAGATCAGATAAATTCAGCTTGAAGGTAGAAATAAATATGTTAGGGCACTTCAAGTTTTCATTTAAAAAAGTCAATACATTTAACATGTATCTATTTATTATATTAACCCTTTCATTCCCTGTGATGCCAATTGGAATTATAGCATTTCAGATTTTATTTCTTACCATCTAACACTTCTGTTGATTCAAAATGAACAATATTAAAATCTATATACATTTTCCCACCGAAAAATATATATTTTAGATGATTTCACTATCCTTGTTGATAATTGAAAGTATATTTTACTCTATTCTGATAATAATATCAGAATCAGTTTCCTGTTTTGGGCAATTTAAGTAAATTAACTGTTTGAAATATTTTTTATTTTATTTTTTAATGCTTATAATTTGTATTTTAATTAATTGGAATATGTATTTCTTTCAAAATTCTGACATTTTTATTTATTGAAAAGTTATGATTTTAAATGGCATCAGTGGTTATATTAAACATAAATAAACACCTCTCAGTTGCTTTGTTAGCTATATTAATTCGTACTCTGCTATTACTCCTATTAAAAAAAAAAAAAAAAAAAAATATATATATATATATATATCTATTACCTTTGAAATAAATTTGACTAATTATAAGATTTATTGTTTTATGGAGGGAAAAAATCGGGAATGAAAGGGTTAATTAATTATATTCTGTAGAAATATTTTAGAATAAATATTATTTAGTGCACAAACAGACAAATTCAAAATTAACTAAATGATGTAAAATAATTATAATGAACATACTTGGTCGGGAGATAATGATGTATCACTGGTTGCATTTCTTTCTTGGTTTATTGCAGACCTTTCATTTTTACAAGCAGTATGATAATCTGCTTTACACTTGTTTACTTTTTGCAAAAGTTTAGCCCATGGTTTTTGTGCCTGTAAAAAAGCAACAGAGAGTTAATTAAACAAAATTTTCATATTATCTTTAATTTATTTGTAATTTGTTTATCGATAATTAATGAAATAAGTGAAAACAACATAGACAGAGATCAATTTAAGTCAACATTTTTGGAAACCAATTTGGTGCAAGAGGAATATTTTTGTGAATTTCAATTGCAGGGTTCATACTCAAATATGGGGGGGAAATTCCCTGAGTTTTCCCTGAATTCCCAGACAATTTTCAAGAAAGTATTAGCGACATATTACAAGAAACGCTCCTCTAGACAGGACAAAATACAGTTACTTCTACTGTATGATGTCATATTACTGCCGATCATGATAGAAATCATTATTTACATGCATATTTTCACAATACAGTAGGTGCCGCTTAATGTGATCACGGATAATGTTATCATTCGTTTAATGTTATCAGAATCCCGAAGTCCCGAACGCTTGTATATTTATTAACACATGTTAAAAAAAATCGGTTGTTGTAATCAGCACCATCGTTTATTGTTATTACTTTCAAGTATCATTTTCGATTTTTTTTTTTTTTTTTTTTTTTTTTTTTTAATTCAGTCAACAAAAAATGCAAACTATAAAATCAAAGGGAGAATCCCCAAAAGAATAGAAGACCTCTCTGAATTTTTTCTCTCTGCCCATTTGCACTTATAATCCAAGTATTTTAGGTATGGAAAGAAAACGCAAGGATTTAACTCTTAAGCACAAAATTGACATTTTGAAACGCTTTTATAATTTACCCAAGATGAGTCAGAGAAAGCTGCTGCCGCACTAAAAATCTCTCAGCCATTACTCTGTAAAATATGATAAAGAATCGCGACGAGATTCACAATAAAGCGAAGATGAACGCAAATTTGAACTGTAAGCAAAGACGTACTGGAAAAGATGGAGAAGTCGAATCTGCTTGGAAACTGAGGTTTGCCAATGTTAGGCAAAATGATGCACGCATAAACGATCTTTTAATGCGGCAGAAAGCTGAAGATCTTGCTTTTAAAATAGGAAAAGGAACCGCAACAGAATTTAATCATTGGTGAAAAAGAGAGAATATTGTTTTAAAACGTACCCACGGAGAAGAAAAATATGCTGATTTTTCAGTTGCAGAAAAATGGATTTCCGAGGAATGACCGGAATGTATGCCAGGCTGTGTCTTGTTCTATCGAAAAAAACAAAACAAAAAAATGATGAAAAAGCATCAGATGAAGAAGATGACGATGTTGAAAACATTGTTGAGATTCCTCCAACTGCTACTGAAATGAGACAGGCTCTCTATGTCTTGGGACTCAGAGTGCAACACAGAGACACTTCTGAAGACTTTCATGAACATTACAGGTATGAAAGTTTTATCAATAATTTGCTGACACAAAAAATAAGGCAGACAACTTTGGAAGACTTTTTTTAATTGACCTATTTTAACGATTTGTTCAATATAGCGTTAAAATGGATCATTGTCTTTTTTTTATAGTTCCAGAAATAAATGTTACGTACGTAGTAAAATTAAAATTTTGTATTCCTGATAGTTTTCGTTTATTGTTATCAATCGGTTATTGTTATCAAATAGTATCTGCCCCAAAGTGATCACATTAAGCGGCACCTACTGTACTTAATTATTTAAATTTTGATACAAGAAAAGCACAACTTGAGAGAAAAAAAACATTTGTTTTTCCAGGTTTTATAACTGATTTTCCCTGACTTTTAATGAAAATTTTTATTTTCCCAGAGTTTTCCCTGACATTTTTAACAAATTCCAGAGTATTCCCTATTTTCCAGGTTTTTCCTAAGGAGTATGAACCCTGTATTTATATTTGAAAGGAAAAAAAAAACAAAAATAACTCATGTTAAATCTTCAATTTTAGCAATTACTACATTTTACATTTAATATCAATCTTATAATGTTAACTGAACCAAGTATATACGCAATCATTTCATAAAATATTGAAAACAAGGTTTGAGCTTCAAAATAGTGTTCTAGATTAAGGCCAATCGACTACTCAAGGGTCTTAGATTTGAATGAATGTCCTTCATGGAAATCTTCTTAAAGGGTCTTAGCTTGCACTCATGCCAGTTTTGTGGAGAAAACAACAGAAAACACCAAATAGCTAAGCTAATGAGCATCACCTGGGCTCAAACCCAGAATCACCCACTTTCCAGCTTTGAGAGCTGAACCTCTTGGCTACTGGTTCTTTTTATGAACTGGAAAATCATGAAGTGACCCTTTAAATGAATTGGAATTTTGTGAAGTAACCTATTTATGATGTGAAATTTTGTGAAAGGCAGCTAAACTAAAAGGCACTAATTTTTGCCCAGATCCACTTCTGCTAGCTGTTAACTTATAAATTACTTCTTTCAAAATATAATTTATGAATATAAAATGAACATAAAAATTACGTTATATTATTTGAAGCAAAAATACCACTTGCCAACCAAATACTGCATCATACAATATCAAGAAATTTCAACATAATGTAATCTAAACTAATTGGTCAATTGAAGAATAAATATGTACTGTTTTGAAATAATTTTATAACATTTTCATGATAAATTAAAAATTTATAAATACAATAATTAGAAAAATCTCAAAGGATGAAAAACAAAGTCTTTTGAGGAGAAAAAAAAAAGCTACAAACAATTGCACACTTACTAAATCCATTTATTGGATTCTGGAGTAAGAAAGTAGCAATATGTTAAATTAACACACACACACATACATATGGTAGGCAGGATTAGTCTAGGGGGTAAGCTCAATGAAGACAAGATATATCTATAACATCACATTTAATGAACACTGCACAGGACACATAGTACAGATGATACCCAAAAAAGATTATTTCGAAGACAGACATAAAATAGTAGTATAATGCTAATTCAACAGCTTAAAACATTCCAAGTGGTGTAGAACATTGTTAGAGTCTAAAGTATGAGCCATCCATGGCTCTACACAGCTATTTGGCACACACCACACTTAAAGTAGAACAAATAACACACCCAGCCTGCATGCTGATTGTTTCTCCTCCTCCACTGCCAGAAGGATACTGGAAAAACTCCCACTCACATCTCGTTCTCAGACAGACATCAGATGCAGCACCCTCTCAGGGATCGCTCCAGGCAAAATTTGGGTCCCTTTTGCAGCCCCTTCACAAAATTCCACATAGTTAAAAGAGACCCTTCACAAAATTCAAATTCATAAAATGAGTCAAGATTTCATTTTATAAAAATGATCCTTTTATTAAAAGTTTTTATGTTTACTTTTAATTAATGGCTTAATCTCGCTTAATCTGGTTCAACGAAACTCTAACTTGGTATTAAACATTACACAAAATGATTGTAAAAAAAACGAAAGATTTTATACAATATTCCACTTTTTCACAAAAATAAATAAAAATTTTACAAAAAAAAGGGATCCAAAAATTAAAACCTGGATCGACCCCTGCCTCTATTGAGTGGTGGTAGAGCACGTTCTACATATTATATATACCGGGCGATCCAAAAGGTCACAGAAAAAAATTAACAAAATATTATTAAAAAAGCATTGACTGTAGCACTATGCAGCTTTCCCTGAAAAGTATAAAAAAAAAAAGGATTTTTTTTTTTTTTTAATAACAAAAGATTTACTGTCAAATTTTTCTTCGACAAGTGGAGCTTTAATTGTAAAATTACTTTTTGACAGTGGTATAGTACATTTATTAACATAATAAGACTATAAATGTGCAATATGATGGCCGGCATTCATAGGAATGGCCGTCGGATATTGCACATTGGGAATTATCATAATAAAAATTAACTAACAATGTTTTATCTCTTATAAAAATCACAATTTTTTTTAGAATGATTTATAACAGTAATCTTATACTATTAAGTGAGCAATATTTGTATATTTCACTGTTCTCGAAAACGGTAGCCCGGACAGTCACGAGATTTAACACAAAGTTGCCCCCCGAAGGGTCATTGTGCACATCAAAGTCAGATTTGCGAATTTTTGATTAGTTTTTTCTTAATTAATTAAAATGTGAAAATAATATCCTTCTAATTTCTGATAAATAAGCCATTTAAAAATTTTAACATTTTATCCATAATTTAATTGTTGCCAATTTTTTTTTTTTTTGACAAAATAATAATAATAAATAAAAAAAAAAAAAAACGTTCATTTATTTAAAATGAGGAAAATAAATCAGAAAGATTAGAAAATAAATTAGAAACATCAGTCGCATCGTTACAAATAAGATACCAAATAAAAGGGAAAATTTTTGTAAATCCGATGCATTAAACAGCTTATCAATCGGATGATTAGTTTTTTCTTAATTAATTAAAATGTGAAAATAATAACCTTCGAATTTCTGATAAATAAGCCAATTAAATTTTAAAATTTTATTCATAATTTAATTTTTGCCAAATTTTTTTTAGACAAAATAATAATAATAATAAACGTACATTTATTTAAAATGAGGAAAATAAATCAGAAAGCATAGAAAATAAATTAGAAATATCAGTCGCATCGTTACAAATAAGATAGCAAATGAAAGGGAAAATTTTTGTAAATCCGATGCATTAAACAGCTTATCAACCGGACAATTAGATTTTTTAAAATTAACTAAAGTATGAATTTTAGGTGGCAACAGCAGAAGATTGTATGGAAACCGTTAGGAGAAAAAAAATGAAAAATCTGCTTCGCATTAAGTCACATGATTTTTAAGTGGGATTAAAAATTTTCTCACACAAACACAAAAATATAATATACAGCCTGTACCCCACAAGACCAATTTGCATTTCAAATTTCATCAATTATTTTGGTTAATAAACAAAAGTTTTTTTTTTTTTTTTTTTTCAAATTAAGTTTTATTCTATCTTCGAAAAGATTTATGTGATCATAGATATACTAATATATATAGATCTATCGTCCCCATATTATCGTGCAAAGATTTTTTATGCGGAAAAAAAAACTTTGGAATCAGCCATTAAGTGGTATTGAAGGAAAAAAGGAAAAAAAGAAGAATGAATTTGAAACTATATCTGGAGCTTTTCATTCACCTTTAGTAAATAAATTATTCATGAATTTTATTTGCTAAAACATTCGTGTATATTCCCGTGTGTATTCACTCGGGGAAAGACTGCCATATTTTGGTAAAATCGCCGTCTTTTCCCGAGTGAAAAGGAATCACTTTTTTCTCCCCAATGATCAATCTACATATTATTACTATATCTATGTATGTGATACGATACATTAAGAATTTGGGTTTTAAAAGTTTTTTTAAATAGATTATTTAAACTCTATGAACCATATTTTTATTTTACCAGTTTCATTAACAGATCCTGCTGGGCGATTTTTTAAATTTTGGTGTTGAAGTACACCGAAAGTTTTTCGACAAGAAGTTTAATTTAGCAACAGCAATTTTAATCTAAGTAGAGCATTAAAATTTTAAAAACCTAAATGATTTACTTTTACACAAAATTTACAGAACAAATGCAGTTTTAAAGATAGGAAATTTATTTCAACAAGCACTATTTTAAACCTAAAAACCATTAAAAATATAAGCAGACCCCTTTTCATACAAAAAAAAAAAAAAAAAAAAAAAAAAAAAAATCCATCGCTAATATGGCGACAAAAATTCAAAAGCCGCCAATGGAGCGACATAATAAAGTTGTGTAACACGATAATGTTTACCTATTTATTTATTTTTTTATATAATAATCACTATGCTAATTTATCACACAAACAAATGAGCCTCTGTGTGTTACTGCACTTGCATGCTGTCGAACAGAAATATTTGAAAAATTCAAATTAATATTTAAATAAATAAATAAAAATATGTTTAACGGGAAATATATATAACCATAAAAAGATTAGTTGTCTAAAATACGGCAGAAATAGCGCTCATAGCATATTGTTACAAGGGATTAAGTCTTATTGTTACAATGGATTAAGTCTAAAATGGTGACAAAAATTCAAAAGCCGCCATAGAGAACTATATTAAGGCTGTACTATCAGGTTTACAACCCATGAATTATGTATAAACACAAAACATTAATTGTCTCATGCGACAGACGTAGCCGGTCACAGCATATTGTAGTACTTGGCGTGAAATTGCTGTCATTTAATGGTTGATTGGATAAACAAAATAAACAAATAAAATAACGTAAAAGCAAATATTATGTTGTCTAAACCCAGTTACATTTGAGTCCAGTCCAAGTTACATGTGAACAACACGTATAGTGTTGTTCACATGTAACTGGGATTCAAATATAAAAGGGAAACTCCAATTTTTTCGATACTATCTATTTCGAAACTGTTATATAATAAGCACCTAAATGGAAGCTCATTGGTAAACTATTGTCGCAAGTAATAGGGACAAGCACCCGAGTTGCAGTGGATGACCAAATCGCTGCCGAGTGCAGCAGGGACCTGGAGCGAGCTTTTGAACAATTTCAGTAATTTATTTTATTTTATTTTTATAAAGCTATATAGAAACGAGTTTCCTTTAAATTTAGTGGCCAGCGAAGCGGGCAAAGCCTGCTAGTAAGCAGTAAATGTTTAATTTAAATATTCACTAACATCTGAAATCATATGCAACAAGCCAAAGTCAGATTAGGAGAAAGAAATACAATTTTTTATTAAAATCACACAATCAACTGTGGAAGAAAATCATATTTATTGAAATTTTATTTTTATTTTTCCGACTGAGTGAAAATAATGCCTGGACCGGGACTCGAACAACGGATCCTTGACTTACAAGGTCAAGGCTCTAGCAATTGAGCTATCCAGGCCGATACCCCGGTCAGCATTATTCACTCAGACAACCTTAAGACAGAAACATCTCTGGTCTATCATGTAGATAGCTCAACAGAAAATAAGCCGCAGGTAATGTAAAACACCATTAGATAATGGGAGAAAGAAATAAAATTTTTCATTAAAATCACACAATCAACTGTGGAAGAAAATCATATTTATTGAAATTTTATTTTCCGACTGAGTGAAAATAATGCCTGGACTGGGACTCGAACCCCGGATCATTGACTTACAAGGTAAAGGCTCTCCAATTGAGCTATCCAGAGGTTGTCTGAGTGAGTAATGCTGACCGGGGTGTCGGTCTGGAGAGCTCAATTGGTAGAGCCTTGACCTTGTAAGTCAATGATCTGGGGTTTGAGTCCCGGTCCAGGCATTATTTCCACTCAGTCAGAAAAATAAAATTTCAATAAATATGATTTTCTTCCAAAGTCAGATTAATCAATATTCGCAATATGGTGTCATAAGAAGGCAGATCTGTTTAAAATGTGAGAGAATGCTGTAAAAATAGCTCCATCTGCTGGTGGAAAATGTAACTAATATTTTTTTCTTATATATATATATATATATATATATATATATATATATATATATAAATCCAGTGTTTTACTGTACATTTCAGAGAAAAACACATAGTATAAATACTTTTTGAATAATATATTTCTTATTTTTTCAGTGATTTTTGGATTATCCGGTGTATATATATACAGTTGAACCTCGTTAACATGAATCTCAAGGGGAACAAAAAATTTGTTCATGCATTCAGTAACTGATCGTCATATAACTAAATTAATCTTCATTTTTATGGGAATTGTGGAAACAGTTTATGTTAAAAGTAATTCACGTTAACAGTGTTCTTATTAATGAGGTTCAACTGAAAATATAGATAAAATAAAATAAGAAATATTGTAAAATTTCCTGATTAGAACAGTTTTTTTTTTTTCCTTTTCTTTCTTACTTTTTTTCTTTTTCTTTCTTATTATTTTTTTCTTTAAATAAAAGTTGAATTTTGTTTTAAAATATGTTACTTCCAAAGCTAAAAACTTGCATATCAACACTGAAAAAAAATTTATCTCTTTTCTTAACACTAATTTGATGCACACAAAAGCAAATTTACAAAATGTTTTTTTTTTTTTTTTTTTTTTTTTTTCATAAGCCAATAACTTTTTATGAGCCAATATCTTACAAAAAAAAAAAAATAGTAAATATGAATTCAGGGAACCTCAAAATGTGGAGAAACACTAAAATCTCAAATTCATATTTTTGGCATGATTACAATATTTTTCTCACCACTGTGTTCGGAAAATAAAAATAACAATACAACATTTGTAAATTTCAAATCACACCTTTTAACATTTAATTGTGTTTCTAAAGTTTTTCTTGTATATGTGTTACCGTTAACGGCCCTCTTCACTTACCGTCGCCGGAAGCCCGAACCAATGTTATTCTATGGGGAAATTTTCTTTACAAATACCTTATTAACTAATACATATTTTTAAATTCTGTTTTCACATTGAGAAAATTCACAGCTGTTAAATTGACGGACCTTTTTTAAAAATGAATTTTTTTAAATATTAATATTTCATTTTGAAAATTGCAAAATGAAAAAAATTCACATATTGAAAATTCGTATTTTGCAGCTTCAAAATAAAATATAAAAAATAAAAATAATAATTTTTTTAAAAAGGCCTGTCAATTTAACAGCTGGGAATTTTCAGAATGTGAAAACAGAATTTAAAAATATGTATTAGTTAATAAGTTATTTGTAAAGAAAAATTTCCCATAGAATATCATTAGCTTCGGCTTCCGGCGGCGGTGAGTGAAGAGGGCATTTAAAGCTCGAAATCCGTTAATGTGCAGATCACCTAGCTAATCTGCAGATTAACTAAAATAACCTGTTAAAGTGCGGAATCAAGAGTTTTCCACATTTTAACTAGGTAATCTGCAGTTTAGTGGCTTCTGTGTCGTTAAAGTTCAAATGTTTGTTTCGAGCCTTAGTTTTTTTAAATTCACTATGGCGTCAAACAGTCATGTGATACAGCTACGCAAATGACCTCCAAACACAAACTAAAACTTTTATCCCTTCCACTCGGCTATGATAAAAAGTAAAGAGTAAACGCAAAACGTGGAGAATCGAAGCTATGATTAGGTTTCTTATTATGACAAACACAAAATTTAAAGTAACAAGTAAGTTATAATTGTTTTAATTTTGATTTTATTTCTTCTCTTTTTTAATTTTGTCAATATAAGTTTGGTAAGGGTCTGCATTTTATTAATGAAATCTGATCTTAATTAAAAGCTCTCTCACGTGAAACTTCATTTTGAATTATGAATATTAAATTTACAACACAGTAATTATTTCCTCCTGAAATAAAACTATTAAACCACAACTCTTTAAAACTAATTTATTTTAAAATTGATTTCAATTACTATTACTTACTGAAAAAAAAAAGAAAAAAAAAAGATACATTAATTTTTAACTCTGAAAAATATGGCATTCAATATTACGGTATTATTTAATAAATACTTAATATGAAATTTTTATGCATTTTTTAGCATTTCATTACATTTTTTTTTTTTTTTTTTTTTTTTTGTTTCTTTCAATTTCAAGTTTCCTTTATATATTTTATATACCATGATTATATTTTGATTTTGATTTTTTTATTATTATTATTTATTTTGTTCGCTTTTTCAGATAATTCCGTTGTAGTTTATCACATAAAATGTGTTAATAAAGTTTTTTTTTTTTTTTTAATTGTAAAATTAATATATTTGCTAAACTTGTACAGATATATGTATGCTGCAAAATATAGTTTAATAAAGCACTAGAAAACTGTCATTTTAATTTTCATGCATTCTAAAAATTATCAAAGTAGTTGTATGCTAAATATATTATCAAAGTAGTTTTAATTATTTGAAGTACTTCTTAAATAATGCTTCTGATTTGTCTAATCTAATATTTCTTTAGCGAATTAAAAATTGGTGCATAACTTTTAAAAAAAAATAGTAATAGCAATATTAAGTTGCTAATAATTTTTTTTTTTTTTTTTTTTTTTTTTTTTTTTTTTTAATTTAAATGGTTAAATATTTTTATTTTGAAAAGAAATCGTTACTGTATTACAATTCTAACATTCATTTATAAAATAGAATTTATTGAAAGTTATTAAAGTTATTATATTTCATATTAAAAATGCATAACATCTCCAAACTTATATTGACAGAATAAAAAAGATGAAATAAATAAAAAAATTAAAACAATTATAACTTTCAAACACATAAAAATTGAAACACATACAGATTATAATAAGTAAAGAAAGAAAGACAAGAAAAAAAACTATTTTTTTTTCCCCCCGAATGAAAAAAACAAATGCAACACAGCGTGCAGTAAAATTACAACAGCAGAGATCTTATTTTCACTTTAACGAATGCATAGTAGGTAATGTGCAGACTATCTAGGTAATTTGGAGATTACCTAAGTAATTTGAGAAATTAAACAATTTTCCTCACTTTAACGGATCATCCTAGTTAATGTGCAGATTACCTAGCTAATCTGTAGATTAACTAATTTCTGCACTTTAGCGGTAACATATGTACTTATGTTTTAAAAAGCCAAACATTAGTAAATTCAATCTTAGACTTAAAATTCTTATTTATAACTCATGGTGTAAAAATGCTTTTAATTTAATTCTTATAGTTAATATTTTTATAGCTTTTTTTTTTTTTTTTTAATGTGTATGTGCGGTCCTTAGCTCATTAAAATGTCACAGCTTTTCCAGATTTAACAGTATTTTGTAAATATTTACGTTAAAACAGACACTAAAACAGTTAAACTAAAACTTAAATATGCAGTAAATATATTTATTTGATTTACTTTACTAACATGTAAAAGAGAAATAACTAAAAATGCCAAGGCAAAGAAAAAAAAAAAAATTTTAATATACAAGAGTTTGATTAAAAAAAAGTATTTTTGTTGAGTAATTTGATCATCCGAAAATGAATTACAGTAAGACCCCGCTTAACGCGGGGTATACGTTCCATCAAAGTAGAGCGTAATGCGAAACAGTGCTAAACGAGGCGTCCGAACAGCACCGCACTAAACAAAAAACACAACTACACTGTTTTGGATATGTTATTTGGAATCCTAGTGCTGCGTGCGCACAATTTCGGGGAATCCCCGGGTTGAAATAAAAGAGCGCTAAACCGAAACAACGTTAAGTGGGGTCTTACTGTATAATATTTTATTTTTTAAATAGATTTTTAAAATATTACATGAATAATCTGTATCATATAAATAACTAATATTATAAAAATAACCAATTCAGTAGTTAAGACATGTGTATATGTCATGCACCAGTTATACCTCAGTGAATATGAAATGCTAGATGCCATCTGACAATTAAATACTTTTCACATTATTATAAGATGTATGTTTTCAGTTTGTATGTGTAGTATGTGCAATAAATTAGAAGTTAATGCCCATTGAAATTCTTTAAATGTATTCAGAAATTTAGTTTTAAATAATAATCTTAAGTATAAATGCTTAACAGATTAAGATAAATGAAAGTTTATTAGCCAGCAAATCTTACACAAACTAGAAACAACATTTAATGCCTCCAATCTTTTAAATAAAAGCAAAAGAATCAGAAAATTTAAAACATGTTTAAAAATATGATGATTTTTAATTAATTCTAATTGCGCAACTATAAACTTTCTAAAACTGCACCATATTTTATTGAATAAGTATCCATTTTTCAGTAATAATCATATAATTACATGAATATATTATATATATTCAAAATGCTTACAGAAAAATTTACTTTCATAAGAAAATACATGATATGCAGACAAGATCAAGGGAAAAATAAGTTAGTAAATAACCCTAATATTCTTGAAAAATCACAAAAGGAAATTAATTTAAATACCAGACAGTTTTTCTACAGTCTGTCTATAATAATCACTGCTTGTTTTTTACTGACAAATTCAACTTTGGAAACAGATGAGGCAAAGTGAATTCTTGGCTTGACAATTTGATAAAAGATTAACATTTGAAATTAATTTAAATACCAGACAATTTTTCTACAGTCTATAATAACCATTGCTTGTTTTTTATTGACAAACTCAACTTTACAAACAAACAAGGCAAAGTGAATTCTTGGCTTGGTATTCTAACAAAAGGACTAATCTAAAGCTTTCTTATACAAAAATCATTTACAGAGGTGCGTGTGTGTGTGTGTGGGGGGGGAATTACATTTGTTATTTAATTTTCATGGATATTAAAAGCCACATTTGTTCATAGACTTATATAGTTCAATGTTGTTTTTAATAAATCGATAAAAGATTTCACAAATTTGTTAAAATACAACAAAAGAAATTAATACTAACACAGCCAAAACAAAATAATCATTAATTAGGATTAAAAAATTTGAACTTTAACCATTATGTGTCAAAAGTGTTTTTCTAATTTTCTTTTAATTAGTGAATTTTATAAGTTTCAATAAAGAATATTCAAAGATTACAACAAATTTCAAGCAATTAAGTGTATTACTACAGATCGGCTTATTTTTAGGACAGTGACTGAATGCACTGTATAAAATATTGTCAAAAACAATAAAAAATGCAATGTCCCAAAAAAGGGACAGTGGTAGATATTGGGTATTTTTTTTTTTCTTTTTTTAATTTATTAGTATAATCTGGATGAGAGCTGCAGAAAAGACTGTAATATAAAATTCTCAAAAAGTATTACGGCTGCAACTATATAGATGAAACAGTGGCGGATTAAAGGGGGGGTTAGGGGGCTGAAGCCCCCCCCCCCCAAAACACTGACATTCACCATTGAATATTGCAATTGTAAATTTTTTATTTGTCTAGAATAACATTTTGATAAATCTCAGCCCCCCCCCCCCCCAAAAAAGTCAAGTTCTGGATCCGCCACTGAGATGAAAAACAGGAATTAATTTAACTCATATAATTACAGAACACATTAAATAAGTAAATTTTCTTTAAATTTTACAAATCTCTTTAGAAAAAGAGATTTTAATACTTTTGTCCTACAGAATTCCAATTCAATAAAAAAATGAGCATCTTATTTTTAAGTCCCTAGATACCTTTTTGAAAGCATCATCCATTTCCTTCCTTTCTTTTAGAGTCATCATGGACTTGTGATAATTGTCTTTTTGCCACTGCTTAATTTGACCAATCACATCGTTAACTAAACGGTCTTTAACACGTAAATGCATATCACAGCGACGATCAGCTTCAACGAGAGCAGATTTCCATGCAGCCTCTGTTGTACCATACTCTGGTCCTATGATCAAGATTTAAAACATTAAACTATGCATACAGTTCAAAATCGAAAATGGCATAATAAAAAATTATACTCAATTTTTACACTATATGAGCAGAAGTATTTTAACACTTTCAAATTTAGACATTTTTAGCAAATATCTAAAGAAATACTTGATACGTTCCTTTAGAACTTCAGGGGTATTAAGAACATGTTACACTACATCTATTTTAGCAAAGGTTTTGACCCAAAAGCAAAGAGGGAAACATTAACAAATTAAATAAAAAATATTTGACATAACCTTATACAAAATAATACTTGATTAATTATATAATCAAATAATAGTAATATAACTAGCGGGGCAGTATTTTCAAATGAATCACTGCAAATAATGAATCACTGACAGTAATTTTTAGTCTTAAGAAAAGAAATTAAAAAAAAAAAAAATCATTTCTGATCAGGTAAAAAGTCGCCCCGGATTAATTATATAATCAAATAATAGTAATTTTATAATGTACTTTGATTCAAAATAGCAATTTGGGTAAAAAGTAAAAACCCTTAGAGATTTCCTTCTAGAAAGGACATAAAATTTAACTGATTCATACTTGCCAACCAATTTTAATAGAAAAAGGGAAGATTTTTGTTGAAAAACCAGAAGATTTCATAAAAAAAAGGAAGATTTTTTTTTCTTTGCCGTATTAAGCAATACAGTTTTACAATTTTTAATATTTTGAAGCAATCTATAAAAATGTTTTACTATAGATTAATTATACTCAGGGGTGGTGCCAGCTAGGGTGCCGGATGCCGGTAAAATTTTCCTACTTGAAAAAATTATTCTTCATTTTTTTCCCCCATGTTTACACATTTGGTATAAATATGACAAACAAATATTTAATTTAATTGAGGAAAAAATATTGCTGATTCATTAAATTCAGCAATAAAGGACTAAAAATAATTACATACATCAGAAATATTGAGCACTTCCATTGCTTTATTGTTTCTAGAATTGATCATTGATCACAATCCGGGGGAGGGGGGGAATACAAAAATAATTACAGAGTAAGAAATATTAAACTCTTTCAACTCTACTTCTAGAATCTAATGAAAGAAGTTTAAAATTAATATTTATTATCATTTATGTTGCAGATAGATAAAGATTAGGAAACAAAAGACTTCTGCAGAACATTTGATTGCCGATCACTAGTTGGAGATAAATAAAGGGAGAGGGGGGGGGAATAATTACATCAGCAAGAAATATTTAACAATTCTATTTCTTTACATGTTCTAGAATCTCATAAAGCAAGTTTGAAATGAATATTGACATTCATGTTATGGATGGAGAGAGATTGGGAATCAGGAGTTTTCGTAGAACATTTGGGGTTTCTTTTTAAAACGAACGACATCCGCAAATTTTTAAAAAACGGAAGATTTCATCATCTGTCCGGAAGAGCGGAAGATACGCTAAAAAACCGGAAGTCTTCCGGGAAAACCAGAAAAGTTGGCAAGTATGCTGATTCTATCAATAATTCCTTTCTGAACTTTTACGATGTTGGCTTAGTTAAGTAACTCTATGCAGTATTTCACTAATAAAATTTAAAAAGAAATTTTATTAATATTTTGTATGTGCAGTTAAAGATTATTTAGAAAAGTCTGGTGTGAAACAACCACACGACTTCCATTACCCACTATTACACGTATCATATGCATTTTTTAGAAATAACGTGATCAGAAGACATAAATTTGACCTAAGGAAGTAGATACCTAACAAATTTCCTATAAGAGAAAGCTTATATATATATATAAAGACATATAAAACAGAGGTTTCATAGCGAATTAAAAAATAAGAAAAAAATGATAGTTTTTTTTTTAAGTTTCGTAGTTCTATCTTCATTAGTTTTGGATATATGATAGCCAGAAGATTCCACACCTACATACACACATACATACATAAATACACATACACACTGACCAATTGCCAAAAACTACTTTTTTTGACTCAGGAGACCTTAAAAAGTGTAAATCAGATGAAAACTCAACATCGAATTTTTGGACCAAATACAATACTTCCATTATCCACGGTAGTCGGGTAATGTAAGTAAAAATGCATACATATTTTAACAGCTATTAATTATTTTTATAATCTGATTACAGTAGGTTGTCTCAACTTACACTATGTCAAGTTTTCTAAAACTGACATTGCATTAGTTTGAAAACCCTACATGTCATAAAGAAAAGGAAAGTATAAAAGATTTTCAATGTTGTTAATCGACCTTTATATCTCTATAAATATATGTGCTATTCTCACATAAACGAATACAGATGATTAAAAGAAACATCCTAAATAATACACTACAGCTACAACATGTTTGAAACATTAATTTTACAGTTTACAATAGTTTATTTATTTTTTTCCTTATTTACGAACAATTTCTTTTTTTTTTTTTTTTCCAAGACAAAACACCTTCACAGCTATATATGAATTATAATGTGTCTTTCAAACTCCTGAAGTTCTAACACAATTCATCAAGTATTTCTTTAAAAAAGTATAAATTTGAAAGCATACAAATACAGTTACTTTGTCTACATAGCATACTTAAATAGACTCTGACTCAGAGATACTTTTGACTCCTCCACAAGTGCATTTTAATCATTAAAATTCTGAAATACTCCTTAAAATTTTGACCGTGAGTATTTGCTCACTTTGTACATTTACGATTGAATTTAGAGCACTTCACTGTATGTGTGTAAGGAAAAAAAAAAAATTATATTCTTTTTTCAATTCAAGCCTTGAATACTTTTTTTCTTTTTTTAATAAAAAAAATGTCTTCTTTTGCAACAAATAAAAAGTTTGCATAATTTTGATGAATAAAACTGTAAACATTTGCATCATTAATACAAATTTTCAGTTTCAAATATGGCCTTATCACTTTTCAATATTCATTAGAATTTGAAGATGAGTTATTTTGTTTATATTGTAAATTTGACCCCAGTGGCAGAAAGTTTTGTAGCTGTCTGCGACAGGCTTTTAAAATTTCAGAATCTGTCTGCAAAATTTGCGTGTAATCAAGGGTGACAATGGCTTACACTCAAAAAGCCTGAAAGCTGATTGGAGGGGGGGGGGGGGGGGGGGGCTTAACATCAGTGGTGATCTCGTGCAACAATACACGAATACAATTTTACTGCAGAACAATATAGTATAAACAATTGTGTGTATTCATTCAGTTCATCTCATTCAATTAAATATTTAATTGACGCAACAAAATATTAATCATTATAAATAATAAAAGTATTAGTTTTAGTTTTGATACAGAATTTTTTTTTAAGTGAATTGTTATTCGAAAGTTGCAGACAAATTTTTTTTATCAGTGCAGACAAAAACTGTTCACAAGCCGTTTTTCTGTGTCCGCGACTATGTCGCCGTGTTTCTGCAACTGGGAATTTGACATTATACTATACAAATTATGCTAAAGGAATATTACTGTGATTGGTCATTCCATATAATATAATTTGAACTTCAGATACATACAGTTTCCCCCACGTTAAAAAAAGGCAGTATGCTGCTAGTAAGAAAAAAGCATTTTCTTAAGGAAATTTTTTGAAGGGCACAAAAGACATGCACTTTGATTCATTTATAAATATGTATACAATAAATATTTTTTAACTTGTTTTACTTCTGATTGTTACTAACGTATAAACAAATGTTTATGGCCATATACAACAGGTCTGCCCAACCCAAAACACTTGATGAGCTGCATTGGAAATCTATTTTATTCAGGCAAGCCACACTATATGTATATATGTGTCTGTGTACATATATTTATAAGCGTATGAATCATGTATATATATACTTTTGGGGGGGAAAGGCAGGCTGAAGATTCGGAGTAGAATACATTAAATTAAATTATTTTCACTCACAAACTAATAATAGAAATGTGAAAAATTTATAACTATACACAAATAACTACAATAAAAAGAAAGAATAACGGATCTAATATTTTATTACAACAGTGTGATTCTTTAGTTACCATAATCGTTGAGATATTTTTTCACTTAAAAAGTCAGAATGGTTAAGTTTAATTTTTAATCTGTTAACCCTAGTTGTCAGGTTGTCACACTTTAAATATCTTTAGTCTCTTCGCAGGCTTCAGGTTGGCCACCCCTGATATACAAAATAGTTTTATTTACAGGTACAGTTGGTAACAAAAGTCTCCGAACGCTAGCAAAAATTCCTATATAAAAAAGTACACTTAATACAGTTTTGTTAAATAAATCCTTGTCAAATCCTGTTTTTAGACTGACTAAGAACAGGATTCGACATGGATTTATTTAACAAAACTGTATTAAGTGTACTTTTTTTTATATAGGAATTTTTGCTAATGTTCGGAGACTTTTGTTACCAACTGTATATCATTTATCTTCAGTATATCATTATTCTTCAATCTGAATATTGTTTTCTCCTAAATGTATGAAAATATGAATTAGGCTA